>CM076981.1:38153407-38592848 GCA_039105355.1 Benthosema pterotum | reverse complement strand
TATAGCCCATGGTTTTTCTTCGATTTCGACATTTTTTCAAAACGCTCAAAAACGCTCCGAGACCGTGTACTATAGCCCATGGTTTTTCTTCAATTTCAACATTTTTTCAAAACGCTCAAAAACGCTCCGAGACCGTGTACTATAGCCCATGTTTTTTTTCGATTTCGACATTTTTTCAAAAATGCTCAAAAACGACAAAAAACGCCATACTATAGCATGGCGTCCGAGACCGTGTACTATAGCCCATGGTTTTTCTTCAATTTCGACATATTTTCAAAACGTTTAAAAACGCTCCGAGACCGTGTACTATAGCCCATGGTTTTTCTTCGATTTCGACATTTTTTCAAAAATGCTCAAAAACGACAAAAAACGCCATACTATAGCATGGCGTCCGAGACCGTGTACTATAGCCCATGGTTTTTCTTCAATTTAGACTTTTTTTCAAAACGCTCAAAAACGCTCCGAGACCGTGTACTATAGCCCATGGTTTTTCTTCGATTTCGACATTTTTTCAAAAATGCTCAAAAACGACAAAAAACGCCATACTATAGCATGGCGTCCGAGACCGTGTACTATAGCCCATGGTTTTTCTTCGATTTCGACATTTTTTCAAAACGCTCAAAAACGCTCCGAGACCGTGTACTATAGCCCATGGTTTTTCTTCAATTTCGACATTTTTTAAAAACGCTCAAAAACGCTCCGAGACCGTGTACTATAGCCCATGGTTTTTCTTCGATTTCGACATTTTTTCAAAAATGCTCAAAAACGACAAAAAACGCCATACTATAGCATGGCGTCCGAGACCGTGTACTATAGCCCATGTTTTTTCTTCAATTTCGACATTTTTTCAAAACGCTCAAAAACGACAAAAAACGCCATACTATAGTATGGCGTCCGAGACCGTGTACTATAGCCCATGTTTTTTCTTCAATTTCGACATTTTTTCAAAACGCTCAAAAACGCTCCGAGACCGTGTACTATAGCCCATGGTTTTTCTTCGATTTTCGACATTTTTTAAAAAATGCTCAAAAACGACAAAAAACGCCATACTATAGCATGGCGTCCGAGACCGTGTACTATAGCCCATGGTTTTTCTTCAATTTCGACATTTTTTCAAAACGCTCAAAAACGCTCCGAGACCGTGTACTATAGCCCATGGTTTTTCTTCAATTTCGACATTTTTTCAAAAATGCTCAAAAACGCTCCGAGACCGTGTACTATAGCCCATGGTTTTTCTTCAATTTCGACATTTTTTTCAAAATGCTCAAAAACGCTCCGAGACCGTGTACTATAGCCCATGGTTTTTCTTCGATTTCGACATTTTTTCAAAACGCTCAAAAACGCTCCGAGACCGTGTACTATAGCCCATGGTTTTTCTTCGATTTCGACATTTTTTTAAAACGCTCAAAAACGCTCCGAGACCGTGTACTATAGCCCATGGTTTTTCTTCAATTTCGACATTTTTTCAAAACGCTCAAAAACGCTCCGAGACCTTGTACTATAGCCCATGGTTTTTCTTCGATTTCGACATTTTTCAAAAATGCTCAAAAACGACAAAAAACACCATACTATAGCATGGCGTCCGAGACCGTGTACTATAGCCCATGGTTTTTCTTCGATTTCGACATTTTTTCAAAACGCTCAAAAACGATAAAAAACGCCATACTATATTATGGCGTCCGAGACCGTGTACTATAGCCCATGTTTTTTCTTCAATTTCGACATTTTTTCAAAACGCTCAAAAACGCTCCGAGACCGTGTACTATAGCCCATGGTTTTTCTTCGATTTCGACATTTTTTCAAAAATGCTCAAAAACGACAAAAAACGCCATACTATAGCATGGCGTCCGAGACCGTGTACTATAGCCCATGGTTTTTCTTCAATTTCGACATTTTTTCAAAACGCTCAAAAACGCTCCGAGACCGTGTACTATAGCCCATGGTTTTTCTTCGATTTCGACATTTTTTCAAAAATGCTCAAAAACGACAAAAAAACGCCATACTATAGCATGGCGTCCGAGACCGTGTACTATAGCCCATGGTTTTTCTTCAATTTCGACATTTTTTCAAAACGCTCAAAAACGCTCCGAGACCGTGTACTATAGCCCATGGTTTTTCTTCGATTTCGACATTTTTTCAAAAATGCTCAAAAACGACAAAAACGCCATACTATAGCATGGCGTCCGAGACCGTGTACTATAGCCCATGGTTTTTCTTCAATTTCGACATTTTTTCAAAACGCTCAAAAACGCTCCGAGACCGTGTACTATAGCCCATGGTTTTTCTTCGATTTCGACATTTTTTCAAAAATGCTCAAAAACGACAAAAAACGCAATACTATAGTATGGCGTCCGAGACCGTGTACTATAGCCCATGGTTTTTCTTCCATTTCGACATTTTTTCGAAAACGCTCAAAAACGCTCCGAGACCGTGTACTATAGCCCATGGTTTTTCTTCCATTTCGACATTTTTTCAAAAATGCTCAAAAACGACAAAAAACGCCATACTATAGCATGGCGTCCGAGACCGTGTACTATAGCCCATGGTTTTTCTTCGATTTCGACATTTTTTCAAAAATGCTCAAAAACGCTCCGAGACCATGTACTATAGCCCATGGTTTTTCTTCAATTTCGACATTTTTTCAAAACGCTCAAAAACGCTCCGAGACCGTGTACTATAGCCCATGGTTTTTCTTCAATTTCGACATTTTTTCAAAACGCTCAAAAACGCTCCGAGACCGTGTACTATAGCCCATGGTTTTTCTTCGATTTCGACATTTTTCAAAAATGCTCAAAAACAACAAAAAACGCCATACTATAGCATGGCGTCCGAGACCGTGTACTATAGCCCATGGTTTTTCTTCAATTTCGACATTTTTTCAAAACGCTCAAAAACGCTCAGAGACCGTGTACTATAGCCCATGGTTTTTCTTCGATTTCGACATTTTTTCAAAACGCTCAAAAACGCTCCGGGACCGTGTACTATAGCCCATGGTTTTTTTTCGATTTCGACATTTTTTCAAAAATGCTAAAAACGACAAAAACGCAATACTATATTATGGCGTCGAGACCATGTACTATAGCCCATGGTTTTTCTTCAATTTCGACATTTTTTCAAAACGCTCAAAAACGCTCCGAGACCGTGTACTATAGCCCATGGTTTTTCTTAGATTTCGACATTTTTCAAAAATGCTCAAAAACGACAAAAAACGCCATACTATAGCATGGCGTCCGAGACCGTGTACTATAGCCCATGGTTTTTCTTCAATTTCGACATTTTTTCAAAACGCTCAAAAACGCTCCGAGACCGTGTACTATAGCCCATGGTTTTTCTTAGATTTCGACATTTTTTCAAAAATGATCAAAAACGACAAAAATGCCATACTATAGCATGGCGTCCGAGACCGTGTACTATAGCCCATGGTTTTTCTTCAATTTCGACATTTTTTCAAAACGCTCAAAAACGCTCCGAGACCGTGGTTTTTCTTCGATTTCGACATTTTTTCAAAAATGATCAAAAACGACAAAAAACGCCATACTATAGCATGGCGTCCGAGACCGTGTACTATAGCCCATGGTTTTTCTTCAATTTCGACATTTTTTCAAAACGCTCAAAAACGCTCCGAGACCGTGTACTATAGTCCATGGTTTTTCTTCGATTTCGACATTTTAAAAAAAATGATCAATAACGACAAAAAACGCCATACCATAGCATGGCGTCCGAGACCGTGTACTACAGCCCATGGTTTTTCTTCAATTTCGACATTTTTTCAAAACGCTCAAAAACGCTCCGAGACCGTGTACTATAGCCCATGTTTTTTTTCGATTTCGACATTTTTTCAAAAATGCTCAAAAACGACAAAAAACGCCATACTATAGCATGGCGTCCGAGACCGTGTACTATAGCCCATGGTTTTTCTTCGATTTCGACATTTTTTCAAAAATCCTCAAAAACGATGAAAAACGCCATACTATATCATGCCGTCCGAGACCATGTACTATAGCCTTTGGTTTTTCGCCGATTTTGACATTTTTTCTAAAATGCTCAAAAACGATGAAAACGCCATACTATAGCATGCTGCCTGAGACCATGTACTATAGCCCTTTTGTTTTTTGTCGATTTCAACATTTAAAAAAAATGCTCAACAACGATGAAAAACGCTATACTATAGCATTGCTGTCCGAGACCATGTACTATAGCCTTGGTTTTTCGTCGACTTCGTCATTTTCTCAAAAATGCTCAAAAACAATGGAAAAACTCCATACTATAGCATGCGTCCGACCATTTACTATAGCCTTTGGTTTTTCGTCGATTTCAACATTTTTAAAAAAATGCTCAACGACGATGAAAAACGCCATACTATAGAATGCTGTCCGAGACCATGTACCATGCCTTTGGTTTTTCTTTGATTTCGACATTTTTTCAAAAATCCTCAAAAACTATGAAAAACGCCATACTATAGCATGCCGTCCGAGACATGTACTATAGCCTTTGGTTTTTCGTAGATTTTGACATTTTTTAAAAAATGCTCAAAAACGATGAAAAACGCCATACTATAGCATGCTGCCTGAGACCATGTACTATAGCCTTTGGTTTTTCGTCAATTTCAACATTTTTTCAAAAATGCTCAAAAACGATGAAAAACGCCATACTATAGCATGCCGTCCGAGACCATGAACTATAGCCTTTGGTTTTTCTTCTATTTCAACATTTTTTCAAAAATGCTATAGCCCTTGTTTTTTCTTTGATTTCGACATTTTTTCAAAAACGATGAAAAACGCCATACTATCGCATGCCGTCCGAGATTATGTACTATAGCCTTTGGTTTATTGTCAATTTCGACATTTTTCAAGAATGCTCAAAAACGATGAAAAACGCCATACTTAGCTGCTGTCCGAGACCATGTATATAGTGATTTCGACATTTTTTTCAAAAACGATGAAAAACGCCATACTATAGCATGCCGTCCGAGACATGTACTATAGCCTTTGGTTTTTCGTTGTTGGCATTTTTTCAAAAATCCTCAAAGTATATGAAAAACGCCATACTATAGCACGCCATCTGAGACCATGTACTACAGCCTTTGTTTTTCGTCGATTTCGACATTTTTTCAAAAACGACGAAAAACGCCATACTATAGCATGCCGTCCGAGACCATGTACCATAGCCTTTGGTTTTTCTTCGATTTCAACATTTTTTCAAAAATGCTCAAAAACGATGAAAAACGCCATACTATAGCATGCCGTCCAACACCATGTACCATAGCCTTTGTTTTTTTATTCGATTTAGACATTTTTTCAAAAATGCTCAAAAACGATGACAAACGCCATACTATACCATGCCGTCCAAGACCGTGTACCATAGCCTTTGTTTTTTCTTCAATTTCAACATTTTTTCAAAAATGCTCAAAAACGATGAAAAACGCCATACTATAGCATGCCGTCCGAGACCATGAACTATAGCCTTTGTTTTTTCTTTGATTTCGACATCTTTTCAAAAACGACAAAAAAACGCCATACTATAGCATGCCGTCCGAGACCATGAACTATAGCCTTTGGTTTTTCTTCTATTTCAACATTTTTTCAAAAATGCTATAGCCCTTGTTTTTTCTTTGATTTCGACATTTTTTCAAAAACGATGAAAAACGCCATACTATCGCATGCCGTCCGAGATTATGTACTATAGCCTTTGGTTTATTGTCAATTTCGACATTTTTCAAGAATGCTCAAAATCGATGAAAAACGCCATACTATAGTATGCTGTCCGAGACCATGTATATAGTGATTTCGACATTTTTTTCAAAAACGATGAAAAACGCCATAGTATAGCATGCCGTCCGAGACCATGTACTTTGGTTTTTCTTCGATTTCGACATTTTTTAAAAAATGCTCAAAAACTATGAAAAATGCCATACTATAGCATGCCGTCCGACACCATGTACCATAGCCTTTGTTTTTTTATTCGATTTAGACATTTTTTCAAAAATGCTCAAAAACGATGACAAACGCCATACTATACCATGCCGTCCAAGACCGTGTACCATAGCCTTTGTTTTTTCTTCGATTTAGACATTTTTTCAAAAATGCTCAGAAACGATGACAAACGCCATCCTATAGCATGCCGTCCGAGACCATGTACTATAGCCTTTGGTACATGGTCTCAGACGGCATGCTATAAATTTCGACATACTATACTACAGTATGTCGAACTTTGTTGATTTCAACATTTTTCCAAAATCCTCAAAAACTTTCTTTCTCTCTGCCAGGCCTGTATCGATGGAGCATATATACAATAACTGAACTAAATTATAGGACACAATACATCAGCTTTTATTTTGTGAAAATACAAAATGAAATCATGTACAAGTTATTTACATAGCTATTTTTTACAAGACAATATAATGTAATTATTATTGGGTATTATGACATAGTCAGAAATATTAACTTAGCACTGTCATTGTGTACACAAGTCAATGTGCTAAAGAAAAATGCACGCACAAAATAAAACAAACTAGACTGCAATGCCAAACGCCTTTTTCAACCCCACAGATTATTTTGTCAAACAAGTATACACTAAAAAGGAATATTTTACATAAAGCTATAGAGACTTCTTCGAACATCATAGAAATGCCAACAAACAAGTTTCTTAGATTCTTCTCGATTACTTTATATTTTTAAAAACAGCTTTAAGACTTTATTCAAACGCAACAGTTCCAGTCGTCTCCAGCGCAACACGTGACCTTTTGATTATTTTACAGCTGAGAAAGAAAATCAAGTTTTCAACTCGTTTTAGAATTACTGCATAAGAAAAAATTAGCTGGCAAGATGGAAAGTAAAAGAGCGAAAAGTACATTTCCTCAATGTCAATGTAAAAAGTAACACCACGAAGCCTCTTTTCGCAGCAGTGGGTCTGTAGAGCCCTCCTTTGGCTTGGCATTGCCTGGCACATCAAACTTAAGAGAGTAGAAATTAGCCCTTTAATGAGAAAGGGAAAGAGTGTCGACCTGGGTGTCATTTAAAAGAAAAGATCATATCGCGCCACATTTAAAATCTTAAGGTCGGTCGGTCGATTACACCGCCAAGTGTTTTCGATCAACGTTTTGAACCTTTGCGGTTTCTCGCCCTCAATTTTGGTGTTTTTTTTTTTTTGTGCGCGTGCTGCCTTCGTCCGCCGTGAAGCTAACTGGCCACAGTGCCAACGCAGCAGGATTCTATGACTTTAATAAGATTATAAGACATGATGAATAACTATTCTTGGCTGAGCATTGTGTTTCTCGTTTGCAAAAAATAAAATAAATAAAATAAAATTGAATAATCCCCAAACCATAAATGAGCAGCGCTTCAACAGACACAAGTAAATTATTTGTTTTATGAGTATGACCAATGCAGCATTGATGGATGATGACCAGGCTGATTTATCGTAAAGCTGTCAACAAAACAATTGAGAGCCAATATGATGGAGCTGTTTCTAGAGCATATCAGATAAAACCATGGACAATTACATGATCGTATGGCATTAGAGATATAGGTAGGATTCATGGAAAAGGTATACAAGCACTTACAAATGCCTCTAAAACAATAGTGTGTCAGGCAGTGCTTATAGCCAAAGGAGGACTCCTGAAATGCCCACTTCATGCGATCTGTGGCTTCTTTTTTTCACGATGAATTCAGCACGTGGTTTGAGATGTCGTGGTAACGGTACGAGGGCAAAATGTCAAAGTAGTTGTTGACGTACGTGGCTGTCGCGTGGCATCTTAATAGGTTTTTTAATGGCTATTCTCTTACAGCGAAAATCAAGCATTTCTCATGGCATCACCATAACTCGTTGAAACAGCTCCAGCACATGGGCTTACGGAATTGGACTGGATATCGATCAGCACCTTTAAAAAACATCTCGTTCCTCGTCGAGAACTTCGGGGGGAGGGTTTTCATGTTCGGCTGTCATCTGAACCTAAGAAGATTCCTTTGTTGTTGTTGTTTTTTTGGGACGTCACAACCAGACAATGAGACAATGAAGGCTCGGCCCAAATAATACTTGGACCAACCGAAAAGTTGTGACATTGAGGGGTCAAAAAACTGAGCTCTCGTAAGGGCTGTTGCAGCCTGAAAGAGGGACAAAAGAGGGACATTTCCATTTTTCTTCCTGAGAGTGTACAAATGGAACCAAATGGACCCTAGCGGGTCCATTTGGTTCCATTTGTACACCCTCAGGTGTAAAAAAGAAAAATCATTCACATGGTGAAACACAGCTTGATGATAGAAACGCCATTGGACTGATACCATGATCCTATGTCTATACTCAGTATTATTTGGGCCGAGCCTTCCTGTTACCAAGCACGGGTAGGACCAGTGGGTGACCAGATGTCCCTCTTTGCCTGGGACAGTCCCTTATTTCCAAGACTTTTCAGGTGTCTGACAAATCGAGCTCCTGTCTGTTCCAGATTGTGGCTCCCCTGGTGCCACTATATTTCCCCACTCAACCACATTGCATGTACTGTCGTATCACAAATAGTAGAACTACAAGCTCAAAGTGCATAGCCGTGACACATTTTGAGCTTGTATATCAGCTAGTTTCGCTATATATTTGAATTGAAATCCAACCACATTGGCAACGCGTTTTCCCCCGCTTGTCCCCATACATGCAATACTTGTACCTGTCCCCCCTCAAAGGAACAGTTTGGATCTGGTCACCAAAGGCAGGACTGTGAAAACGCTCAAAAAGTGGGGGTGCGAATACCGTTTTGAAATTAACATTTCGACTACCGTTTTGACAAACGTCGCGAAGTATAGCAGCTTCAAAAGGCCAAGGTATTTAACTGAGAGAGTCAGTCACGTACATAATGTAGGGTCGTGTGTGTGTGTGTGTGTGTGTAACATACTGTACAGAATCACCCACGGAAGAAAAACGCCCGGGGTAAAATATGCTATACTTGTCAAGTGACAGCGAAAAAGGCAACAATTACAATCACAAAAATGTAACACACAGTGATCACGTGTGAATCATGTGTATACAGTGAGACAAAATACCTTGCATTGCTGTCATCAGTGAAGTAGTGACCCCCGCCCACCCAAGAACTAGGAATAAAAACAATAATTAATAAAAAAAAAAATGAATACAAATTAAATAAAAACGTTACGTTAAAAAAAAAGAGATCATGGAATCTAGTCACTGGTAATACAGTTGTGCAAAAGAACTGCTGAATGTTTGTGACATTATTAGGCGGCTATGATTGTCTTCATTTCCATTGTACTATTAATTATGATTATGATGAGTATAATTGGAGAACTGTACAGGTAAGGGAATGAGATGAGATGATGGGGGGGTGGTTGGGGGAAGTGTCATTGTGTTGCGTGTCATGGAGATTGTGGTGTATCCCTTTGTGACATTTGATATACTGCATGATTGGTGTGGATCAGTGGTTGTCAACCATTTTGATACCCACTATTTATTCAGCATTTCTCTAGTTGTGTAGACTGGGGCTAATTCAGATGATGAATATTTTAACTCTTGACGGCGTAAAATGAAACCTACGCTCTCATAGAGGTACATCTGGTTAACCAACTATCCATCATTTAGCCTGGGGACCAGCTGGAACCCTCTCGAGGACCACCGGTGGTCCCCGGACCACTGGTTGAAAACCACTGGTGTGGATAATAATAAGACAATGCGGCAAAAAAAAAAGAAAAAAACGCTGGATGAGAGGGCCCGGTGCATTCTGGGTAGTGTTGACGAGAGCACAGGCACACTTGGGATTCCATGCGCGGCCAAAAGCCACCGCTCTCTGCTGACTTCCTGTTTAGACCCAAGGACTTTATAAAGAGGACGGGAAGTGAAGACACCTACAGTGGGAGTCCACATTGGTTCATGGGAGGAAACAGACATGCTCAGTACAGACCAGGAAGTTTGACACTCACAAACCATGCTATGTCAAACTTCCTGGTCTGTACTGAGCATGTCTGTTTCCTCCCATGAACCAATGTGGACTCCCCCCATAGGTGTCTTCGCTTCCTGTCCTCTTCGTACAGTCCTTGTTCAGACCTTGTTTAAACTGGCGGGGAGGGTGGAAAGGGAAACTCGGGGCGCAGCTGTCATTTTTCCACGAGGGGCAACAAGCGTTTCCTGGAATCTGTACCCCGACGTACGTGAAACTCTTGCCGCGTGGGCGAAGCTTATTTTCCATCCACCACCACTAGTCTAAAAACCCCCAGGAGAGAAAAACATAGCGTAAGTGTGGCTTCTTTTCTCCACGCACGAAAGTTTAGATGTGCCCATACCCCGAGTGTGTATTATTCCGGGTTGCATTCTGGGAGTCCGGAGGACGAGTGTTGTCCCGCAGTGGTGCATTCTGGGTAGTCCTGGCGGGGTCTGTGTGGGTTTCAGCGTCTTGTCTTCCACTCTTAGATCAGGCTGCTTGTGGACTTTGTACTGACTGACATGGAGGTCGGCAGGGGGGGAGAATGTTCACAGACGAGGTGATCGTCTGCATGTTCCCTCTGTCGGTGTGTGTGTGGGTGTGTAAGTGTGTGTGTTCTCTTCATCTGTAAACCATGTCTTTTCTGAGGATAAGAGAAGAGAAAAGAGAACAAACAGAGAGACAAAAGGAGGAATGTCAAAAGGTGAATGCGACACGGAGGTTCACCGCAATGTCGCTCTTTTAAATGCATTGGGAGGAACGAAGTAATCCAAATTTTTCACTTGTAGAATACATTGTGCCGAACCATGCTGCCTCTGTTAACATGCCATTTGATGCATGTATTCAATGCATGCATTACATGCAAATTAAAGGTTAAAGATAATAGAGGAAACTTTTTAGCCAAAAATCAAAATAGATACAATAGATACATATTTTTTTGCCTTTTCCCCCTCTATGTTGCTTCTACTTTGTAGAGTGCGGTTTTACGGAGACATATAGCTGTGTGTCTCCCTGTAACCAAAGCCATAGAGTATAGCTTGTACATGCATTGGGGTCATGTAGATCACTTGATAAATCTTTATTTTCCCCCAGATTTTTTTTTAATCTTCAAATCCTGTACAGGAAAACATGTCATATTTTGAACATAGTTGGAATGGCGATTATTTATGATTAAATTAATTTTGATTTGATTCATCTGATTCAATCTGATTCAAGATTTCATTAATGTGGTTAAAAATTGAACGATCCAACAGCCCTAGTGAATCAGTTGACAACCAATTAAATTATCGATTCGATTTTGATAGCGATGAATCGTTGCGCCCTGCTGTACACAGGGCTGGAAGAATGGCAGGGTGGGCAACTCCAACGTTTTTCATATGAAGCAGTGGTTTTCAATCTTTTTGACACCAGGACCCACAGACCACCATTTGATGACATTTTAGCCCCACAGACCCCCAAAACTAAAGATTTATTTGGCTTTTGTCCACAATTCCAGGCTGGATTTGGGAACCAAAACAGTCAAACATACAGATCAAAATGACCATTAATCTTCTGCATTCTCTAGTTGTGTAGACTTGAGCTAATTCAGATGAATATTTTAACTCTTGAGAGTGTGAAAATGAAACCAAATGGACCCGCAAGGGTCCATTTGGTTTCATTTTTTACGCTCTCAAAGAGTTAACCAACTTTCCACCATTTAGTTGGGGACCACCTGGAACTCTCTCAAGGACCACTGGCGGCCTTAAAAGTCAACGTACTTTTGTCTGTCCCGCGAGTCTCGTTTGGCGCGGTTGCCGCGGTTGGTGACGGGGATGGAGTGGACGGAGGAGCTTTTCTTGCTGGAGGAATGAGACGAGTGGGACAGGTGCGACAGGCTGGTCCGCGTCTGGCCGGCGTTGTGGTCGAACTGCATCAGGCAGAAGATAAGGTCGGAGGGGACCAGCTCGAACGCGTACGGCGGGTTGGTGATGACGTACCTGGTAGAGGAATGGCAGGAGAAGAGTTATTATTTTTTTATATATATATTTTTTTATCCCACGATTTTGTAACCCATTTTTCACCCAGTGCCAATTCTTAATGTGATCCTGGGCTCTATACACCCTCCGCCAACCTGGGGAGGGCAAGTTGCCTTCTTTTCAGCTGACAGGGGGGAGTTTCCCTGGTTGGACGTAGCACGTAGAAGGAACACGTTATTCCAACCAGTTCCTGTCCCCTCCATCAGGACCCCGGCTGGCCAGGGGGAGGCAGTTTAGAGTCCAGGATTACTGTGTTTTTGTGAGGGTATCTACCCTAGGGGACACGGGGAGAACATGCAAACTCCACACAGAAAGGCCCTTTCACCAACCCCGCCTCAGGTATGGGCACCGATGACACAGAGGAGGAGACACGCCGCCAGCACTCACAGCAGCGCCCCTAGTGGGAATTGAACCCAAGACCTTCTAGCTGTGAGGCGACAGCACTAAACACTGTTCCACCGTACCCCGTACCAGGAGATGACTTAATGGAGTGCACAACAACAACAAGCAGGGGCGTTTTTGCCATTAGGCATTATAGTATATTTGTCCTCTATAACTAAAATTGCAGCATTTTATTGTGCCTGTCATAGGTATGATGTCACAGGAGATTTTCCCTGGAGATTTTCCCAGGGAAAATTGCTTAGAAACGCCACTGACAACAAGACATCTTTTGTCGAAACATGCAATCTCTCTTATCCGTCCAAACATGTCTCCTGTGTTTTTGCTAAAGTGTATTTTCGGATATTTAGAAACTTCACCCCTTTTGCACACATTTTTTTTGTGTTTAGGACACAAGGAACACTTTTTTGGCAACTGCAGGCTGCCTAATAAACAAGCACAGGGACTTTGGAGATGGAAGGCCGAGAGACCAGATCAGCCAATCGGATAGCCGGTACAAAACCCATCCCATGGCTCAGAGATCGGAGAAAAATTACAGCAGAAATAATAATAATGATAACAGCAGCTGGCAATTAAATGATGCGTCATTTTTTGTTCATGTGTGTGAAATGTTCTTCAAGCTTGAAAATTTGGCTCTGTCCTTTTGTCATATGTTATCATATACTGTACAATGTTGTTTATTCATTCATTGTTATTACAAAAGCCTTCCTTTCACATGCTGAACACGACGAATGGAACTCACCGTTTGGTACACAGGCTTTGTTGGTTCAGATGTGCATCTCGTAGCCGATAGATGCCGAAGCACAGCATGTTATACGTTTTTAATGCTTTACAAAACAGGTCGCCGTAGCACCCGCCATCCTGGAAGACAAGGACAGCAAAAACAGTTTGACCATAGACCATTTATTGCAAAGCTTTTGTAATAAATTTGTCTATGTACCGAGACATACTGTAAGTCTGATATCACAATGGATATCTCAGATTTCAACAATCCACACAGCTCTGATTTCAACAACCCCCCTGAGCAAAGCCTGACATAAGAGTTACATAACATAGCTACAATCTATCCCACATACTGTACATGTACTACATGGATACTGAACATATCACAGATCATAGAACAATAATCACAGATAACCATAACAGAAGTAGCTATATTTTATTTGTCTTTTTCCGCTCTACTTTGGTCTACTTTGATGCTGCAGCTGTTTCCCTGCAGACAGACACTTCGTCCTGCAGACGGTCCAGAACTTTGTTGCCAAAAAATCATGAAAACAAAAACATTCGTTGGGCTCAGGACAGGCGTGGCTAATGTGTGATGGGGGGGGGGGGGGGGGGGGGGGGGGGGGTTAGCCAATCACAGCACAGCAGTCTTCAGCAGTTTCATATAACGAGCCAATAGAGTGGAGGTGAGGTAGAGCGGGATTTTTAAACAATCTGCTTACAAACACTGTGTTTGTACACACTAAAGTTGCCTCTATTACCTTTAAGTAAATGTGCTTAGTTAACCCCCCCAATCCCCTTGCCCGCATGGTGACAGAGGGTCAGGTTCAGGTCGCTCTTACCCCCAGGTCGGCGAAGGGCCCGTCGTACAGCGCCAGCTGCGCCACGCGACACCTGTCCCTGTTGGCTAGCGTCTGCGGCGTGCTGTAGCCGCCCCGCAGCGCGTTCTCCTCCGCCAGGAGCCCCTCCAGCTCCGGCGTGGCTCCGCCCGTCACCAGCGTCCGGATCAGCGTCAGGATGTTGTCGTTGAAGTACGTCTGGAGGGATGAAGGTAGAGGAGGAGGAGCAGAGAGACATGCTTAAGCAAACACCACCAAAGTCACGACTGAATCTACTCAAAGCACGCTGGGGCCAGACGGCTGGCCGGTTGGTCTTGAGCGGTGCTATCGAGCCCCCCCGCGCAGGGGCGGATGTAACAATTCCCAATTGGGGGGGCATGAGAAAATGGTGTGGGGGCGGCTTCATCGCCTGTGACGCTTAGCGCCAGGGGCAAGAAGCCGCACCCATACCATTTTCGGTTACAGAAGTAAAGCATCAATAACATTACTTACTGAATTTGCAACAGGCACGCAGCATGCATAAAGCTAAAGGTCTGACTCAGAGAGTTTTTCTGTTTTCAATGATGAAATGCTGTTGGTTTAGTGGTGACACAGCTGTAGTTAGTTAGTAGCAGCAGTAGTAGTGTTTCTAATCATTTTATATATAAGCACTTTAATTTGAAATATCTTGGGTTGTTTTGCACGCCATGATGTTTGGTGGGGCATACTACCCCCCCCCCCCCCCCCCCCCCCCCCCCCCCCCTCCCCATGCCTAGATCCGCCCCTGCCCACACGGCCCTGTCGCGTCACATCGGCCCGCGCGCCGAGTGAAAAGACAGCGGAATCCAATTACCGCACGTTACTCTCACTCCCCCGTCAGAAGGAAAAAAAAGAGAGAGACAAGAGTGTTGTCGACCTCCATGCTACACATTGGGCTCTGTGCTGGTATCTCTCTCTTATGGCCCCGAAACAGCAGGGGGACACCGTTACTGTATGACAGACGCATGAATGGGACAGGGAAAGAAGGATAGGATATGGGTACAAAAGTGGATTAAGTCCGCATTAAATCTGCCGATGTGTGTGACTGTGCATTTCCTTACTTAATGTCTGCTCGTAACACACACAACGTTGCATTGTTTTTTCCATTAAAACGCAAGGGCACATGCCTGCCCTTTCCCTGGTGGCGCCGCAGTCCTCCGTCTCTCCCCCCCTGCCTGCCTGCCTGCTGCAGTGACATCTCCCTTGGCTGCTGACAGCACTATTGACCAGGATGATGGATGAAGCCTGTCCATTAGGTAGCATTACCTTTGTCTGCACCGGGGCTGCACTTGAAGGCAGCTTTGTTCTAACCTCACTCAAAGTGAAAGGCGGGACAAATGAAGCCATCATACCGACCCGGTACAAGTGCCAGTCTCGTCTCGCTATTGTTTCAACAGGCAGCGGAGGATATACGCAGAAATTTGTTTATAGGTGTTTTTGTCTTCGTGCGTTTGTAAGATCTGCCTATACTACGACTAAAAACAAATACTATTAAGATTTGGGATCATTTAACACTGCACAGTGACGTGATAGGAACTACAGTACATTCAGAAACTTCCAGCGTTTTTCCACTCAGAGTGAAACAGGAAGTAAACACGGCTCTAGGCGTTAGGTTGATTTGTGTGCTCTCGTGTCAATCGGTGCATTAAGGATCTACATGGAGGGCGCTTTTCACAAAATAACTGATATTTAGAGAAAACACTATGAAAAGGTTTTGTTTTGAATGGATCCTAATGGATCCATGGATTCGTGACCGATGTACTATCGGGTGCGACCAGTATGCTATTGGCGTATGCTAAAGAATTTCGCCCCTCCCGGAGGGCTCAGTATTAAAATCAAAAATATCTAAAGCCAAATATTATACACATAAAGAGCCCCGGGAAAGTGTTCTAAATGTCCTAATCAACATTAACATGTATAATTATAGTCCAGGCAAAATAGATTTTCAAGTGGAATAAATTGTAACATGGGATTTTTCTTCACAGATCATTTCTTTGAGGTCTCCAGAACAACATATTAAAAGTCCCGAAAAATCCCAGTTGCGCAAATATGTTTAATTTCATAAAGTAATAGAATACATAGGCTCCAATGGAGTGATAGCCCCGCCCCCTCCTATACAAACCCATTATAACTTAAAACTCCATTTTAACCATGATGGATTATTCAAAAACAACCCATCTTTTTTCTGGTGACTGATATTGTCTTCCTAATACGTGAGAGGACCGTGGAATTTCATTCACAGGTTTCAGTTATTTTTAAAATATTGTTTTGGAAAATGTAGCTGCCTCCATATCTGGCTATGCCCACCCAAATGAATATTAAAATAAATAAATAAATGAAACCTGTAAATGAAATTCCACTGCCCTCACCTTTTTCTGGTGACTGATATAGTCCTCCTAATATGTGAGACTTTTAATATGTTGTTCTGGAGACCTCAAAGAAATGATCTGTGAAGAAAAATCCCATGTTACAATTTATTCCAATTTTAGGTAAAACATGAGCTAAAATTACTGGCCTATTATGTATGTCTGCAAAAATCGAGTCCATTTAAAAAAATCGGGGCCGGATTCAGGACGAGTCAAGGGACTCGATCACTACGACACTATAACTTACAGCACTTATTTGGGATCATTTAACACTGCATAGTGACATGATAGGAACTACATTTAGAAACTTCCAGCGTTTTTCCACTTGATTAGTGTGCTCTTGTGTCAATCGGTGGATTTTTCCCCCCACACTGCAATGAAAAACTCTAACTTACAGCACTCATCAGAGAGTCCAGGACGCTGACAGCGAAGGCCGTCCCGCAGGCGAACGGCTGAGTGAGGTACAGCTCCGTGTCCGGATCGTCGTCATCGTCCTGATCCAGGAACTGAACGTTGGAGTCGTTCACTGCGCGGAAATTATAAAACATAATAAAAAATGATGCATAACCACAAGATGTACAAACCCTCAGAGGGCCTTACTCTCACATCAAAATAGACAAAACATTTGGCGAAGGTAGCCGATAGTTAGGGCATTTTAGCTATTTGACCAATCTAGGAGCTAAATCAGTAACAAGGCATTTCTTCGTAAATGTGTTTCTCATGATGTCTAATAACATCCTCCTCCAACTCCTGTGGGAATCCTCATGAAAAACAGGTCAAAGTCGAGGTACTAGTCACAACCTATAGAAGGCAAAATATGCTAAATGTCATCATGCTTCATGTAGCCTGTGATATGACCAACTAGAAGGTTTTCACAATGCTGAATCAATTCTGAATCAAAGCACTAGCCAAAAACACTCAAACATTACAAACATTAAAAACACTCCTTAGACTGAGAATGGCCTTAGCGCTTGCAACAATGTGCTGACTAAGCACATTTCTGAAGTCGAGTCGTTTTTGAGAAAAAATAATGTTTGGAATGGATTCAGCATCAGAAAAAAACCCTGGTTAGACATATTGCACGCTACATAAAGCATGACAGAATTTTGAATGTTTTGCCTGCTATAGTATATTAGTGACTCGTGTTGAATTTCAACATTTTAGTACGTTATTAGACACCATCAGAAACACTTGGTGAAGAAGTTTCTTGGTAATGATTTAGTTCTCTGTTCTCTTCATAAATTGCCCTAACTATGACCTACAAGCTCGTTGTAGGTCATAGTTATGGGGGGGTATATATCCCCCCTTCATATCATATATATATGAAGAATATAGGGTCTAAAAAGGCAGCAGTCAAATGCATAGATTTGACTTTGCTTGTGCAAACTCTGTGCAATGAACCAAGAGATGAAATCACAGAATGAAATCCAGAAATGGCATCATGCAAAGGGTCTACTTCAGTGTGTAGACACTTTTATCAGGTCATACACAGAAATACAATCAACAGTGGAGTTGCAGTGAGAAACAAAATGCTGGAATACACGCCGATAGATTCAGATATGGACTGCATTTAAAAAAAAATCATTATAATGTTTGTTCAATCTCCCAATGGTGTTATTCATAACATAATACATGTCAGTCTGTTGTGTTTTGTGTTAGAGAGCTGCGCAGTCCCGCCCCCTGGTGACATTGCCCCTGTTCCAGAAACGGATTCCCCATTCATTTTTTTCATAGACTTTTCGAAAATTATTCATATAAAGACGATGACGCCGCGGACAAAGCCAACTCGTGTCGCGACAAATCATGATCTTTTGGGACAATTAAATAACTTCTATGATGAAAAACGAAAACACAAAATGTTGTATCCTCCTTGTTTTCTACTTCTTGCTAATTATATATTGCATGACAATATTGTGCTTGCTGTCATGATTTGTCACGACCCGAGTTGGCTCTGTCCGCGGCGCAATCGTGTTTTTATTAACCATTTTTTCGAAAAGTCCATGAGGAAAATTAATAAGGATTCCGTTTCTGGAACACGGGGCGACATCACGAAAGGGGGCGGGACTGCGCAGCTCTATAAGGCACTGCTTTGGGGGCCAAATTGCCTATGCCACATTCCATATCCAGGCGATTCATGCAAACGCCTGCCGATGACACCATGCATATTGTCAAAGCTCCCAGGGCTTTGATTCAGAGCAATAAGTCCATCCCGAGGGTCAATAGCACCAACGCCAATATGCCATTGTTTGTCTTGTAAAATCCATGACAGGAGCTCCAATTACTTGTACCAGCGTGTCAAAACAAATGAAAGTATCCCATTGCCCTGGAAGGCTTTTTCTCTTCTGTGCTTTTTCCCCTCCCACCCCCTCCCTTAATATAAAAAAAAATGTAAAAAAGAAAGCATGCACTGAGGCCGGAAGAATATAATGATGTCAAAATTAGTTTTGAGGAGTGCTACTTTTTTATGAGGCATGCTGCGATTATTATTATTTTAATGTCAGTCACATTGACATGGCTGAGATGAAAGAACGGCGCCGGCCACAGAAACACGATCCGACAGACAGACGCTGTTTATGAAAACAGCCCACAAGGATTTCTGAGGGGATCAAAGAGGCCCTGCGATTCTTGACAAAAAATGAAGGAGGGGGAGAAAGAAAAAAACAACATATACATAGTGTATGACTTGAGATAGCAGCTCAAAACAAGACAAGGCAATTTTCAACCAGAACCAATGGGTGAAAAATGTGTTCTGGTGTTTATGCAAAATGTGCAAATGTGGTACTTGGCTTCTGTTGAAGCCAGACAATCAAAATGGTGGAAGCTGAAATGGCGGCTAGAGCCAGACCTGGTCAATGTAAAACAGTAGTAGCCTACGGGCAATTATTTTGACTTTTTTTTTGGTCAAGGTCCAGTATCTGGAATTATGCTGTTGTTGGTGTTGTCCCAATTTCAACCTGCCGTCTCCGGTTTTATTTTTAGGCAAACCCATTCAAACTAATAAAGCATTGTGAGATTTGTGATGCATTGGGAGCTTGTGGATGGCCCATGCTTTTGAATTTAATATTTCTTCATTAAAGGGCAAGACCACTTTTGAGTTTTTAACAATTTTATGATTTGTTTTAATTAAAAAGCTACCTATACCTACACGTTGAGTGTACAGATGGAACTATTTGGTTCCATTAAAAAAAGAATAACTGAGGATTTTATAGTATAGTTAGGGGTTCCAGAGACTTTTCATAACACGGTATCAATATTTAGCCTTGTGAAACACTAATATAGTGTTTCTTCAAATTATTTTGGGTGGGTGGGGGCCTGCAAATCCCTCATGACAGGCTTGAGAACAAGCGTAGTGTTGCCAATTTAGCTTTTTTCAGCCCCCCCCCCCCACACATTTTCAACCAGAACCAATGGGTGAAAAATGTGTTCTGGAGGTTATGCAAAATGTGCAAATGTGGACTTGGCTTCTGTTGAAGCCAGACAATCAAAATGGGGAAGCTGAAATGGCGACTAGAGCGAGACCTGGTCAATATCAGACCTCCCTAGCGCCAAAAATAGTGCTGGTGAGTTGGGGTGAAATTGGTTGACAGGCGCCAGACCTAAAATCCTAGTTTTTCACCTCCTTATCCTATGATGAGAGTCATCCATCCTTCCTAGATCTACCTTATAGATCTGTAAGCCTTGAGATTGTAAAATGAATTACCTAATTTTCAAGAATTTACACATTTACAAAAATGTGGAAAAATTGCTATTTTGACCAACGTTTTGCCAGTCATTTCTGCTAAATTAGTCTGAGAGACTAAACTCAACATCAAACTGTGGGCCCTGGTATGAAACAGGTTGAAAACCCACTGTTATAGCGCATTTTAGTGCATTTTGGAAGTGCCACTAGTGCATTTTGGATTTAGGCAGTTGGCAACACTGAACCAGCGATTGAAATTAGAACGTCAGGAGAACCAACTGGACAACAGCATCGATAATAATCGGGATCGGCTTCCCCTTAACAAACAAACAAAAAAAAACACCCCCCGTGATCGGTCGGGCTCTAATAAATGGCGACAGTGGCGGTAAGGTAAGAACTGTGCAGTAATAGAGGAGACAGAGAGAGCGACACACTCCTTCTTACCCAGCTCAGTAATGATTTGTATGCTGGTCCCACTGCATTTATCCTGACTGAACGAAATCACAGGCACTACTTTGCCTGGCTTTACTAACGGTGCTGGACAAGGTGGTGTTAGGAGGAGGGGGGAAAAACACAAGTTACTGAAGCAACGTGGAGAAAGCAAAAACAAACAACACTGAGGAAGACAGACTGCATCTTTAGTGTGGTTGGTTAGTAAAGAAGGCTCTACATACACTTTACACATCTAACTAAACATTTAACAGGAAAAAACATGTAGGCCTAGGTAGATCTACGTTTACTCTAAGTGTATACATAGAACCCAGTGCACATCGTTTACATATACTGTATGTATTTTTTATTCTAATATTTTTCAGCCCATGATTTTGCAACCCATTTTTTCACCCTGTGCCAATTATCTAATGATCTAATGCATGGGTGTCAAACTCTGGCCCGCGGGCCAAATTTGGCCCGCCGTGTAATTTCATTTGGTCCTTGACACATTATCAAATTTTAAACATCAAACATTATCAAAAGATGTATTTCACCATGTTAATGATTTTTCTTTCAGACCCATTTTTCCTGAGAGGGTACAAATGGAACCAAATGGACCCACTAGGGTCCATTTGGTTCACATTTGTATCCTCTCAGGAAAATTTGGAAAATGAGTAGAATTAAAAGGTTATTTCGGTCAAACTTGGCCCGCGGCTTTGTTCAGTTTTAAATTTTGGCCCACTCTGTATCTGAGTTTTACACCCCTGCCCTCTGTATATACATAGAACCCAGTGCACATCATTTACATATACTGTATGTATTTTTTAGTCTAATATTTTTTATCCCATGACTTTGCAACCCATTTTTTCACCCTGTGCCAATTATCTAATGATCTAATGTGATCCTGGGCTCTACCTCAAGCCTAATTCTATGCATGAGGAGCCCAAGCTGCCTTCTCTTCACCTGACAGGGAGGATTTCCCCCGGCCAGACGTATAGCACGTTATTCCAACCAGTTCCTGTCCCCTCCCCTGGCCAGCAGGCGCCCCAGCTGGCCAGGGGGAGGCAGTCTAGAGCCCAGGATTAATGCATGCCCACCTCCCCATCCTCACAATATTGTCAAAACAGTTATTTGAGGCCTACAATGCTTACTATGAGGCATTTTTTTAAGATGTCCCATCAAGGAGATGAACGGGGTGACATCAGGACTGTGTGTGTGTGTGTGTGTGTGTGTGTGTGTGTGTGTGTGTGTGTGTGTGTGTGTGTGTGTGTGTGTGTGTGTGTGTGTGTGTGTGTGTGTGTGTCTAAGCAGGTATACTGTACCTAGTTCTGTTATGATGGGGATGTTTGCCCCGGTGGTGATGGAGCTCTGTCTTACTAATCCATGGACCGGACTGCTCTCTGGAGAGGATCTGTCCATGCCTGGCGGTGTGAAACCTAAACACACACGCACACACGCACGCGCACGCACACGCACACACACACACACACACACACACACACACACACACACACACACACTGGGTTATATGTTTTATAAATGGCATTACAAAACCAAAAATATCCCCCTGAAGCCTGAGCCATTCATGGTAAATGGTGCATTTACAGTATATAGACCTGCGCAGTGACGTCACTGCCCCTGTTCATTTCCTATTAGACTTTTGGAAAATGGTTAATAAAACACACGATTGTGCAGTGGACAAAACCCAACTCGGGTCGTGACAAATCATGACAACAAACACACAGAGAAATATTATCATATAATATCTAATTAGCAAGAAGTAGAAAATGGCAGGATACAACACTTTTTGTTTCGTTTTTCATCTTAGAAATTATTTCCCAAATCACTGACTGCTCCTGTAATCAAAAAAAAAGGTGCGCGCAGGCTTGGATGGTTGCACAGTCGCGCACACGTGCACACGTGCACACACACACACACACACACACACACACACACACACGCGCACGCACGCACGCACCACACACACACACGCACACACACGCACACGTACGCACGCACGCACGCACACATCAGGAGGGCACATCTCTGGGGTGCATTATTCATTACTTTATGAAAGGATACTGACACTGGTATCTGTGGTGGTTTGCGCTGATTGAACAAATAGCTTGGACCGTTTCATCCATTCTCGGGTTATTTGTAAGAACCCAAAGTTGCTGAGTGAGGTGTTACACTATCGTCTTAGAGAGAGAGAGGGTTTTCGCTATTAGTATACGGCATGTATAATAGATGTGACATATTGCTCGTGTTGTTTCCTTTAGAAACGTCTCGGCACGGCAAGTATACTCTCAAAAACCCTTTTATGCGGGGGGAAAAAAACAAACGCGAAGAGGAGGAGGAGGTACACGCACGATATGAAGCCATGAAATAGAAAATAAGTGACACAAGATGGAATTTAAATTGACTTGACAGTCCCTGCTCCCTCCTCAGACTGACAGGTAAGCACATTAAACCGGTGATGCTCCATGCATTATACATGCGCCGCGTTTGACATCCGTCATTTACTGCTGACTAAGACAAACGCTATAGGTCATACGTGTATTAGATGGAAAACAAAATTGGCAGGACCCCCCCGTATGTCCCCCCACTGTCCCCCTGCAGGGACGGATGTAACATTTCCCAATTGGGCGGGCAGGAGAAATGGTATGGGGGCGACTTCATCGCCTGGCGATGAAGTCGCCCCATACCATTTTTGGTTGCAGGACTTTTATTAGGCAATTAAGCATCAATAATAACATCAGCTGGTGTTGAAGTTGCAACAGACACGCAGCATGCATAAAGCTAAAGGTCTGACTCAGAGAGTTTTCTGTTTTCAATGATGAAATGCTGTTGGTTTAGTGGTGACAGAGCTGTAGTTAGTTATTAGCAGTATTAGTGGTTCAAATCTTTTAAATGCAAGCACTTTAATTTGAAATACCTTGGGTTGTTTTGCATGCTATCGTGTCTGGTGGGGCAGACTGGGCATTTAGGGGGGACATTGCCCCCCCCCCCCCCCCCCCCCAAGCCCATGCCTAGATCCGCCCCTGTCCCCACTGTCCCCTACAAACCCCCCCTCGCCTCACCCCCTGGTCAGGAGAAGGTTTTTCTAAAAGCATTACACGGAATGACCATTAGCGAAAGAAGGCCATCATCCCGCTTGCTGGCATCCGCACGCGCGAGTGTCCCCTTTTTTCACAGGGACAGGGAGATGCTGTCATCAATATTCATCGGAGAAACAACTCATGAATTACTCACGCGGCCGCCCGGCGTTATCCCTTTATCTTTTTTGTTATTCTTTACAAATGAGCACTATAAGGGTTTTTTCTCCCTACACACACCCCGGACCGTCCACCCGGTCGCCCGGGCAGGCGGTCCGTCATCGAACTGTCGTCGAGTGCCAGACTCTGTGACACCGCCCGCGTCTCGCTGCACACCAATTAGGCTTGGCGAGGAAACCGGTTGTTACAGTAACCTGAGGAATAGTCACTAGGGTTTACTGTCAAAAACAATGACACCACCGGGTCAGGGCCACACACGCACGCACACACGCACGGACACACAGTGAGGCAGGCAGTGAGGGATATTCTCTCTGCCAGGGCCCTGTCCCTTCCAGGCAGTGCAGTGAACTATGATAGGGCACACACACATACACACACGGTGTTGCCAACTTGGTGCATTTGTCGCTATATTTAGCTTTATTCCAGACCACCCCTAGTGCCAAATTAGTGGAAAAACTTCTGGCGGAAAATCTAGTGCTTCTTTTGCTGGTGAGTTGGGGCGAAATTGGTTGACAGGCACCAGAGATAAAACCCTTGTTTTTCACCGTTTTTCCTCCTATGATAGAGTCCTCCTAGAAGGGACCATTGGTAACCAAATGGATCCTTATCGATCTGCAACGCTTGAGAGTGTGCACGCTCTCAAGAGTTAAATTATATTTACTTAATTCTGAATTACCTAACCTTCAAGAATCCACACATTTAGAAAATGTAGAAGAATTGCTATTTTGACCAACGTTTTGCCAGTTATTTCTCTTAATTTATTCCGAGAGACTAAACTCAACATCAAATGGGGGTGGTCCGTGGCTAAAATGCAGGATAAATAGTGGGCCCTGGTATGAAAATGGGTTGAAAACCCACTGCTCTAGCCCAGGAAGTGCCACTAGTGCATTTTGGATTTTAGCAGTTGGCAACACACACACACACACACACACACACACACACACACACACACACACACACACACACACACACACACACACACACACACACACAGACACAGACACAGACACAGACACAGACACAGACACAGACACACACACACACACACACACACACACACACACACACACACACACACACACACACACACACACCCTTACCTTGGGAGTTAGCCTGCAGGACCCCGATGCTGTCGTCAAACTGCATGGACTTGATGTTGAGCGACGCCAAGATGCACTCTTTGTCCTGCAGTGACGCGTCGTCAATATTGTTCTGATTGGCCGACAGGATGACACACATGTCGCAGAGGTTGATGTTGACGGCGCGGAGATCGGCGCGGCTCAGCGGCGTGCCCTTTGAGAGGAGGAAGGAGATGTCAGCAAAACTCTGTGCTCCGCCGCTACGTACACAGAGAAATTAACCTGTGCCCATGTCATTTCTGTGTACTGAAGTTTAACTTTATTATTTTTTATTTATTTTTATTTTTTAATTTTATCCCATGATTCTGTAACTCATTTTTTGCCGTGATTTTTTCCCCCATTCTAAAACATTAACATCAGGTATTATTGTTATATAAGGAGGAAGATCTTCAAAAAAGAAGTGTACACTATTTGATAAAATGACATTTTTAAGTACGCCTGGTTTGCCTGGTGGGTGATGATGGGTGGAGATCCACCTGAACCGAAGCCACACCCACAGCTGTAGTTGTATGCGTTAGGGAAGGGGCTGATAATGTGATGTCACCATATTACATTTCACGATATCACTGCCAAAATATAAAAATCATGGCACTCAATCTTTAATGTGATCCCTGGTTCTGCACACCCTCCGCCAACCTGGGGACAGCAAAGGGACTTGAACTCATGCTCCCCTCATGCATGAGTGTCGTTTTTTTTTTTTACGCCTGACAGGGGGAAGTTTCCCTGGTTGGAAGTAGCACGTGGAAGGAACACGTTAGTCCAGTTCCTTTACCCTCATAAGGCTAGCCAGGGGGATGCAGTCTAGAGACTAGGATTGCTGCATTACACGCAACCACACATTACAGTTTAACCAGTAAATATGTGGGTGAAATTACAGGTGTCATTCCCTCAAGAAAACAAAAAGCGAAGAATAGAGAGGCGAACAAAAGAATGTAGATCAATGCAGGAACAGAAAGTTTGAGCGTTTTACCACAATAAGTACAAGCAAACTAAAGGGTTTCAGATATTTAGAAGCTTCTTTTACAAATGTTTCACAGTCTTTGCGTACAGTGGAGGTGAACACTGCAGCTATTATTATGAATACAGTAGTGACTCAAAGTAATATTAAAGTAAAGTAATGTTGTACTCACAGGCAGGATGGAGATCTTTGGGAAGTTGTGGAGCGTCTCCCACTCCCTCTTCAAGTACTCCAGGGACCCCACGAACACGATGGGCTTCAGCTCGTGGTAGTGGAAGTTGCTGGCCCTCAGGGGCATCACCAGGTTCCGCAGACCCACCAAGGCAGACTTCACGTCGCCGAATATGCAGACCACCACGTGGCCACTGAGCACCGTCATGGCCGCCTCGCTGCGAGTCTGAGGCGGAGAAGAAGGAAAGAAGGAAGGTAGATCAGTGGGTTTAAATACTGAAAAAATAACAATTCTTCTACATTTTCGAAATGTGTAGATTCTTGAAAATTAAGTAATTCAGATGCTTAAATATCATGTAACTCGAGAGCGTAAAATGAAACCAAACGGACCCTTCCGCCAACCCTTACACCAAACGGACCCTGACGTCCGTTTGGTGTCATTTTACGATCTCAAGAGTTACAGATCTAACTCTTCCACTTGGTTACCAACTGTTACCAACATTTAGCCGGAGACCACCTGGTATCCTCTCAGGGACCACTGGTGGTCACCGTCAGACCACGGGTTGAAAACCACTGAAGTAGATGAAGGGGGTGAAACGAATAGTGTCTTTGTCTCTTCTTTGACATGAAATATTCAACCATGAATTGGTTTTATTACGATTCTTCTAACGTTCGCCTATTCAGTCGAGTCAACGTCCGGCAATGGAGCAGAAGGGCGACGCGACGTAGGACTGTAATAGGCTACGAAGGTAATTTGCAAAGTGGCATATGTATTAGTGTAAGAAATGTTCCAGCGTACGTACGTACGAGGGGGCCCCCCACCTCCCCGTTTATTGCAAATGACATGTCAAACACCTCATTACGAAGTGTTTAAGTGCCCTGTCAACCTCTGCTGGTGCTTTGTGACATGACACATCTGTCACCGGGGAGAGAGAGAGAGAGAGAGAGAGAGAGAGAGAGAGAGAGAGAGAGAGAGAGAGAGAGAGGAGTGTCGGGGACAAATGACGTGTGCGTGCGGAGGAGCACGGCGGTGGTGGTGGCGGAGGGGCAGAGAGTTAGTATACTGTACCCACCAAGATGACCTTCTCGATGTCTTTGGACGGGCACCAGTGAAACATCCCCGTGGAGTCGTATTTCTTTACATTCATGTCCACGCTGTCCATCTGCTCGCCGCCGGGGATGAGTAAGGGGTCATGCCTAATCAAACAGAAAGGGAACGCACACAGACACACACATACGGGCATTGGAATTGATCCTATCACGTCCTTCTCTGACTAAATTAACCCATTGTGTCCTGATCAGATTCTAGTTTCTGATGCTAGATTCTAGTTCACAGCGCTAGATTCTAGTCCCCCACGCTAGATTCTAGTTCCTCTCAGTAGATTGTAGTTTCTGAAGTTTCTGACACTAGATTCTAGTTCCTGACACTAGATTCTAGTCCATGACACTAAATTCTAGTTTATGACACTAAATTCTAGTCCCTGGCGCAAGGTTCTAGTTTTTCTGGAAAAATATCTTTCTGTGTCAGTGATGCTTAACATATTTCATAGGAAGGACCCCCAGAAATATCTATTATTTAGCTGCAGAACCTCATCTAAAAACATGTGGTTCTAGGGATCCCCCAGAAGCAAAGATTTGAGTTAAAAATGTTTGCTTCCGAAATAATGTATTCAAAGATTTGCACCACATTTTCACAATTTTTCAAAAATAGCAGAACTACAAGCTCATATCGCGCCACTCGGTGGCGCGATATGAGCTTGTAGATCTGCTATTTTTCAACAGCTAAAACACCAAAACGTGTTCAGTACACGAAATGATTAGGGAAACATCGGAGGACTTATATGTCTGAAATAAAGAATTGCGTGTGGACGGTTTCACCTTCACCGTGGATATTAATTCATCATCGTAATAATATGATGACTAATGCATACAGCAGTAGCTTCGTTTGGTCACATACCGCAAAAAGCTATAGGACCAAAAAATAATAATTATTATATGTGTATCACGTGTTTCCTTAGCGGTTCCACCACTTTGTCCATGTCAAGGACGCCCAGATTGATGCCAATGAGCAAGATACCCCCTGGAACCCACTTTGCGAACCACTGACCTCACTTACACCGATGACCCCCGCATGACAACTTATTTGCCACCAGGTACAATAATGTCTTTTATTTTGAAGACCCCCAAATTCACATGAAAGAAAGCCTGGAATAAATTATCAGTCTCGGTGGCCTAGAAGTGGGAGTCAACAGGATGGGCGTTGCTCCGAGGGAGGGGCGGAGATGACGACAGATTGGTGAGATCCATCTGAGCCGGCCTCCGCCCCTCTAGGACAAAATGTTTTCAGGTTAGGCGAGGCTACATCAAAATTAACCCAGAAGCAAAAAATCACCTAAAGTTAAAAGGTGTATTAGGTAACATTAACTGGTGGTCACTGCCAGTACTGCAGTTTTTAGATCCTACATTTCCCAGCATCCTCTTGCGCTCTAAGCAAACTCAAAGCGAACCATCACTTTTAGAAATAGAAAACATATTTACAACAGGCTTTGAGGGCTGAAATTCAGGGAATGGCTTAAATGACAAATATGCCAGTCATAATGGATATAAAATGTAAGATTTGTTTTAATGAAAAAGTGACTTAGTTCACCTTTAAGACCGATAGATCGACATGCTTAATATTGACATTGTGGGGGGATGTGTCCCGAGCTTGTCAGAACTTCTATTTTTGACAGGTTTGAATTAGAATATAATAAAAAAGTCAACTCCAGATGCCTAAAACACAACCGCAGGGGGTGAAATTCCTCTGTACACGGCGTCACACGCCCTTCCCTTCTTCGTGTTAACACAATGCAGTGGAACCAGCAGGCGGTGAAATGAAAAAGAAAAAAAAAAACTCTCATCAATAGAACATTAGAACGTTTGTGGGCCTTTCAAACCAATCACTCGTACACAGGAAAGTTGGGGCTTTCACCCGACCCCTCCCCTCCCCTCCCCTCCTCCCCTGTTTTTGTCGGTGCATATTCCTGTCAGAAGCCATCTGCGGAAACGCCAACCAAAAACGCCTCGTCATCAAGTCGACTGACATCAAGCGCGGCAGCCAGGCGGACGGAGGGAGACGGCAGGCGGCAGCGGCAGCAACGCTGCCTGGCTGCCTCCGCTGGCTGCCAAGCACCGAGAAGCAATTACGCCACCCGCTCCCCCTGTATACGCTACTAGCTTTTGACGTGTTGCGCTGCGCGGTAAAAGCTTTAACAGTCCACACTTTAAATATTGAAGCGCTTCGCCCAATCATATTTGCTTTCACCAACCCGGAGGAGCCATTAATGTTTTAGCGAGGCGCGGGTCATAGCCACACACAAAACTAATTTCCACCACCAGCCGCACACGACACGCCGTTGTAAGCCGCTGAGTTTAATTCCATCCAACACTGACCAGACCGCGGTTTCGCCGCCGTGCGTGCGTGCATGTTTCTGTGGGAGAGGATGGTATGGAAACAAGAAATGATGCCATTATTCTGACCAAGGCTAAGGGGTAGACACCAGAGGTGCTCTGTGGTATCTGACCTCAAAATCGGTCTATAATGCATTTGAGGTTTCTTTTCTATGGTTGTATAATTTCCCTATCAGTTGAATTAAAGGTAATAGAAGCAACTGTGTAGATTGGTTTAAAAGCAGAATCTAAATCCACCTCACCTCATCTCTATTGGCTCATTATGCATCTGCTGGAGACTGCTGTGCTGTGATTGGCTAAAACGCTGCCTCACCTCACATTATATATATATATATATATATATATATATATATATATATATATATATATATATATATATATATATATATATATATATATATATATATTATATATATATATATATATATATATATATATATATATATATATATATATATACTGTATCTATTTTGATTTTTGCTTAAAAAGTTGAATCTATTACCTTTAAGCTTACATTGCTCTATGTTGCTCAGATCAGCTATTTTCATGATGGAACAATTTAATCCCAATCAAACAAAGTCATCAATCACAATGACTTTTACTAGGGCTGGGAATCGATCCGAATTCCCTAGATCGATTCGATTCGATTCACAAGGTCACGATCCGATTCGATCCACGATTCGATCAGATTCGATTCGATATCGATCTATTTACAGACATAATGGAAATAAATACTGTCCAATAGACAAGACGGCCCCATGTGTTGGTGATTGTATCTGTGTATGTGTAAGAGGGACACAGAGAGAGAAGAGTCAAGTATCAAGTATTTATTTTAGTAAAAAATACGTAAGTATTACGGCTGATTCAGCCATTTTGCCTTCTTAGGTTTCGATTTCGTTTTGCCGGCACTCGCTTTCTATAGTGCGCCTCCGCGTAAAAGAAAATAGTGCTAGTCGCCTGGAGAAAATCGATCCACACATTTTTGGATCACTATTGTGTTTTTTGAGCGTGAATCGATATTGGATCGTGAATCGATATTGGATTGTGGATCGTGGCCCTAACTTTTACCCTGCGTAAATCCCTATACAAATACTCAGTATTTATACCAATATGTAGGTGGCACTAATACACACATTGCTGGAAAACTGCTGCCAAGCACCACAGACTTTGAGTGCTGGTGGACCTGCCGTTAGCCGATCATGCTAAAAACATGCCAATCGACTAAAATGAAGGTCATGATAATTGGGGATACATTAATCACATCAATTTAGTTTTCTTTATTTTTTTCCAACCACGGTTTTAGGTTGTAAAGTAAAATATGGGCGTTAATTATTTTTTTTCTTCATTTGCTGCCTTTTTTGTTTTATGGATTTCAGCCCCACAAGGTGGGGCAGGGGCATTCAGCCACAGAGCTAAAATGCATTTTTTTTTAATATAGCAATTTATTTTTATAACCTACTATAGTCATAATAAACCACAGGAAATTATATCAGTCCACAGGATCTACAGAATGTTGTTGATAAGAGCTACAGTACATGGACTATGGATCAATGTGTAATACGCTCAGTAGTCAGTATAGCAGTTTGTGACATTCAGTAGATCTTCAGTGATCTTTTCTGGCCAGAAGTGCAGTAATTTCCTGGACCTTCCTGGAATATTCTCCAGGCTTACTGTAGCCTATTATGTGGCCCCAAACATACACACTACCTTCTATATCAACACTCCTGTGTGCACTAAATCGACGGCGACAGATTGATTTGAAGATAATGTTTCCTGAAACGTCGAACGCAAGCGCCTGCTCTGTCTCCGCCCCGAGTCCACTAAATAGTTCATATCTTTTCTCCAGGAAGAGCGTTCGTTTAATCCATGTGGGTATTTCAGAAGAATGACACCTTAAGTAACATGTTAAGTATGCATGAAAGTGTCAACTGAAACTAGCATCCCTAAGGCCCCAACAGGCTGACGCCAAATAGTAAGCCTTTGGGCTCATATACCCCCAGGCAAGACCAGGATGTCCTTTCATGAAATGAAAGCAGTCTGATAAGGTAAATGTCTCCCTTAATGCGTTCCATTTCCATAGCCTCCCATCGCGTCAGGGAAGTTCTAATGTGAAGCGACATCGACATCCACATTTGAGTGCAACTCTACTGTACTGTAGCCTATATGTACACGGTATATGAAATTCCTGGAATCTATTGCGGTACAGAGTGTAGTAGCAATATACTGCTATCATATACTGTTTATGTAAAATAAAAAGCGGACAAAATCCATGAGTTTTACAGGTTTTCCAGAACTGCGAGGAAAACCTACTTGACAGTGTCTATACCACCCCTCAAAGAAAAACAAAAAATAAAATAAAAACATAACACGAATATTAGCATGTGGTTTTATTAGCGCCTGCTATTTTTATGATCAGCGTGGAACTAAATTTGGTAGTAAACATTTGTTTTCTATAATTTATGGAATATCTTACGATCTTTCTTTTATTTATTATTTCTTTGAAACTACTGAAAATGATAATTAAATGAAGAGAAAAAAAAGTTGTAGTTATAGAATATTTTGTTTCTTTTATGTTTTGAAATGACAATATCTTGACAATGACTGATTTTCGGCTTTCAGAAAAAGTAAACGCGACCATTAGCGGGCGTTGCTAATAGGAGCTAAAGCATTTAGGAGCTTTACACCTCAGCTTAATATTTCATTAACAGAGGAATGTTTGGGCGCTCAGTCAGCGGTCGCCCCCTGTCACTTCTCTTCGTCCTTGCGGACATGACTGGTGAGGCAGCAGCAGCAGTGAGCTCTGCCAAGATGGCTATCTTTCACAAACTGTCAGCCATGACGGCCTGTCACTCCACAGCACCGCCGGCTGCCCCCCCTCGCTCTCTCTCAGTGTTGCCAACTGCCAAAATCCAAAATTCACTAGTGGTACTTCCAAAATGCAGTAGAATGCGCTAGAACAGTGGTTTTCAACATTTTTCATACCAGGGCCCACTATTTATTCTGCATTTTAGCGACAGAGGAACACCCTTGGACGTTGAGTGTAATCTCTCTGACTAATTTAGGAGAGATAACTGTCAAAACGTTGGTCAAGATGATTGAGCCTATTTCACAGCCAGCACGCGACGATTGCTTTTTGCCTTTAGTGGGGGTACTGGGGGGACCACCCAGACAGGGGGGGTCCACTGACTGTCATTGCACAAACGTTGTTATTCACCGGCGAATAAAACATTGTTTTGCAAGGCTATGGTTCATTCTACTTATTCAAGCTGTTTTACCATTGCCATTCTTCATATTAATGTTGGGGTTTTGACATTTTAACATTTGGAAACTTTTTTTCCCTTTTTTTCCCTTTTTTTCCTTCTTCAACCACAAACGGGATTCTATGCTGCACTTTTTTTCCTTCTTCAACCACAAACGGGATTCTATGCTGCACTTTTTTTTTCTTCTTCAACCACACACGGGACTCTATGCTTGTTGCACTGTTTTTTCTTTAACCATCCATGGGACTTTTAGCGACACGTCCCGCACTCATTTCACTGTCATTTCATACATTCTCAACCGGTGATCCGTCCTTCAGAACTGAACTATAGTAAGGATTAGGAACCAAATGGACGCTTATGTATCTGTATCACCATGTGCCAGAACGTACAAACATAACCAAATGGACCCCGAACGTGAGAGGTTGTGCAACGGGGCTTGTAGTCTCGCAGCCCCGGTAAGCGGCGAGCATGAACGCCAGCTAATGTTTTCATAATGTTGGGGAACGCAAGCAGTGGTCCTTGACAGGGTGGTCCCGATCCATGTAAATGACAGTAAAAGAACCAAATAGACTATAACCGAAAAGGACTATAATATATTACACAGCAGCTGTTGATCCTCGCACCATAGCAGGGACGTGCAAAGAGTGTTAGGGGGGCAGGGTTTAATGAAGAGGGCAAGTTTGGACAAAAATAGCAGATCTACAAGCGCTCAATGCATCGCATTGAGAAGAAGGGATATTTTGCATTTCTTTCACAGTAAATGCTGCATTTGTGGTCCAGAAAGAGTAGCTATTTAACGGCGGGTGAAGTACTGGGGCTGAAACCCCTAGATGTATAATCTGCGCAATAATAAACTCCGAGAGTGTACCAACTAACAATGCAACAAAACGCACCAGTTGGGGTTCATTTGGTTACAACTCCGAGCGTGTTTCAATGCAACAAAATGGACCAGTTGGGGTCCATTTGGTTACGTTCTGGCACATGCTGATACAGATACATAAGCGTCCATTTGGTTCCTTACTACTATAGTTCAGTTCTGAAGGACGGATCACCGGTTGAGAATGTATGAAATGACAGTGAAATGAGTGCGGGACGTGTTGCTAAAAGTCCCATGGATGGTTGAAGAAAAAACAGTGCAACAAGCATAGAGTCCTGTTTGTGGTTGAAGAAGAAAAAAAAGTGCAGCATAGAATCCCGTTTGTGGTTGAAGAAGGAAAAAAAGGAAAAAAAGTTTCCAAATGTTAAAATGTCAAAACCCCAACATTAATATGAAGAATGGCAATGGTAAAACAGCTTGAATAAGTAGAATGAACCATAGCCTTGCAAAACAATGTTTTATTCGCCGGTGAATAACAACGTTTGTGCAATGACAGTCAGTGGACCCCCCCAGTCTAGGTGGTCCCCCCATTATCCCCACTAAAGGCAAAAAGCAATCGTCGCGTGCGGCTGTGAAATAGGCTCATTGAGAATTAGGTCATTGAGATGGTTAAATATAATGTTCTTGAGAGCGTAAAATGAAACCATTCATTTTATGATCTCAAGATTTACAGATCTATAAGGGTCCATTTGGTCCAATGGTCCTTTCTGGAAGGAGGACTCGTATCATAGGAGGAAAAATGGTGAAAAAATGAGGGTTTTGTCTCTGGCGCCTGTCAACCAATTTTGCCCCAATTCACCATTCAAGCAAAAAAAAAAAAAAAAAACACTAGATTCTTCGCCAGGAGTTTTTCCACTAATTTTGGAGCTAGTGGGGTCTGGAAAAAAGCTAAATATAGCGACAAAAGCGCCAAGTTGGCAACACTGCTCTGTCTTTCTCTCTCTCTCTATCTCTTTCTGCGCTGTCCGTCCGCCTGTCCGTCCGTCCGTCGTAGCTGACATGACGCGCGTGTCACGCTGCGTGGAAGCGACGGATGGACGGATGTGAGCAAATGCGATGTGACTGGCCACAATTAGAGCGGTTGTCTCGTGACCCATCAAGGAGCCTATATGGAAACAGTGTTAATTTCAGTGCACACAGAGCAAGATGGCACTTGTTACTGTAGCCAAGCGCTATACATCTGTAAGCACCAAACAGAGGTTGTGGGCGGCTCTGGTTCCATGGCTGAATGCTCCCACATAAAAAACAAAAACAAAACTGATCTACACTGTAAAATCACCACACCACAGATTTTTACAGTGTACATATCTCACAACGTCTGTGTGTATTTCTTCACAAGATTAATAATAAGGAGATAAGGAGATCTGAGATCTGGGAATATGTAGTTCTAGGGACCCTTGCGGGTCCATTTGGTTTCATGTTTACACTCTCAAGAGTTAAAAATACTGTATTCATCATGTGAATCAGCCCAAGTCTACACAACTAGAGAATGCAGAACATTAATGGTTTTGATCTGTATGTTTCCCAAATCCAGGCTGGAATTGTGGACAAAAGGCAAAAGAAATCTTTAGTTTTTGGGGTCTGTCTGTCGGGTTAAAATGTCATTAAATGGTGTTCCATGGTGGTGGCTCAAATGATTAATAAATAGTGGGCTGAAAGGGTTGAAAACCACTGGGCTATAGTGTGCATTTTAGTGTATTTTACAGCAAATGATTAATATTCTCCCTCTCCTTGTCCTCCTGTACTAGTTGATGCTTATATACACACCACACTGTCCCACTCCAGCAGGCTGCAGTGTGAGAGCAGCAGGCAAAAGCCTTTGAAATTTCTCCCCCCATCATGCAAACTGACAAAGGCTTGCTTTTCACCAACCCACAGCCAATCTGTTGATCATTACTTATTTACAAAGGCCTTGAGGCCCCAGGTCCTGTAAAAACACATTTGATATAGTATACACCCAGATGTTTTCTCCCCCCACCCCAACCCCACCACCCTCTCTCTCTCTCTCTCTCTGCTTGTAGAAATAAAGTATCCCTTAGGCTACCTTAACAAATCCCTCTCCATAGTGTATAGGCGGCAACGCACCCCGCAACCCTAACAATATGGAACAACACATCCTTCCACCTGTATAATACAGTGATATTAGCATAGCAAATAGATGGATTTTGCTGTTGAAGGGGTTGATGTTTTTGGCTGAAGGCGATGACATGAAACAAGCCTGATGTCTGCTACCCATGGGTCAGCAAATCACCTCCGGCGATTCAACTCTGACACCAGACCTGAACCGAATCAAACAAAAAGGCAAATGGCTCCCGGACAAAAATCGGAAAAGCCGGAGATCAAAGGAAAGATGCCAAATTACTGTATGCTCTAAGACGAAGGGGGGGGGGAGAAAAAACTTTCCCTGTGCAAAGATCATTTCCTTTGGCGTGGAGTTGAAGTTTACTAGCAAGCTGTTGTATTAAATGATGTGTTGAATGAATGTGCTGTTTAGATCATGGTATGCTACTTGCTTAAACACTGTAGTCTGAGACCAGCGCTTTGGAAAGCTTTTCAACCCAAAAGAGTGGAGACGATAAAATATGGTAGATCTACAAACTCACAGAGTGTTGCTTCATACCGCGTTGAGCTTGTAGATCGCTATTATTTTCACTACCAAATTAATAGTAAACATTTGCTTACCAAAAAGAGTGAAGACTAGTGAAGAGAGCAGATCTACAAACTTATAGCTGGATGCTTCACACCACACTGTGAGCTTGTATATCGATATTGTCACAGCCAAATTTGGTAGTAAAAATCTGTTGTTTTTTTGTTGTTGCTTTTTTTTATTTATGTAATATCATACCTTGAATTCGTACGTAAGCCATAGAAAGATTTGTTTGTTTTATGTTTTGAAATGATAATAAAAGAACGCATAGCAATGTGTCTTAGAGACTGCCATGGAATTGAGTCACAACTGTGCATCGATGGCTGTATTTTGACAGATTTCTTCCATTCACACACACCGAATCTCTCAACCAAAAATAGCAGATCTAGAAGCACATTGTAATCTTTTATACAAACCTAGATCTGCTGTGTTTTTTCCCCCCAGAATAGGCACGCCGCAGGGGTTCAAGTGCTTAAAAGACCATGCAAACGTCAATACATGTCATTCTCTGTTCACAGCTTCAGGCAAATATCATACATAAACATACCGCTGGCCGTTTCTCCATCAACGGCTCTATTTTTGATCGCGTTACGGCGAGATTAGATTCCAATGTCATCAAAACGTTACTGAACTTTACCAGCCAGTGGAATCGACCCGGCCAATGTTTGCTAAACATCATTGCATGGTTAATAAGTAATGGATTTTGAATTTATTTCATAGATCAATGTTTTCTCCCGGGATTCTTTTCAGCGAGACTTTTGAAATCAATCGGGGCAACCTCGCAAGATGCATAAAAACCCGGCGATAATGTAGCTTTGACAAAGGAATAGACAAATAGTGCTGGGATTAGCATGTCAAGTGGAATCAATGGTCCGGCTAAACATGTCAAACCACGTAATCATCAATAGTTGCTGCACTGATTGGTATCCACAGGTCCTTTACAGCGCATGATTCTTTTGCGTTTGTGTGTGCAGAAGTTCCTCCTTCTCTAGCTGTGTTCAAGAGAAACAATTGGCCAGGTCTATGAAGGCCAGCGCAAATGAAAATGGCTGATCTACTGTACAATAGCCTGGTCCAAACCCATAGATGCAGCCCAGTCTCTGAGTGCACTGCATCTCGTGATCTGGCCTTCTATTGTCAATCTACTGCTCTGTTGCACTACGTCACTTACTGTTTCTTGTATTGTTTGTTTTTGTCCTTTTTCTTGCACTGTCTATTGCCTTGTTGTACTGAGGAACAATGAAAACATTATTTCATCCCTGTATATGTCCTGACATAGGCTACACTGGAGTGACAAATAAAGAACCTTGAACCTTATACCTTGATAATTTACTTTGGTACCAAGATGTATTATCTAATGAGAGTTGGAGTTGGGAGTTGGTCTATAAACTGGCACAGCTGCAAACAACAAACATGATGGCCCCCACTGCAGTGAAACACGATGTGTATCAATCTGGCAGTTCGGCCTATAATAATTTGTTTCTTTAAAGGCAGTGTTGGGTTTTATAAAGATCATCATATGACATTTTTTTCTGCTTTTGTTCACATGCTAATGCTAGTAACCCGTTGGCTGTGTTTGTTCGGTTAGCAAACGGGCTAGCCCATTAGCCACATGATTGACAACAACCTCTGTTTTGGTTGTTATGAACCAAACGCCTCCCCATTGAAATCGCTCAGACAGCGGACAATGTCAGACCCAAGCTTTAGGAAGCTGATAATCAGGGTAGGTCTACAAACTAATGGTGACATATTGTGAGGTTGTGCATTTGTCATTTAAAAACACATTGAGAATACAATGACATATTTTGAATATCCTTTAAACATTTTAATTAAAAAAAATATGTCTGTGGACATTTTCTCTCAGATCAGCCAGTCTAGATACACAAGTCACTGAACGATGCAGGTAAGTAGGAAGTGTAATTAGAGAATCGAGATTGATGCGTGAATAGCAAGTGTTGCGTGTTCATAATGGAGAAAAATGGTAAGTAGATATGCCAGCAATTACAGCTAGCACTCTCCATTTCCACTCTGTAAAACCTCATACACACGATCCATACGACTTCACCGAGGCCCGGGCTTATTCATTCCCTTTTTAGTGGCGTTAATGATGACGTTGATTATCGCAACGGTTGTTAAGTAATGCTCCACCACCAAGTCGACTGACTTGCACCTCCAGTCAAAATCAATAATAAACCGCCCTGGTAATTCCACAGGACAGGATAAAAGCTGAGGTATCATTTTGGATTCACTCTTGGTGATGGTGACGGTACACATGGTCTATGGTTTGCTTTATGTGCTGTAAAGAAGAAGAAGAAGAAAAGTATTTCTCTACAATAGATGAACAGCGCCTCGGGCTACATCTCTGCTCCTGGGGCCGTCCCCTGATTGGCTGGTGGAGTCATTAGTGCCAAGGCCGCTTAAGAGATACACCCGCTGTACTGTGTTTGGAACGGAGCTGGGAGGGTGTCACTTGAAAGCACGCAGTACAAGCCCCTTTCAAACAACCTCATGCCCCCCCCCCCGCCACAGAGAGACAGCAGCGTTAAGTGGACTGGTAAGAGAATAGTTTATACCACTCCTGTCTAGATTTCGAGTTTCTGAATAAGATAATATTCAAAGATTTGCACCACGTTCTCACGATTTTTCAAAAATAGCAGAGATACAAGCTCATAGCGCGCCACTCGGTGGCGCGCTATGAGCTTGTAGATCTGCTATTTTTCAATAGTTAAAACATAATGCTTAGATACCAGGGCCCACTATTTATTCAGCATTTGAGCCACGGACCACCATTTGATGACAATTATGGTCCCACAGATCCCAAAACGAAGGATTTATTTTGTTTTTGTCCACAATTCCATCCAGGCTGGATTTCAGCAACAAAACAGTCAAACCTACAGTTCAAAAATGACCATTAATCTTCTACATTCTCTAGTTGTGTAGACTTGGGGCTAATTCACATGAAGAATATTTTAAGTCTTGAGAGTGAGTCATTAAACTTTCCATCATTTTCTTTTAGCCTGGGGACCACTTGGAACTTTCTCAAGGACCACTGGTGGTCCCCGGAACACTGGTTGAAAACCACTGACTAAACCATTGGTGCATCGAAAGACGGCGGAAATAGACAAACACAAGTTTGTTTGTTTGTCACAGGAAGTGCTGTGAATTATGACATGTCCTCCAGAGTCAGGCTGCTAGGGTTCATATGGTTAACCACCCAATCTGAGCTGTGTGGCTGCGACAAGGTCGCGTATTGCTGCTTCTTCCCTCCCGTCCGAGCCAAACACACATTACACACTGTACTGTACTTCAGGGGCGGATTGGCCATCTGGAGTACAGGGAGTTTTCCCGGTGGCCTGCGCCACCTAGTGGCCTGCTGGACAAGATCCAAAATGCACTACTAGTGGCACTTCCAAAATGCACTAGAATGCGCTAGATGCTCGCCTGGAACATACAGATCAAAATGACCATGAATCTTCTACATTCTCTAGTTGTGTAGACTAAGTTGGGCTAATTCACATGATGAATATTTTAACTCTTGAGGGTGTAAAAATGAAACCAAATGGACCCGCAAGGGTCCATTTGGTTTCATTTTTACGCTCTCAAAGAGTTACATCTGGTTAACCAGCTGCCACCCCCAGGGTGGCCTGGTAAAGGCAAAATTGTCCCGGTGGGAAAATATGTGCCAATCCGCCCCTGCTGTACTTGAAAACATTCCTGACCACCCTACAAAGCACTGAACAACCTGGTGCCCCGGGCCCATACCTCTGTGACCCTCCTCAAACGGCATGCCCACCTCCCACTTCTATCAGGTCTGGTGATGCTGACTGACCTCCCTGTCGTCCCCAAGACCAGCGGTCTGTACTTGGAGGTGGCAGAGCGTTTGGCTTTGCTGCTCCTACACTGTGGAATGACCTAAAACACCCAGCGATGCCCCCACTCCCTAACCCAGTGGTCGCCGCAACCCAAGATGTTGAAAGAGCCATTTTCAACCAAAAATTCAATTCGAAACCTGTCTGGAGCCGCATTTTATTATTTTTTTTCCTGAGAGTGTGCAAATGTGAACCAAATGGACCAAGGCGGGTCCATTTGGTTCCATTTGCACACTCTCAGAAAAAAGGTCCTCAAAGAAAAATCATTAACATGGTGAAACCCAACCTTTCTTCAGAAATGGAGTTTCTAAAAATAATAATAAAGGAGTTTTACAGAACTCCATTTCTAGTCCACACAACATCTCTAAGGTATATTAATGACATAGTAAACTGAGTAAACCTTTGAAAATGGGTGGTTCAGATTGAAAGCTCCACCTCTGATAACTGCTGGGCTTTTTTGACATGGCCAAGTGCTACTTTAACTGGCAAGACAGCGCAACGCGTTTTGGGTGACTGAAATGTTGATATTATTTTGGTGTGGATCACCCCAGTGTGTATGTAATAATGCTACAGCCACTGAGACACTAGGGCTGTGTTCTGGAGCCGCAAGCGGCTCCTGAGCCGCAGGTTGCTGACCCCCGCCCTAACCCTTCAAAACCGGCCTCAAAACACACCTCCTCAACATTGCTTATACCCAAATTAAAGGTAATAGAGGCAACTTTTCAGCCCAAAATCAAAGTAGATACAAAGCTATATTTTTTTGCCTTTCTCCCCTCTATGTTGCTTCTACTTTTCTACTATGCTGCAGCTGTTTCCCGGCAGACTGACACTTGCTTCGTCCTGCAGGCAGTCCAGAACTTTGCTGTCATCGACAAATCATGAAAACAAAACTTTCGTAGGGCTCAGGAAAGGCGGTGCTAATTTGTGAGTGGGAGGGGGGTTGTGTGGGGTGAGGCAGCGTTTTATAAATGACTGTTTACAAACGCAGTGTTTGTACGTGTACAAAGTGTGTACATTACCTTTAAGCTGTTCTTGTTCTAAGAAAGTTGCTTCTATTACTGTAAAGAAGCACGTAAGCGCCTTTGCGTACTCTCAAAAGCACGCTATAAGTTTGTATATTTATTACCTCATCATCTTGGGCGAAGAGTTGGGAGAGTTCCTCATGCCTCCGTTCCGCTGCTTCTTCTTGGGCGACAGCGCCGAGTGCTGCTCCTCTTCGACTGCAACGCGAAGGCAGACGTTATTAGCGAGAGAATCGGCAAGACGAAAACGATTTCGTCAAAAGGTTTGACGAGAGGTAAGTAGTAACACACAGAAACCCAAATATGAGTAACAAACACAAACAAACACCCCACACATGGTTAAGGAGGCGACGAGACCCCGAAACAACCGAGAAGATACATTAAGACTGATAGAGAATGAGACAGTGGAGGTTGCGTTGTACGGTATTCAATACAAAGTTAATTACGCTCGGAAAAACATCCTGATGGCTTTATGATGACAGCGAGATGCATTAGAGCAGTCGTTTTCAACCATTTTTTCATGTCAAGGCCGGTTATTTGTTTGGCATTTGATCCACAGACCGCCATTTGATGAGAATTAGCCTCGCAGACCCAAAACTGAAGATTATTTCGTTATCGTTGGCCTGGATTTTTTTCAATTCAATGCTGTTGGCAAATGTTTCGAGCGTAAAACGAAACCATATCATTTCAAACTGCATGCTTCCACATGGTGGCCAATTATTATTTATTATTTATCTTGTTTATCGTTTAGCTGGGGACCACCTAGAACCCCCTCAAGGACCACTGGTGGTCCCCTGGACTGCTAGTTGAGAACCACTGCACGAGAACACATTAGTGTGTGTGTGTGTGTGTGTGTGTGTGTGTGTGTGTGTGTGTGTGTGTGTGTGTGTGTGTGTGTGTGTGTGTGTGTGTGTGTGTGTGTGTGTGTGTGGGAGGATAGAAACATGCTGCGGTGGTGCCATCATCATTCGACCATCAGGTTCAAACTGCCAAGCTCTAATGGGCTCTACGCACACACGCACACGCACACACACACACACACGCCATTTTGTGAAGAACTTGAGCATTCTGGTCAAACAGAGTCTGGGTGCTGAGTCATGGTTTGTTTGGCTGACTGGAAATAACACCTCAAATTGCCCCTGAGTAGGGTTACAAAAATGGACTATCAGTGTAACTCTCAAGGAGTGTACAAATGGAACGAAATGGACCATGTCATTGGGTTCCATTCAGAGCAACGGGGTTTGAGAAGCACTGTACTTTAATGGTTAGTAGGAAGACCTAGTATTATGTGTGCATATAGCCCATTAGTTGGGGTGCTCATGTTTTCCCCACTTTCTACTCATTACACCAGCAAGCTTCAATCCGAGTAAACATGCACAGCAGTGACTCTCCTCCAATATCCTAATTTCAGCTTATCAGCATACTGTAACTCTTTGAGTTACAGACCTGCGCTGGGTATCCATTTGGACCCCTGAGGTCCCCTGTTTGGACACTTCTTTGAGAATCACTAATGTACAGTATGGATAAAGATCGTTTTTTATGGTATGCAACATTCTACAGTACCACAAAGTCACAAGAAAAAAAAGTAGGAATGCACCAATGCATTTTCCCCACATATCAGATTTGGCCAATATATCGGCAAATAAAACCAACGTTACCCCAACATTAGCCTAGGATTTTATGGTATTTAAGAAGTATTTGTTTTCTTAAGTTGGCACAAATGGTTGATTAACAACAATCGCAACAATCGATCAACTACCAGCAGAACTGTTATTTTAAACATTGGTAAAACCGTCCAAGAATTTCCATATCGATGCATCCCTGTATGAATTGGGTTGTCTAGAATGAATGGATACCGTTAGTTGTATCGCTTTCAGTATGTATATGCCGCAATCGTATTACTAGTACCACTTTTGTTGTTACAGTACAATCAACCACATTTCAGATCCGCTGACTATGCTAATGACTCATACCCATTTAATTAAGATAATGAACCACGAATACGAAGGGGAAAAAACACAACATCATAAATTAGGTCTTGTTGTGCCAATTCTGAATCGGAACGTGTTGCTGTATTGCTGCTTAATTCTTCCTCTATCTCTGGAGCGACGCCCTTGGCTGTTGTAATTAGGTTGGGTCCTAGTGCCAGTTTGATTTACGCGCAGCCAGAGAAGCCCCTTGGACACTGTCTCTGCCGCTACGCCGCGCCGCAATGAGGTCTTCATTGAAAATGATTTACAAGTCAGGGCTTGACACTAACACTTGCAAAAAATGGTCGGGCAAGTGAAGACTGCTACCTGGTTGCCCGATCGGGCAAGTGTGCAATTTAGTGCACTATAACACAACACAAGATAAATTTGTCTTGAAGGCAGTCATTGCACTCTGCCTCTGTGTCTTTCCCTGCTTTCTAGCTGTCCACAATTCCTGGCTGGATTTGGGAAACAAAACAGGCATATTAACATACACATCAAAATGACCTAATCTTCTACATTCTCTAGTTGTGTAGACCTGGGCTAATTAAGATGATGAATTTTAACTCTTGAGAGTGTAAAAATGAAACCAAATAGACCCGCAAGGGTCCATTTGGTATATTATCATTGTCTGTGTCTGAAGCAACAACAAGAGAAAACAAACAACAAAAATGGCAACTATATTACATTTCCGATATTGACTAATTGTCACTGTTTTAACACCAACTAGCTTAGCATGGCGGTAGATTGTGTAAAGAAACTAAATGGACCTGCAAGGGTCCATTCGGTTTCATTTCACACTCTCAAGAGTTGCAGATCAACAAAGGTCCATTTGGTCACCAAGGGTCCCATCATTTTGCTGGGGACCACCCAGAATCCCCTCAAGGACCACTGGCGGACCCCGGACCAGTTTGTTGAAAACCATGTTCTAGACCCATGCCACATACATAATATAGGCTCTGGCAGCGCCTCATGTGTCACGCGTTCAAGTCCTGCTCATGACAATCTTTTTTTCCTCTCTCTCTCGCTCCCTCTTTCCTCGTTGTGTCTTCACATGATACTACATGATACTACTATCCATAAAGGCAGCAAAAAAAAGATGGCAGATCCTTCTCCTCCTCTCTGGAGATGAACTATTTGCACCCTTTCAGGACTATGCGAGCATGTCTGGGTTGTTTACGTCGCGACACCGCGTCGTCCGTGGCTGACGGGGGATGGAGGGGGGTGATGGGAGAAGAGAGGGGGGGTCTTCTTCTTCCAGTGTAGAGAGAGGAGAGGAGAGCGACGCACCACCACTCACTACCAGTGTAACACTGGTCTTTTCACATCCCGCATGCTAGCTAAGGACGGCCCTGTTCAATATTTAATGCCTCACAGCTGACAGCTGCACACACTGGGGTCATTAGTAAGGAATGCTACACATGCAACCGTCTTCCAGCTTCACACAACACATGCTGTGCTGTTTGTGGGGTGGGGGGGGTGGCGTTACTTCATTCCAGCTCACTCCACTCGGGGGGTAGTAGGCCTGTCGGTCGGTCGGTCGGTCGGTCGGCCGGGCTGTTGGTCGCACACAGCAAGAGAGGTGCATGGCGGACGGCGGGGGTTGGGTTATAAGAGGAGGGGTGGTAGAGCTCTGGTCCATAGCTCCACTGCTTCTCTGATTCTGTCTTTGTGGTAGAGCTATGAGCTCAAGAATATTCATTTTTCGTACTCACCAATACAAACACGGCTTTGTGATTCGAAGGCCATAAAGGCATTGTTCTCTCTTGGAGTTATTCTTACCGTATTTTCCGGACTATAAGGCGCACTTAAAAGCCTTTAATTTTCTCAAAATTCCACAGTGAGCCTTATAATCCAGTGCGCCTTATATATGGATTGGTTGACTGCAGTAGCTTCCATTTTATGTTAACTGTAGTAGCTTCTATTCACTGCGCCTTATAATCCAGTGCGCCTTATATATGAAATCAGTATTAAAAGGTGCGCCTTATAATCCGGTGCGCTTTATAATCCGGTGCGCCTTATAGTGCGGAAAATACGGTAGATTTTTTTTTCCTTACAAAAAAGTGCATTTTAAGTGTCTGGTGGGGGGTACAGAGTGCTTCCACAAAGGATAGTAAGCCTTCTAATCACACAAGCCGTGCTTGTATTGGGGGTGTAACGGTACAATACTATAACGCAATATAGGTTAATTCTGGTGATACGATACGAAGTGATTCAATAATTGGTGCATTTACTGTATATAGCACCTTTATCCAAGGTGCCTTACATAGATTGTGCATCACATTCACCCATTCACACACACACACACACATCTGTACAGTGATGGCAGTGGAAACCATGCAAGGCACCTACTAGCACATCAGGAGTAATTAGGGGTTCAGTGTCTTGCTCAAGGACACTTCGACACCAACATTCGGGGAGCCCTGATTTGAACCAGAAACCTTGTGGTTAACATCAGGTGACTCTCCCCCTGAGCCACTGCCGTCCAATGATTCAAAATCGATAGGCCCTACAGTAACTATTTAGCAAATACATATGTGCGAAACAAAATAAATGATGGACAGTTAGTAAGTGGACCCATATAGATTTTGACTAACATTTTGCCATAGCGCTACAGCCAGGCAGAATCACAGAAGCAGTGGGGCTATGGACCAGAGCTGGTTAGGGGTTTGGGTGGTTGACCGGAATCGTCTGTCTTACGGTGCCTGTTGTGATCGAGCAGCAGCGTGGCGTTGCTGCCGTGACTGGGGTGGTATCTGTACTTCATGGGCAGGCTGCGCGCCCGCTGGATCCGCGACGCCTCGTCCGCCTTGGCCTTGGCCGCCACCGACGCCGCCCGCGCCTGCATCGGGCCCCCCTGCTGCAGCAGCTCGCCCCTGATGGAGCCCCCCATCAGGCTGCGCCTGGGCGGGGGCACGGGGGGCTCCGGGCCCCCGCCCCCACTACCACCACCGCCGCTACTGCTGGAGGACAGCAGGCTCCCCTTACGGTTGTTGACCAGCGGGACGGAGAGAGCGGCCGCCCCCGCGCCGTCTCCGCCTCTATAGATCTCGTTTGCCGCCGAGTTGTGGTTCAAGGCCAGTTTGTGATGATGATGGGACGGGTTTGGGACTAGCGGGACGTCCGTTACTGCCCAGATGTAAAGGGATGGGAATGAGATCGTCAATGACTTACATGGCAGCGCTGCAGTGGCTCTCAAAACAGGGCGGGATCTAGGCATGGGCATGGGGGGCAATGCCCCCCTAAATGCCCTGACTGCCCCACCAAACACGATGGCATGCAAACAAACCCACATTTCAAAGATAATTTCAAATTAAAGTGGTTCGATTTAAAATCATTTGAAACACTGCTACTGCTACTAACTAACTACAATTGTGGCAACACAAAACCAACAGCATTTCATCATTGAAAACAGAAAAGTCAATCCTTCAGCTTTATGCATGCTGCGTGTCTGTTGCAACTTCAACAACAACTGATGTTATAATTGATGCTTACTTGCCTAATATAAGTCCTGTACAAGATATAAATATTGTCTGACACAGAACTAAAGAATTTAAATGAAAATGGTATGGAGGGCGGCTTCATTGTCCGTGGCTCGAAGCGACGCGGGCGATGAAGCCCTCATGCACTCATGTCAATTTTGCCTGCCCCCCCGATTTTCATAATCAGCATAATATGTGCCCAGACCTATAGAAGGCAATCAAGTCAAAATTTCATCATGCTGGTTTGCATCATGTTGAATCCATTCCAAGTCCTTGGGCTATAAACAGGCATATGCATCATCACAGGTGGGCTTAGTCAACAGATTTGTGAAAGTGCTATGGCTGTTTTCAGCTTGGAATGGATTAGCTAGATATGTCACTATTGTCACATGCTACATGAAGCATGAGGAAATTTTGACCTTTTTGCCTTCTCTAGGTTGTTAATGCTATGGTCAGATGTTATGGCAATCATGAGAATTGGTCAACATACTGTATGCAAGTTAGTATCCGGCAGTTTCTACATGCTGGGACCCCTACTCGACATTTCTAACATAAAACCTCGGTGTACTCAACATGTCTGGGTTCACAATGGGGCTCCAAGGGCTGGCAAGTAAGGCTAATGCATATTAGGCCACGTAATCCCCCCAACAGAGTACAAATGGAAATAATTTTGGACCCCATTTGGTTCCATTTATACACACTGTCAGGAGTTACATAAATGTAAGGTTCTATTTTGTTCCTATCCATCAACCGTTTAGGCTGGGGACCCCCCATTGAACCACCTCAAGGACCTCTGGGGGTCCCCGGTACACAACTTTGACCCACTGATATGCTGTTGTACACCCTTATAAGGAATATCCCACTTATTAAAAGGTATATCCAGTGATTTCACTCAATTCAAATATACAGTAACTATTATTTTCTTCTTAATATAATATAATCCTCCCTTCCAAAAAAGTATGTTGACCATAAAAGGAGTTCCTCTCTGTCCCCAGTGATCCCCTGGGGAAAAAAAAAAAAAAAAAACTTTCAGTTTGGGCTTTGGGAGAAAAGCCTTCATCCAATCAGGATGAAAGGGACCTTCCTCCAATCAGGATTGAGTGTGTGTCGGGAGGGGGGGGGGGGGCGGGGCCTCCACTCAAAACACTGAATGCTCCTTTAACTCAATGATTTCATAATAGCTTTTAATGTATTTAAATAAGACCTGATAAGGCTAAATAAAACACACTTATTGTCACTTATTGTTATCCCAAACATAGGCCTATGCTTTTTTGGATGGGTGGTGGGAGGTGGGGGCTAATTCTTTCTGGCACAATAATGCTAAACAGCTGAATAATTAAATAACCTCATTTTTATTAAACACCACTTAACCACCAAGCTATACGGCTCCGATGAAATGTTAAGGGGTTGACGTTTGCTTGGATATTCATAATAAACATGAATTAATAAGCATGCTTTCAGGTGTCTCCGCCTGTAATTTGTCCCAGTGTGAAGAGCATGCAGGGAGATGACAATGGAAACTCTTTACAACTTAAAATACCACTGCCATTCATTTCTACCACCAGGAGAATTACGTGCTAGAAGGCTTTCTTACATTTATTTGCAGTTGATTAAAAAAAGGTTGTCCAGTAGTTATTTTGTGAGGCCGGGGAAAAATGCCACTTCTTCTATCCCACCATAATCTTAGAACAGGCCTATGGGCTATGTTGCTGAAATTCACTTATTTCCATTGTTTCCAAAATGCAATGTTTTGCTGTGTATCTCTCCATAATGGCAACCGTGTGTTGACACTCACACTTTAATGCGTAGTAATGGCGTTGCAGAGTGTCGGAAGTGATCATAGATATATACAGTATATATAAGAAAGCTAGATGGCTCGCCCGCTTATGACCAATGGAGAGTGACGTTGTTACGTGGCGGCCATCTTACCAGGGTATAGCATAGCATTGTGTCTATGAGCTTATACTTTAGAAATAACGATAACCTAGTCTGCTTATTGTTCAACTGATTTTCAAACGGATTGGTTTGTTGTAAACGTCAGAGAAGTCTGCATACATATGAGCCTTAATGACATTTTTATATAAAACAAAACGAAGCAAATAAGCATCCTAAATCATAGCCACGTTGGTAACGTTTGACAAAGCAATCCATTTGTAAATGCTTCGAGTTTTGAGCAATTTATAGCTATTTTTGTTTGAGCTGCCATGGAGCATACTGTATTTAAGTACCCTCGTAAGATGGCCGCTGATGAACGACGTCAGAGACTTCGCCTTAAGCCATCCAGCCTTTATATATGGGTCATTCCGCGCCAACTCACCTAAGGGTCCCCACATCACCATCTCAGATTTTGCTCAAAAAATTCTATAATCAAGAACCATATGTTAGTACCACACATGCAAAATATTAGCTCCCAAATCATTGTAGTTTTGGAACTACAGGCCTTTAAAATATTGGTGTCAAAACACCACATGTCGAAATTGCATTTTTCCCCAACTTCAGAGACCAATAACTTTTTATTGCAGCTATCTACACAGTTGTGTTTGCAGATTCTTACTGAATGATACCCACTCTTTTCAAATCTGTTGCCAGAAAGCCTCTGAAGGACATACTTTTTGCATAATAGGAAGCCAAAAATGGCAGTTTGGCCAAAATCGCTTAAAATTCATTACAACTCTAAGGGGCCTAGTAGAAATATGAAACTAGTTAGATTTTTGTCCTCATTACCTAGTAATTGTAGGGTTGCGATGTGTTCACAGAAACATTTTTGCGATGAAAATGATATTCCTGAATTTTTTACAATTTTTTAAAGATCTTCCGTCCTTTCCGAGGGGGCTAAAATAGGGCATTTTTGGCATCTTATTTGGTCATGTGGCTAGGGGTTTAGGATCTTCTAATTCTTTGTGAAGATGCTCTCATATAAGATGTAACTACTCCCTGATTTTTTTTAACAAACGCCCCTTTTAATATTTTTTTTTGTACGTGAACAGTGTCGTCATTTTTCACTTTTTTCCACATTCAGAACTCTGTGACTCTAAATTGGAAAATTCCTACTAGCAGCTATTTCAGACTTACATACACTGACATACAAATTTCCATATTTTAGTAGTTTTATGTACAAGAAATTCATATTTTTCTTTCTATTGGGACCTAAAAACAGCTATTTGGCCAAAAACGACAAACATTTTGACTTGATATTTTTCAAGTTCTGGAGGGAATGGGATATTTTCCTCAGACATTACAGATGTGGTGACTTTTTCTATCCATATATAGATATATATATTAGCAATGATATCCTTAGCAAATGTTGATTTTTAATTGAAAAATGTGTCTTACATTCCTGTTATTTGAAATCATAATAGTTACGACTACGAGAAAACTTACAAGTAAAGACTGGGTTTATTGTGGCAACGTTTTGGTCAAAAGAAATGTCTGTTCCAACAGTCCAACAAAAAAGAAAACTAACATACAGTACATACAGCATATCATATTACAGCAAGGTCACCACTGGGACAATAGTCAAGCAACACTTCACCCCTTCTGCATTTATGTCAAAGGAGCATCAGGAAACCTTGTCTCTATTTCATTGTGTGTTATTTCAGAGTGCCTGAAGCATGACACCACGACAGTGCATGCTTTTATTGGAAAAGTTGTAGCACACCTGAAACAAACACTGCCACACCTTAAGAAGGTCCTGTACTTTAGCGATGGTGCAGCATCCCAGTATAAAAGCTATAAAAACTTGAGCAATTTGCTGCACCATCAGAATGACTTCAACTTGGGGGCTGAGTGGCATTTTTTTGCCACCAGCCACGGAAAAAGTCTGTGTGACGGTATTGGGGGCACAGTGAAACGACTTGTTGCAAGGGCTAGTTTGCAAGCAGCTGTCCATAACCAAATTCTCACAGCTGAAGCAATGTATAAATGGGCTGACCAGAATATCAAGAGAATCAAGTTTTTCTTTGTCTCTGCCGAAGAAATTCTTCACAATGCTGTGGCATACAAGTTGGAACAGCGTTTAAAAAATGTTTCAACCTTTCCTGGGACAAGATCTCATCACAGCTTCTGCCCAATTGCACCCACTCAGCTGGAGATGAGAAGGGTTTCTTCTGATGTGGTACCATCATCGGTTGTGGACATAGGACCTGAAACCACACCAGTTTTACAGTCCCAGTTACAGGCCCCAAGCCAAATGTCCCAATCTGCATCAAATATGTACCAGCCGGGCAAATATGTTGCCTGTGTTTATGACAGAAAATGGTACATTGGAAATATTGTCACCAGAAATGAAGAACAAAATGATGTTTATGTCAATTTCATGACACTTATGCAATTATACCTAAGATTTTCTAATTGCAAAAAATACTGTACAATACAGTAAAAGTTGTTCAGGAAAGGGTTAGGGTTATGCCTTAATTTGTGTGCAAAACACCCCTTCATTATTCCTTTGTTTATTAAAAGCTGCCCAGCATTTTTGTTATTTTTGGCCAAATAGCTGTTTTTAGGTCCCAATAGAGAGAAAAATATTAATTTCTTGGACATAAAACTACTAAAATATGGAAATTTGTATGTCAGTGTATGTAAGTCTGAAATAGCTGCTAGTAGGAATTTTCCAATTTAGAGTCACAGAGTTCTGAATGTGGAAAAAAGTGAAAAATGACGACACTGTTCACGTACAAAAAAAAATATTAAAAGGGGCGTTTGTTAAAAAAAATCAGGGAGTAGTTACATCTTATATGAGAGCATCTTCACAAAGAATTAGAAGATCCTAAACCCCTAGCCACATGACCAAATAAGATGCCAAAAATGCCCTATTTTAGCCCCCTCGGAAAGGACGGAAGATCTTTAAAAAATTGTAAAAAATTCAGGAATGTAATTTTCATCGCAAAAATGTTTCTGTGAACACATCGCAACCCTACAATTACTATGTAATGAGGACAAAAATCTAACTAGTTTCATATTTCTACTAGGCCCCTTAGATTTTTAATGAATTTTAAGCGATTTTGGCCAAAATGCCATTTTTGGCTTCCTATTATGCAAAAAGTATGTCCTTCAGAGGCTCTCTGGCAACAGATTATTCAGTAAGAATCTGCAAACACAACTGTGTAGATAGCTGCAATAAAAAGTTATGGGTCTCTGAAGTTGGGAAAAACGCAATTTCGACATGTGGTGTTTTGACACCAATATTTTAAAGGCCTGTAGTTCCAAAACTACAATGAATTGGGAGCTAATATTTTGCATGTGTGGTACAAACATATGGTTCTTGATTATAGAATTTTTTGAGCAAAATCTGAGATGGTGATGTGGGGAAGTTCCTGAAATTTAGGTGAGTTGGCGCGGAATGACCCATATATATATACATCTATGGACGCAATAGAGTGATAGCTCACACTTTACAGCTGAAACACATCAACACCGTAACTATGTAGTGTCTTGTTATACATACTGTTGATAAGTAGGAACCATCATAGTACCTAACAAATCTAGTAAATAACAAACCCAGCCAATAGTATACAACCATAGATAACAAACCTAGCATATAACAGTTAGTATCTAACAAACCTAGTATCTAACAACAATAGCTATTAGCTAACAAACCTAGTATCTAACAAACATGGCTACAAACCTAGTATCTAACAAAGCTACTGTATGGCTACAAACCTAGTATCTAACAAACATGGCTACAAACCTAGTATCTAACAAACATGGCAACAAACCTAGTATCTAACAAACATAGCTACAAACCTAGTATCTAACAAACATGGCTACAAACCTAGTATCTAACAAAGCTACTGTAAGACTATGGAGGGGGAAAAAGGGGGGGCGGTGGAAAAAATAAATAAAGAATGTCTCTGCTCTTCTGCCTGGGAGCTAAAAGTGGAATAGAGAGATGATTATTTCAACAGTCAGCTGTCTGGCAGATTAGGATCCCTGCTCCTCCAAACCTCCACTATTCATCTGGCCCGTGTCAAACACTCACAACACAACACTACACTACACTAGACTACACGTCTGTCTGTCTGTCTGTGGACCAGAAGTAACACAGTACATTTACTTACTTCAGTACATCTACTCTAATTACAAATACTCATGTTGATACATGGAACACCAAAACAGCTGATCTACACGCGAAGGTCTACATTCAGGGGTGGGACGCGTGGGGACGGCATCCCCCCACTTCTCACATCTAAAATATTTTTGGGAAAAGTAGGCCTATGTTTATTGTCTTGTCATTTACTTTTATGGATACAATTAGGCATTGTAAATAATCTTTCTCAATATGCTATACTTGTTTTAATAGTGTGTCTGTGTGTTGCGCAGGTGCACACAAATGCACATGCAAATGCAAGTGTGCAGCATGCACGTGTCTTAAAGAGGAATTCCACTCATTTTCAATATTTTACAATGTTTACTAATATTCCTTTGAGATGTCCGGGCATGGTAAAAAAGTTAATGAGTTTCCTTTTTTTCTGAGAGTGTATAAATGGTTCACATTTGTACACTCTCAGAAAAAAAAAAGAAAATGGGTGGAATTCCCCTTTAAGAGGCGCCTCCCCCCCACTTCTAAAAGTCCCACTACAACACTGTCTACATTGGTACGTTTACATGGGCAGTGTGTATTTTCACAGCAATGCTAAAGCACGTCTCCCAACACCGTCTGTCCCTGTTGTAGTGACTTAATGCATATGCATCGACAACTGTTGGCCTGGAGGCTACATGCTCCCACTGTTGGCAAAAAACATTCACGATTTTAATTCAAATATAGCTAAATAAATAGCTGAGCTACTGTACCAGCTCATCGGCTATTTTTAAGCTACGACAATAATAGCATAAAGTGAGCGGAGTGAGTGTGGAAATATAATGGGCCTCTCGAATGTCTCCATCGTCAAAGTTGCTCACCCCTGACTTAATGGATGTCTGGATTATGGGCCTTCAGTGTTCTTGCTCTTCTGCCCAAATTATGCTCCGTTGTACAGAGAAGAAAGAGGACGAGCTCATAAGCCTCTGCAAGCTCATATGGCATGACATCCCCATCTGAGTTGCCTCGTTGAGCTATGTATGGTAGATGGGGCCATTTTTGTAGCGAGGCGATCGCGGTACGATGATGTAAAATGAAAGTGCAAAATGAGAAAACACATGACTTTATAGTAAACACCTCCCTGTGGATGTATTTCTGTGCGTTTAGTTGCAGCAGCCCTGTAGCCATACTGTATAGCGCATTATTGGTTCTGCTGTGTTTTAGTGATGTGTGCGCCACAAAACACAACCACACCGTTAAAACAACTCCAGAGTCACACTAGAGCAGTAGCACCATCTACTGCCCAGCAACAAAATGACACCCAGAGTAGTGTGAGTGTATAATAACTCAACATCTCTTTTATGGTTTAAAGAGAGAATCCTTGGTGTCAATTTAACTCAGACTCTGTACAAACAGAGCCATATGGGTTCCAAAAGTGCACTGTACAGCCTCTAAGTTACAGACTCATAAAGGTCCATTTTGTTAAATGTTGTACCTATCTCTGAATTAAATGGCTCTTACTGTTCGATGCGTTACATTGTATGAATTATAATCAACAGACAAGTGCAATGTGATGTGCAATGTCAGGAGGAGGGGTGGTTAAAAAGTCACGAAGGGAGCAAACGTGAAAATATGGAGGTTCGAAAACAGTGTTAAATGGATGGTAGGATAGGCAGAAATACAGGCGGAAAGACTTGGAAACAAACACAAACAAAGGACAAACGAAATCGTAAAGAAAATAAAACTTACTTGCTTTGATATATCCGTTATAGCTATTTTTGGCTGGGGGGGGGACAAAAAATAAGCAAAACGTAAATGAGAGGTTACAGGCAGGAACAGGTCGGCAAATGATAAAACGAACAAACTGGAAAACTGAAGGTTTCCTATTTAAGGCACTGAAAGAGTGAAAAGCATAGATAGACAAAGCGATGGGAAACAAAATCAAAAAGGTCAGTTTTCAACTGATGGCGGCAAAATGTAGACACACACATCCATTTGATGAATATTAGCCTTCGGATCCGAGACAACAACAAAGAACGTCTTAATCATTATGTTTTTCGCTATATGTTATGTCTATGTACTAAAAACAATGCTGTACTGCCACTATGTTGTTGGTGTGATGAAATAAACGTGTCCTAAATCGGAGAAAACGCCTCAGCTAGGCTATACCTACAGTACATCATCTAGCGGTCGCGATATTATGTCTGATTTAGTGTAGTTAGTTGACACAGCAGATCTACAAGCTCACAACGAGTGGGTAGCAGCACGCCCCCCCTTGTGAGGCAGCTTTTGCACATGAGCACTTTATTAGTAGGCCTACAGTATCTCATTACAACAAACATCATGCTTTGAGCTTAAAAGAGCACTTCGTCAGTTGTTTCCAAAACCTATTTTTATACCATTTGGTCGTCCCTAATGCTCATTATAAGGTAAGTTGGATTTCTATTTACTTCTGTTTCTCATTGGTGGACAGTGGACAGTTCAGAGACCTGACAAAATGTCTATTATCCAAGCTAGGAATGTCCTGATACACTTTTTTCATTTCCGTTGCCATGATTTCTGTGTTAGCCAATACCCATACCAAATACCGATACCAGAGAATAATATATACAGTATAATAATACAAAAAAGGGGGGAAAATACTCAAATGCTATGCTCCTCACTCAAATGTTCACTTGGGCAATTCCACATGCCCCAACTTTATTATTTAACTGCCATAGTGTCAACACTTACCCCTGTGACAGATCGCTGGTTAGACTGGAATATTTGCCAATACCTACCGGTATGACCTGTTAATACCCATAAGGGCTGATACTGATACTTTTCCGATACTGATGCAATATTGGCGATACTGATATTAATCAATATGACAAAAAGGGCCAATACAATACTACAGTATCGCGACATCCCTAATCCAATCCAATAGAAACTAGAGTGCCTTACTGTGAAAGTTAGCTAGCATGGCAAAACAGAAGCCATGAGCTCTTAGAAAAATAGTAACACAATAAAATGCTTCCAAGTTCTAATGAGCAGCATGAGTGCAGTTCGATAACGCGACGACGCAGTGGAAAATGGGCGAAGCAGCCCTTTAAAGGGGAATTCCACCCATTTTCAAAATTTTCCTGAGAGGATACAAATGTTCCATTTGTACCCTCTCAGGAAAAAAAAAGTCTGAAAGAAAATCCTTAACATAGCGAAACACATCTTGAGGATGTCATCAAGTTGTGTTTCACCGTGTTAATGATTCTTTTCAGACCTCCATGTGTAGGAAATCATGTCCACACAACATCTCTAAGGTATAATAACGTTGGAAATCGGTGGAGTTCCCCTTTAAGGCAGCACTGTGGCACTCCATGTCAAATGGAGGGGGTGTGCACCGTGGGGGGGGGGGGGTGTCTGGGCTGTCGTGTTATCTGTCGCCTGTGATCCGTGGGCGAGTGTGAGCAAGAGCCGCACGACTAGAAGGGCTAGCATCCGTCCTGTGCAACCAAAGAAGAAGAGAGAAGGGGGGCATGGAGGGGGCGGCGTGGGGGGGAGAGGATCGGCACTATACTGCCTGGTGGTTAGGAACTGTCAGGCCGAGTTTTCGTGACAACCTGGTAGCGCTCACGAAAATATGAAAACGCAAACATAACTTCCACGTCAGGCCGCATAAGGGCCCTGGCTCTGCCGCGCGTCGCGCTCCGTGTCGACAGCAAACCGCGGAGATGCTCTCTGCGTCTCCATAGCCTGTGGCTACTACTGGCTGGCTTACTAGCCGGGGCATCCCTGTAAGCTAATAACCCCGTGGGAGGCGTATGTGTTCCGTTCCGGGGCTGGGAGGGAGGATGCATATATAGCCCCCTGAAACTGCATTCTTGCTGATGAATTATGCAGAATTGTTTTGGGTCAGCTCAGACAGCATGTACACTAAAAATACACGACAGACTACAGTGTATCGTGGCTAATTGTGAGGAGCACTTTGAGTGGGGGGAAAAAACCCAAACAAGCATGGTTTTCATGCCCCGACTCTGCGATAATCTGATAATATAATCTGATGATTTAATATGTCTCTATTGCAAATACATGCATGCCTCTGGCTTTAAAAGGGGAATGTTTACATACTGTAACATGCTGAGTTCAATTTCTGGACTCACAACAAACTGTACACACAACAAACTGAACCGAATACTGAATAATAACATTATTATTCAAATTATATATATATTTTTATGTGATATTGTAAAATATAGTAGTATATTACTGGTCAGCTTGTTTAAAAATGTTATTTAGAGTCACACACATTCAGTGTAGTCTAATTATTTCCATACGTTTTGAATGAGGAGTGAATAACTGTAAAGACCACCCCAAAATATATATAAAAAAACTTGCCTACAGTATAAGGTATGTGACCTAGCACACTAACTTATGGTTAGAGTGTCCGCCCTAAGACTGGGTGGTCGCGGGTTCGATCCCCGGCAGGGTCCAAGGGCATGGGGTGTAGAGCACTAACTAAGGCTGCATTCACACCATTACATCTGGTAAATCCGGAAAGTTTCATGAGATTAGTCATGATAAGACAACTGTATTTCCAATGGGAGGGATTTGACATGGAAATCTTGACTTTGTCAAGATAGCTGATTTGAGAAATCATGGCTGATTTATCAGGATTATTAGTGTGTTGTCTGATGGCTACAGAAACAACCGATAGGCTCTTGCCCTCATGGCTACAACATAACCGGGGACATGTTGCGTTCACCTGGGCAGATGCAAAGATGCAGTCAACTATTTATTCATCGTCAATGGAAGCCAGCGAGCGACGTGATGATGCAATGAGTGTAGCTGGACGCATGGCACATTGGCACCCAAGTCCAAAGACTTGGCTTCCTTTTCTATTTAGGTCATGCTAATGTACCAAAGTGCTCCAAAAACAGTACTCGAAAGTCTCAGTTGCCACATGACGTAATGGGGCCAGCGCCAGGAATCAGGTTGACTATACTGTATGGACATGGCAGGAGACAAGCAGATGTTTGCCCAAGCTTCATGAGAGATGTAGGAAAATTCAGAGCAAGGCCAAAACGGGTGGAAACCTGTCACCTCCTCTGCTGATTTCTATTGATAACCAGCAACAATTACCCAAGTACGTGATAGGCTGTTGTTTTGTCGCCGTCCTAGTAGTAGTATCAGTGTCCAAACTGACCATTACGCCCAATAAAATCCCATGATTCAGTGATGAACAGCTCGAAAGCCGTAGAGGTAATGGTTGATTCGAGTGTTACACACGACAGCAAACATGAATATTAGAGCATGCTTCACCACAACACCTTTCAGCAGCAGTCATCCGGGCAAAAAAAAAAAAAAAAACAGTGACAGTGGCACAGCTATAACGACACAGCTATAAAACACCCAACTAAAGCCACACATACCGAAGAAACCATGACAGCGACACTACCACCGGCGCTTCACAGTTACACCCAAGACAGCACATGATCTGCAGAAAAAAACACCGGCGCTATCGCCTAATTTATGCTCCGCTGTGTGACGGCATAGCCGGGCCGCGCACCGAAAATAGCCCCCGATCCGGTGTACAGATACAGAACGGGAACTGTGGAACCTGCGGAGGGGGTCTATTTTCGGCGCGCGGCGGCGGTGATGCCCGTCGCACGGCGAAGTGTAATAAATCAGGGGCCACACTGTCTCACTGTCGTGTACAATTCACGCACACACACACACACACACACACGACGAGGAACAGCATATGTATATATATATGTGTGTGTGTGTCACACGGTGACAACTTACAGGCACGTAACGTGGCCGAGCAATCGTTAACAGAGACGGAGGAGAGTGGAATGCCGCGCTGAGGGGTGTCCACTTTACAATGCACATTAACCGGCATGCAAGAGCAGTCGCGCTCCGAACGGCCGCAATCAAAACAACATGCCAGCTTCATTCTCTTGTAGTTGGACTTCTTGGCTACACACAGTCCATGACGGGTTGGGGAGGATGGGAGGGTTCATATTGAGAGGGAAGAGGGAAAAGCAGGTTAATGCTGAAGGCTCGCGCCTGGCGGTATATGCACCTGGTAGAGGAGGAGGAGGAAGAGGAGGAGGAGGAGGAGGAGGGTGCAGGCAAAAATAAAGGGGACAGTAGTAGAGGAGTGGTACTTCTTTGATGTATGGGTGCGGGGTAGGGGGATCGTAACTTTTTTTCACTGTCTCGAGCTTGAAGTCGGTACATGTATGTACTAGTGAATTTGGGTCACATGAATCCATTCACACGGACGTCGGGAGGAAGAGAAGCATGCACGTTCGGCGTGTACGCAACTCGTTATCGTTATCATACGGGGCAACAACCAGCGAGTTCTGGGGCCGGTTTGCAGTGCCGTTTCTAAGCAACTTTGGAGCCCCCATGCAAGAATTTCCCTGGGGCTCCAGGGAAAATCTTCTGTGACATCATACCTATGACAGGCACGGTAAAATGGCGCCGCCCAAGGGATAAAATTATGAACTATTTTTAAACTAAAGAACATATTATATGTGTTTTAAATGTTCAATTCTACTTATAGAGGACAAGTATAATGTATTTATCCATATGAGGCTTATTAGCCTGGGATCCTTTTAAAGCATGTCTGGTGAACGAACCAAACCGGCAGGGGCGTTTTTTTGCCATTAGGCAGACTAGGCAGTTGCCCCGGTGCCCCCCCCCCCCCCCCCTCCCCTCATGGCGCCCCAGGCAACTGCCTAGTCTGCCTAATGGCCAAAACGCCCCTGCCAGTTTGGTTCGTTAGTGCTGGGAGCAGGTGATGGAAATGCCATTAGGTCAGTAGAGGGCCCATGTTAGTCGGGTTGGGAGGGAAACAAATGGGACAAATGGGAGTGAATATACATGTAGGAAGTGCACAGGGGCCATTCAAGGACATTTTTTCCCTTCCTAAGAAGCAGCCTGCAGGGACCTTATTTCCACTGCCTTCCAGTTCTGCACACACAATAAGGGCCGACACTTCATGGGCATTTGCCATCACCCACTCTTCAATATTATAGGTCTATAGAACTGTCACAGTTATTACCTAATTCAGTGTTTTTCCTCGTTTTTGACACCAGGGCCCATGAAACCAAATGAACTTGCAAGGGTCCATTTGGTTTCATTTGGTTTCATGTCTACAAGCTTACAACTTGTCATGATCAAGTAGACCAAGAAAAAAATATATAATAAATGATCAATGTGTCTGCAATTTCTTTGCACGGTATGTTCAAGTCGTCTGCCCATAATTTAATCATTAATCAATGTCATTTGTGTGACAATTGATTGTCAAACTTAAAGTTTTAATTGTGACACGCCTATCTGCCTATAAGTGGGTTGATCTGTCTGTTTGTCTGTCTGTCAGATTAAAACAAAACATGTCCTAGAGGTTATGATTATCATCATAGGCTACAATTGTGTTTTTTTTTTATATTTTTTTATTTTTTTTTCTTTACAGTCCTCGACTGTGCTGTTCATTTCCAAGATGATAAAAACAGATGTTGACAAAAAAAAGTACAAAATTGAATACATACATGTTAATTTTGTGCCAATTTCTCAACCACTTTTCACAGTAGTGTTGTGTCCTAAGCTAAACTGTACTGTATTCATTTGACTGGGGGGACACCTAGTGGTCGACTATCATATAACAGATCCACACATCCACTGATATGTAGTTGTGCTATTAAGTGTGCAATACTTACTAGCACAACAATTAAATTTACTCGAGTCATTTTGTAGACTTCTGCCTCTTTCAATTTTGCTTTTGATTATTGTTATTAATGTTGTAGTATTTATCCAATTAGTACATAATTGCCTTATAGTAATTATTTGAGATAATTGAGAACATTACTATATATTTTTTCAGTAATTTTGCAGATATATCTGTAATGTGAAGTAAAGTTCTCATTTACAACAACTAAACGCCAAAGAATAGATATTTTTTAGGTAACATTATGTTTCGACGCTCCGTGCCGAAAGCACAATTTCAACCGCTTAATCGCAGTGGATTGCAGAGCGGTTCCGCTTGTCGGGGTAACATGCCGCGGCGCTGTGCGGCGACAGCCCTGCAGGGTGGTGTGTTTTGTAATGAGGTATAGTGAATGTTTGCCTTCATCCCAGAGCAACGTGCACATCATCAATCATACGGCACTGTGGCAGGCATCAGCGTCACTCAGTGTTACATGCAACATACACACACACACACGCACAATACAGTCGCACAACGCGCTGGCTTGGTATCAGCTAGGGGGGGGCTTATGTACTGTAGCAAGCTGTGTTTTTTGGGGGGAGGAGGGGGGTTGAGGGCGTAAAAATGAATCCATGTTACTCACAATAAATCACTACAGAGCAGTGAGAGTTTAAGAGAGAAAATAAAATTGCGTGTAGTTCCCAAGAAGAAGCAGCAGGAAAGAAATACACGAAATGTTAGGGTTATAATTTAAAGCAGTACATTTCTTACATGGCTCAACTCCTTTTTGAAAGGAAAAGAAAATCTTACATGTTATGGTTTCACAAGTCTAAGAGTCTCTTAACACTTTGACTGCTTTATTCTCGGGTCAAAATAGCTTTCACTGCTTTGCTCACTTTGGGTTAAAAAAAAATAAGTCAGGCAACACAGGTTTGGTGGCGAAAACCATTGTAAAAAAAAAAGAAGTTGGAAACATCAGGTTATGCAGTCAAAGTGTTAAGCCCTACACATGCAGGATGCAAACGGCACGCGTCAGAACAGCCGCCTTCTTAATTTTTAATGGACCTATCCCACACTTGTGCCATCAGACACGCGTCTTATTCCCAGACATTGCCGCGCGGTGAAAGTGTTTGTATTTATTTTGTCCTTCAGCCGTACAAAGCTGGCGGCATTCCTGTTTGTGTTGACACGAGGCACTTGACGTGCGTCAATGCTGTGCTGCTGCGTTACACAGCCTGTATGCGTAGGGATTCAGTGTTACGACAGTTCAGTTTACGGTACAACAGCAGGAGCCAGCCATTAGAGAACAAACCTACTATTATAGCTCCATTACAAGCAATAAAAATTGGATTAGATTTGTTCAACAAATGATGCAAAGACAACAATGTACAGTAAACATTTTTCAAGTTGGGTGGGCACATTTTTGTACTATTATGACTCACAGCCACCTCTCAGTCAGTATATGTATGGTATGCTCACAGCAAAAAGATTACACGCTTTTAAGCTGGATTAATTTTTTCCCTCTATAATGCTCAGAGTTCCAATCAGGGAGGGAGGGGACATTTTACTTACATGTTAAAACATGCGACATACAATGACCCCCTTTTTGTGGACATTATGGCACAGAGAAATCCAGTGACCTGGCTCTCGCTAGCCCAGGTTACAATGGTTTCATAAAAAACGTGAATTATTAATGCGGGCGCTAAGTGGTTTAGACAGGTGGTTAAGTAGGTCATGTAAAGACAATGTCACCCCTGCTTGCTATATGCTAATGCTCCGCTTCCGTTCGATGGCTGTTCGTTCGGCGTTCAGGTATAAAATGTGTTTGGCATCAATATGTTATAAAGACTAACAGCCGTTCGGAAAAGACATCATGTTTTCGGCAGGGTACTTACATTTCTTGCATCCACATTTCTTTATCCTCTTCGGGTCTGTAATGTCGTCGTGGCAGGCCTTACAGTAAAATAATGCCCTTTGATGGGGGGAAAAAGCAATATGTAAGACAAATATAATTTTAAAGGTGCGTGTAAAGTGTTAAATAGCTCTACTGCAGTGTTTTTTAAATGGCCTGTGGACCCAAATGGACCCTTGTGGGTCCATTTGGTTTCATGTTGATGCTCTCAAGAGTTAAAATATTCATCATGTGAATTAGCCCAAAGTCTACACAACTATAGAATGTAGGAAAAAAATAATGGTCATTTTGGCCACATTTTGTATGTTTGCCCGTTTTGTTTCCGAGATCCAGCCTGGAATTTGCCCTTCTCAAAACCCCACCCTTTGGGGCGGAGTCTAGTCACTGTCCAATGCCAGCAGCTGTTGCCATGCAGGTCAAACTTTCCTGGTCAAGCTTTACTCTTCTAACATACGGGAGGGACTTAGTGAAGAGCTAATTGTGGACAAAACCAAAAGAAATCTTTAGTTTTGGGGTCTGTGGGGCTAAAATGTCATCAAATGGTGGTCTGTGGCTCAAATGCTGAATAAATAGTGGGTCCTGGTATCAAAAAGGTTGAAAACCACTGCTTTATTGGGATAGTAATCGTTTGTTCAGTAACAGGGGTCACCTGTCTCTTTCAAGGTCGGACTGAGTGACAAATAAACCCTCTTCTATCTTCAATCCCTTTGCCAGTATTATTCTTGTGAGAGCAACAAAGGGTTGTTTAAGTGTCTGTTGGTTTGTATCATTTATGTTGTGTAAAAGTGGTGGGGTGGTATTACGGCTTGTTTGTTTGCGGGTGCGCTGACGGAGAGGCCGGTGAAGTTACTGCTATCTGCACACTGGTTGCAGTGGGCTGGTCTGGGACAAATTCACTTGGAAACGGGACGGTCTGAGACCAATGAATCCTCATTGGATGAAATTTGCAATTTTAACCCGCCTGAATATATATTGTCCGCTTAATAAAAGAGACAGGAACTGAACAAATATCACTAGCTTCCATTTAATGGAAATTTGAGTTGACATGAAAGCAATGTCGCTTAGTTACTCTTCCAGCACTGACAAAGATTGACGTAGCTGCTGACTGAAGCATTGTCGTCAAACAATTTCAAATTATTTTCTTTCTTTGTCTCCTTGTTGTTGCTATTATTCAGGCATGCAGTCAGGCCTTCGACAGGGTCTGAGATTTAATAGCACAATGCTGAAATTCACTCAAGGTTGATTATTACGTCCCCTTTGTGCGTTTTAGAATTTCTGAACACGTCAGGCTGTCTTGTGTGAATTATTCAAAAACAATAAAAAAGTCTACTTGATATTATTGTAATATCAATCATGTACTGTACCTCTTCACTTCTTTGGCATCACTGGCAATGAAGAAGCCCAAAGTTCCTTCTTGCATTTTCACATGGTTCCCAGGATTTATGAGGGTGCTGCGAGAACAAACACAAAGCATGTTATTACAATGTCTACTAGAGCCATGTCCAGGGGGTGTGCTTGTGCAATGCGTCTGTGGGTATGTTTGTGTACATCAAGTCTACGGGGTACAGTACAGTAGCTGATGGACGATGTTTAACTTTATCGGGGGTGTGCTCTACACACTGTGGCAAATCTTGTGTTGTGAAAGCATCAGAAGTATTCTGTTGCATGATGCATGTGTGAAAGGCCAACACTGGGCAATCATCGCATTGATTTCCTGGCCATTTTCCGGTGTTCAAATGAAAACAGGGCTATACGGTAAAATGGAGGAACGTGTGGAGGAACATGCTATACTGTATTTCTCATAGTTCTGGTCACCACTTAAAGCTCCTATATGTAATTTTATGGTCAAAATAATAATGATCATTGTTTTTATGCTTTTCATGAAGTCACCCTTTAATTAGATCATCTAAACAAAAAAAACAGTCACTTTGATGCTTCTAGGAGGCCTCCAAAGACATCCCTATAAGCTCTATCATTGGCTAACGAATAGTTTCAGTGTGAGTATTTCTTAGCCAAAACATCATAAGCCTTACCTGCTTTCCCTTATATCAGACTTGTATTCAATAGCTATCAGTAGTAGCTTTAGCTTCACATAGCAGAGTCTGTAAAGGAGCACATGGTAGGATACCACATTTCAAATATATAGATATGAAAAAAGCCATCAAATGTTACAGCGTATGAAATAATAAAACCTCTGCAAAGGATGTGTTCTGCGCTATTGTGCTATGCACAAACGCTATACAAATTTAACCATTACACAAAAACAAACACACTGCTGTGCAATTACTACACAATATTAAGCATATAAGAACATTCCAACTGGAACAAAAGGTAAAGTACGCATATCTCTAAAAAAAAAAACTTTTAGGGTGCTGAACTAAAAAAAAATGTCAAAGGTACAAAAGAGAAAAAATGTTCGCACACCATTTCAGTAGCTCCCAGGCTGTAGACTTTTTTTTATTTTGCAGACAACGTTTTGACCCGTGTGGGCCAGAAGATGGTGTGCAAACTATTTTTCTCTTTTGTATACTGTATAAGAACATTCCAGCCACATACAGAACAGAAGCAGGCAGCCTGTGTGGCAATGGTAACTCCTGGCAAAATAAAATATTGTACTTATCAGTTGTACTTACTCACAAATGACGGGGAACGACAGCCCCACGAAGGCACTAGAAAGGTACTCTGTGTACATTTCATTGGAAACTCCCTCCAAATAGTACTTCTGCCATGTGTCCTCCTCAATCTACAGCAACACGGAATGGAAATGCACACGCTCAGTGTAAATTACAGTATATTGCTTGCAATCGATTATATTAAAAAATAATGACCATGTTGCACAAATACAGTAAAACATTAAGGCTAATAGAGATCTTTACATGAAAATAAAATGCCTAATCATCCTAACAAAGGATCTGGGAAGAGAGTGTACTGCAATGTGCAAGGGGAGCTTTGATAACATTGAACAGAGGTCCGTTTGTCAACACTAATTAGCAGATAATTCAATGCCGTTTCTTGGCATATCGGTATATAGAAGCCCCTCGATCAATATGCCCATTGCCCAGGTATTCGGTCAATATAATGTGAATGTGCGATATTGAATACCTCTAGTGTCCCAATGTCCAATGATAAACCAAATGGACCCTTACAGGTCTGTAACTCTGATAGTGTACAAATGGAACCAAAATGGACCATATAGCACCATACGGCTGCCATCTTGCCAGCAAGGTGCCAGCAAGTTGCAACTTCCTATTGATAGCCCATTCATTTAAATAGAAAAGTCCTGTCTATTTGTGTTAAAAGAATGTCAAAATCGCCAACATTGCCATCGTCAATACCTTACGCATAGGCCAGTTTGTACACTCTCAGTGCTTGGATTACAGACATACACACACAGGAATAGTCATTTTGAGTGACACGCTACTAATGTGAAAGCGTGACGGGGCAGAACAGGGGGCAGAACGGGGGCAGAACAGGGGCAGAACGGGGCAGCTGGGGCACCTTGATGAAGGAGCGCATGGAGAAGAGGTTGGCCAGCATGGTGGAGAGGCCCTGGGCCAGGCAGCTCTGGGCGATGAAGCCCAGCTTCAGCTCAGCAAGGCAAATGGCATCGTCCCCCTCCTTCCACGTCCAGCTTGGAATGTTCAGAAGGTGGGCCTGAGAGAGAGAGAGAGAGAGAGAGAGAGAGAGAGAGAGAGTTTATGTTGAGACTTAGGGCTCCATTTTTGTAACATGCTTAACTTCTTTGCCATTTTCGTAACATGCTAAACCCCTTATCCCCAACTTAAACAGGATTTCTTTTCAGCCACTATAACATGCTGAAATCTGCCTTGAGAAGTGAATAAGGCAGTAGATCAGCAGCATCACTGCTGGCCCTATAGTGGAGCATAGTGGAAAATCACACAATTCACGTGTGTCATGCCCGAGTTGTGAGACATGGCAAAAAAAAAAGATTGCACATAGAAAGGCCATTTCACCAATCCCTGGGCAACTGATGACGCGGAGAAGGAGACACACCGCCAGCACCCACAGTGGTGTCCCTAGCGGGAATGAAACCCAGGACCTTCTAGCTGCGAGGCGACAGCACTAACCACTGTGTCACTGTGCCCTATAGAGCAATGTTACTTTGTAATGTTACACAAATGGTGGTTTAAGCAAAATGATGAAGTCAAGTGAAGGTGGGTGTGGGTGTGTCAAAGTATACTTGTACTGTCTGCTATTTTTGAAGAATGTTCAGGTTTCTACAGTATTTCTAAACTACCAATTAAAATTAACAGGACACAGATATTATACTGTGTAAGTTATGCTTTCCATACCTTGTTGTGGTACTGTAACATCTGGGTGATAATTCTGATCTTCGGATGGTAGTTCTTGATGGATATTACCCTAAGGTGAGAAATTAAAATAAAATGGAAACACTTCATTGACTGTTCGTACAGATATAATTGTATAAGTAGTTAGTTTACTTTAATAACCACATTCCAGAATATATACAACAGAAATCAATCAATCCTTGGACAAGTAATCAACATCAACAAATTTCAAAATAATTCATATTCAAGGGTGTTTCAATAATAAACACGTTTATATCCTGACAGAGTATAACGACTGTTATACCTCATGATGTTGGATGCGTCCTCAGCATCCGGGTCCGCGCAGTATTTATTGGCCAGGATCAGACAGGCGTCTGCGTTTTCAATCTGAAAACAAGAACGGATATCGCACCGTGAGAACAGAGGACACGTCGCACCGTGATCATACCTCCCACGGATTACAACCATCCACAGAGACTTCGAGAACACGACAAACAACGAAAAACTCCCCTATCTGCTGGCCGAAGTACAACAATGTGCAAACACAGCAGCAAGACTCGTGATGTGCTGCGATAAAAGGAGGATATCAAATGGAACACAACCACCCTGAAGAATAAACATTCTTCAGAATAAACGTATTGTTCTCTTACACCCTACATCGATTGATCTAAGCATATAGAAATTTGTTTTCAAAGACTACGACCTCCATATTTTTAACTTCCTTGCTTCTGTTATATTGTGTTTTCTTGTTGTATTGCATTTCTTGCTGTTATGTCCTTGCTTTGACAATGTAAACGTATGTTTTCTCATGCCAATAAAGCCATTTGAATTGAAATGGAATTGAATTGATCAGTCGATTTACAAGATCACAGCAGGCCTCACACTGGGACACATCATGAACTTGTGGATTGGCTGTGACACACACAGCAGGACACGATGGGGACGGGGTGAAGGGAGATTACAACCCCCATGCCACCATCTGCTCACCTTGACTCTGGCCAGATCGTGTGGATTGAGGACAGAGCCCTGGTAGAACTCCACCTGGGTGAAGTGACGCTTGAACAAGGCTTCCAGCTCAAGATTAGGGGAAATACTATAGGGAGAAACAAGAAAACATGCATCCTTCCTTAAAATGGGTCGTTCAACCAGCATGCACACATGATTATTTTGAAGATTATGACATAGCAAACATGTACAGTAGTATACGGCAGTGTTTTTCAACCAGTGGTTCCAGGTGGTCTCCAGCTGAGTTGGCTAACCAGATGAAAAGTTGGTTAACCAGATGTACGGTAACTCTCTGAGAGCGTAAAAATGAAACCAAATGGACCCTTGCGGGTCCATTTGGTTTCATCTTTACGCTCTCGAGAGTTAAAATATTCATTTGAATTACCCAAGTCTACACAACTAGAGAATGTGGAAGATGAATGGTCATTATTTATCTATGTCTGCCTGTTTTGTCTCCCAAATCCATATTAAATCTTTAGTTTTGGAGTCTATGGGGCTAAAATATCCGCGAATGGTCGTCTGTGGCTCAAATGCTGAATAAATAGTGGGCCCTGGTATGAAAAAGGTTGAAAACCACTGGTATACGGTATTGTACCCACTGCAAAATAGGCAGGGTTGAAGTGGTTAGACATAATATCGTTGTTGAATCAACTTGAACATGATCGTCAGTGACAGTGAGATCATTCTGCGACCTCGGACTAGGTCGCATCAGTTTTTAAAAACGTTGTGACCTTTTCATAGGTCGGTGACCCCCGACCTAGGTCACATCATTTTTTTTTTTATCGATCACAACTAAACCAAACCAAACCTAACCTAAACCTATGCCTAAACAGTTGCGACCGTTTTAAAAGGCTTGCGCCTCACTTTTTAAAGTCATAAGGAATGTTTGTATCAACCTTTTTCCGGGTTGTGACCATTTTAAAAAAAGGTCAGAGCAGGTGGAAAAAGGCTGCAAACGTTAAAAAAGGTCGCAACCAGGTTAGCATCGGTCGCGGCAATTTTATAAAATGGTTGCAACGTTTTAAAAAAGGGTTGCAACCTAGGTCGAGGTCACAAAATGATTTTGCCCCTCCTGACAGGGGTGTGCATAACAGACAGACAGACAGACAGACAGACAGACAGACAGACAGACAGACAGACAGACAGACAGACAGACAGACAGACAGACACATAAACATAGCATTTACTTACTTATGGAGAAAAACAATTTCTACATTGACATCATCCCTGTCCTTGTGGAGGAAGTCTTTTAGAAAGTTGGACACACTCTCCAGTGTAATGTGTCCACAGACCACGATGTGCCTGCAAGAACCAGGGGCACAACAATGATCACACCCAACCAAACACATCTATATTCTGCATTCTGAAAAGATGACCTGGGTATGATGAGGAATGAAACATCACCAAACAGTGTTAAACTGAAGGAGGGATGAGGCGGTTTTGAACCCTAATTTGTGGAACTATAAATGTGTGTAGAAATGATGTAAACCTTTGACATGTTTATGTTGTGGCTGTACTGTAAGACTTTGCTGTCCTATCAAGCATTTTCTATTTTTTTGGGGGAAAGACAATACATTCACAACCAGTTTATTTCACTGTAGTGCCTTCAAATACTATACTTTTCTAACAGATTAAATAATATTAAAATAATATTTAACAACTGTTAACTGGTTAATTTGCCTACCTTATTTGTTTTTAAATACACTTTTAGACTGATGTTTGTGCCAGCATGGATTGATAACTTAAATTTATTGATCGCCTCTTTTCTTGATAAGCCCTAATAAGACTAATGATACTCATTAAGTTTGTTATCTTTTATCGGGTATTGGTTATTGAGCTCGAGGGTTTGATTAGTAAGGTGGGGGGCATTTTCGTAACCATACACATGAATACTCTTGTTTGGATCACTAATATTGTAATAATTTAAATACAACTACCCTGAGGACTACAGTCTGTACTATCTGGATCTGCCCATGCAAACAGAGCTGCAGACGTGAAATCTCTTTCCTTTTCTGCAAAATCTTGAGGAAAAATATTGCCGTTGTTTGTGCTGAGGAGTTAAACAATTGACGCAGTTTGTTTAAAAAATATAAAAAAGAAAGAAAGAGAAATAAAGAAAAAATATCTATGCCCTGTTATAACACGCAGCTGTCACCGTTTACAATACTCTGTACCCCCTCTGACTTTATATATTTTTCCTCATTTTCAACTGTTTTTATTCTACTGTATTTGTGACAACTTTGGCAATGCATACGTTCATTTTGTCATGCCAATAAAGCTCTTTGGAATGAATTCAAACATTTGCCAGTGTTAGCACACTTAGTAAAACTATTCTTCTAAACTGAATACATGTGAGACGTAGCAACGTTCTGTGGGAATCAGAAGGTGCTTGTCTACAGTAAGTGTCTCTGAGCAGCACACTTAAACTCCTAATTGCTCCCTGAGCGGCTGTGTTAATGGTGCGCTCTGCTCCAAATAGCTAGGATGAGTAAATACAGAGGGAGATTCTCACCTGAGAATACCAAAGAGTGTGGACCATATTATTATTGTAATTATGTATTTAATTCAGCCCGACCAGGAGCAGGTATTAAAAAAAAAAACTCTCGCCTCCCTCATGGTGGAAAGCTTTTGATGTTTAAAACTGAAAGAGCGAACATAGCGTGATATACAGTAATTCCAAGGTGGCGTGAATCGTTGCCTGCATTGTGTGTTGGCGCTGAAATTGTGTTGGGAATGCGGTGTTAAATTTGCGAAAGAGGACACTCTGGATTTCCATGTCACATTATAAAAGATAAGAATCCATGTAAAAACACTATGGAAATGTCCACTGGGATCTATACTGCGTATTTCATTTATCGTAGTCATTTGTATGACCATGGTGACAGCCCTAAATACAGTGCTGATAATGACAGCAGATCCAGGAAATAAAGCCAGAAAAAACAAAGAGAGAAATCAAAAGGTATCACTATAGTTATTTCCATATACTGTAACTATACTGGGGCTGTTGAATGATTAAACAAAAATAATCAAATTAATCACAGCTTCAAAATTAATTTAATTGTGTTTAATGACCATTCGAACTGTGTCCAAAATACAACGGTTTTCCTTTACAGAATTTGAACATTTCTAAAAGAAAAAGAATGCTTGTAAATCCTCCAGCTATACTCTATGGCTCTGGTTACAGGGAGACACACAGCTATATGTCTCGGCAAAACCGTGCTCTACCCATTTTTATTTTTTTATTTTTTTTTCAATGAGAAAATGCTCTGTGGGTTGAGCCAGTGTGCACCATGAGTTAATTGTGTTATTTTTTTTAATCAGATTAATTAACACAATTAATTTAACTAACATTACTAACATACCATTAACATGATATGGCCTTAAACCATACCATGATAAAACAGCATACATAAAGCATGCATTACCCACAGAGATACTTTATGTATACTGTTATATCATCCCATTACATTTGTCGTCTAAGGCTTAGATGACAAGTGTAATGGGATTGTTGTACAGTACTGTATACTCTGTGTCTGTGGCAGCCTGGTGAATGTGTGTTTGAGAACGTGTTTTGACTGCCATCCTAAATCTGAATTTGGTTTTAGCCTTTTTAGTGAAAATATGTATTGGTTTAGCAGTGATAAATAAATGAAATAGGGCATTTTTACTACTGTGGATGCGACACTACATTAACACACACCACGGACATCTTAACAGTACATAAAGTTCCCAAACAAACACGACTACACACACCAGACGGAACTAGTGCACAGGGACGAGCACAAAAAGCAAGCGTGCGAAGCGAAGCATTCGGAAGGCTGAGCTCTCCATGTGTCTTAGTGGCAGAATCGGATCTGTCTTTCTCGAGAAACAACCGCATAGCTTGGACGTCTGGACTGTAAATCGCACATTGGCCAAAATGAGCAGGGACGTGCATAGAGTGGTGTTTTTCAACCAGTGGTCCTTGAGAGAGTTCCAGGTGGTCCCCAGGCTAAATGATGGAAAGTTGTTTAACCGGATGTAACTCTTGAGGGTGTAAACATGAATTTAGCCCACTTCATTAAGAAGTCTATACGATTAGAGAATGTAAAATGAAGAATGGTCATTTTGACCTATGTCTGCCCAAATTCCAGCCTTGAATAGTGGACCAAAACAAAAACCAAGTGCACTAAAAAAGAAATCTTTAGTTTTGGGTCTTTTGGGGTGAAAATGTCATGGTGGTCTGTAGCTCATATGCTGAATAAATAGTGGGCACTGGCATAGAGGTCTAGAGGGGCTGAAATCCCATATAGGGCACTTTTGGATAGCAACAATAGTAACTTGTAAAAAAGCTAAGTTCAGGGCGCAAAAAAACACCCTATCTATTCGGTTGCAGTGTAAGGACGTGGAATGCAACACAAAATGGTGCGTTCCACGTTCAGAAGACTTCGGGGGGGAAAAGCACTTCTGAATGGTGTCTTCCGGTAGTAGCCCTGAAACATGACTGTCATTATCATGAAAGTCATGCAATAGCTTAACCCAGTTCTACACAAATGCTACATGTGCACAAACATTCCTATTAATTAAATATAACCACAAATGTACCCACAAATTAGCTCACGGGTGTTACACACTTGCTGCTACTGCGATTAGCACTGCTGCATGCCACGTTGTTTGATAAAAAGCGTTTTTATCCGAGCTCACCGGCTACTTTTCAGCGTTGGATTAGGTTACACACAGGGAGCACACCTGCCTGTTAGTTTGTATTGGCAGTGCAGTCAGCGTGCATATATCAAACGCACCCAGGGTTTCAGAGAACCACACTCCTCGTGACAGATAGGGGCGCATACTGTAAATCAGGGTTTTTCAACCTTTTTGATACTAGGGCCCACTATTTATTCTGCATTTTAGCCACAGACCACCATTTGATGTTGAGTTTAGTCTCCCTTGTGTAGATTCTTGAAAAATAAGTAATAAAGATGTTTAATATAATTTAACTCTTGAGAGCGTAAAATGAAACCAAATGGACTCGTAAGTGTCCATTTTGTTTCATTACACACTCTCAAGAGTTACAGATCTATAAGTGTCCATTTGGTTACCAACTGTCCATCATTTAACTGGGGACCACCAGGTGGTCCCTGGACCACTGGTTGCAAACCTCTGCTGTAAATGAAATGCAAAGGCAAAAAAAACAGCTTGGATGAAAATGCTTTTTATTAAACAGCATGGCATGCAACAGTGCTAATCGTGGGATCTGCAAGTGTGTAACACCCATGAGCTACTTTGTGGGTACTTTACATTTGAAATGGGAATGCTTATGTGCACATTATTTTGTAAATGCAGTGATCCGTGTAGAACTGGATTAAACCTTCCCAGCATGGCTAGGAAAGGAGAGGCATTTTCACCTTTCTTTCACCATAGTAGATGGTGCTCCGGAGAGCACAGAGTCTCAGTTGTTTAACAGAAGGGTAAAGCCCTTTTCACACCAAAGGGTCATCTGGCAACTCCTTGGGTCCAGAAAGGAGTTGCGAGATGTCCCTTTGGTATGGTGCATTGACTTGCATGCGTTGAATTGCTTGGGGACAACGCGTGCCAACGTGCAACAAGACCAGGGCTTTATGAAAGGTCTTTATAAAAGTGCAAGGGCAAAAGGCGAAGCCTTTGCACATCCCTGACAATGAGAGATTCACATGAGAAGTTCCAAGTTATAGCTGTGTGCTTATCTCAAGGTTAAAATGCAAGGTGTAGGTCGGACTGAAGACAAAGGCCAAAGAACGTATAGCAGCAGCGATTCTGGCAGAGCAGACTAGCAGAAGTTTGTGTTTATTCCAGGATGGGGGAAAAAAGAACAAGCAAGAAAGAAAAGCAATGGAGAGCCAGCGAGAAGCAAGCAGAGGCATGCAAAAACACAGAGGGGATGCGTTCACTATAGGTATGATCATCTTCTGGTAATTAGCCTATTAATTGATGCATAGTTGGATTAAATGAATAATTGTACGTGTTGTATATTTTAAATAGTATCTATTTATTATGTTTTATTTTTCCCCACAATTACTTAGTTTACATACACTATTTTAATATAACTAAATCGATTAGTCATAATTAGTAGTTATGTATAATGTATGCATATTACAGTTTCACACAAAAACAGTGAAAATTTCCAACCTTATACTGTAGTATGAATTACTTTATAGAGAGACCAGCGCTAAGTATCCTGTCTTATGATTCATCTATTTTGTTTGCATTGTGATGAACAAAAACTTTATCTCTATACTATTATTAGTTCTGTTGATCCAAGCAGGAACGCAATCGTTTGATTGACCAGTAATCATGGTCTAAAAAAATGCCCACGGCTCACTCATTTGAGCCAAATTTCATTGAAAATATTGTGTTAAAATATGATCCACACACAAGGGGGTTATCGAATCGTCCGCATCCAGTCAGAATATTTATCATCATGACACCTGCCTCTCCTACGTTAAAGGGGATTTACCTACTGGGATTTCATTGCACGATCATTAGTGGAAATGAATTGATATAATGTATGGGATATTGTGTGGATTGTAAAGATGCAATGCGTGATTCACAAACACAGAAAACAAACACAACATGTATTGTCAGCAGCCTACAATGTTTAACCGATCTGTGCAGTGTTTTCTCTGGTTTGTGGAATGAGCTGTGACAGCAGGCAGTCAGCTGGTTACTGTTGACTGATGATGATGACCAATAGAGGATGAAATTATCCCAGGGGATTCCTGGGGGAAGGATTATATATATTTTTTTATTAATCCCTTGGATTGCGACAGAGGGCTGGAGGGAGTGGGAGGGAGTAGGAATGACATCAATTAGCCTTATCATAATTATTACTTACCACAGACTAAATTGTTGCTGGTGCCAAATATATTTGAATTACAGTATATATAAGAAATAAATCGCAGATTTTTTTTCTTCGTTTTCTTCTTTATCTTAGACTGTTTCGTTGTTTCATCACTTCCTGAAAATATCTAGTGTCTATGACAACCACAGGAGCCACAGTGGCCCTTTAAAAACATCCTCCACCATCTCCACAGAAATAGTCCCGCCGGGACTATTTGTTAGCCAATGACAAAGCTCATAGGGATTTCTTGGGAGGCCTCCTGCAGCCCCGAGAGGCGTAAAAAAAAAAATAGATTTTTTGGGGAGAAGATAAAAACAACAAATCATTATTATTTTGACCATAAAATTACATATAGGAGTTGTAAAACTGCATGAAAACAGTCATCTAAAAAGGAACACAACATCACTCCTGGGTTCAGTCCCTAATGGCCACCATCATCATCTGACGTCTTTACTGTATAACAGCAGTATACATTATTAGACATTTCATGTGGAAAATCATGAGCGAAGAAACGTGTATACCCTAATGTCGTCTCCAAATTATCATTAGACGCCATCACAACTCATTCCACATTGGTTAAGACAGAGAAAACCCTGCACACATCGCATCTGAGCATGGCAAATGTAATCAACACCTCCAAGACAAATTACAGCAAACATTAATTTTACCAACAAGCAGCTATGACAGCATACGTACAGTAGCACATGAAGCAGTAGCGTACACAATTATGCATATTCTTACAACAATATGCACGGCCCAGTTCTTCAGTCACAGTGTGACTTATTCACTTTAGATGTTTGGTGTCTTCATAGGCACTTGTGTACTTACTTGTCATAATGACGAATAGTGGAAATAGCCGATGTTCAAGCTCACAGCGTGGCATGAGGCAACTCGCTGTGAGCTTTTTTAGATGAGCCATTTTCACTATTCTTGAAGGACTTTTTTCCCCCTAAATTTTTATCCCACGATTTTGTAACCCATTTTTTTTTCACCCAGTGCCAATTCGTAATGTGATCCTGGGCTCTCGACACCCTCCGCCAGCCTGGGGAGGAAGCCTCATGCTTCCTTCAATGCATGTGGAGTCCATGCTGCCTTCTTTTCACATGACAAGGGGGAGTTTCCCTGGTTTGGACGTAGCACGTGGAAGGAACACGTTATTCCAGCCAGTTTCTGTCCCCTCCATCAGGCGCCCCGGCTGTTCAGGGGGAGGCAGTTTAGAGACCAGGATTACTGCATGTTTTTGTGAGGGTATCTACGCTAGGGAACACAGGGAGAACATGCAAACTCCACACAGAAAGGCCCTTTCGCCAAGACTTTTCTTTTTGTAGCTCGTGTTGTGAGCTTGAATCAATTTTTTGACTATAATAACGGCAAGGGCCTAAAATATTATATATTTCTGTGATATTTCAAGGGTACAATCATTTGCCTCTTAAAAAATGGTCTCTTAAGTCACACAAAACCACACCATGGAATTTACGTCTCTTCTCAAACGACTTACTTTCTGCCTCTGGTCGAGTTATAACTCCCTCCGTATTTCTTCCGATTAAGGATGAGAGCGGCAATTTCTGGCACGTAGCGAGCAAACATGGCCTACATGCATGGAACGAGACAAAACAAAGGAAAAGAAAAATGCATGCAGAGAAGGTCCTACTGCGGCGCGGAGGCAGCAGAACCTCCCAGGATACTTACTTTCTCCCACTAACCGCGCTATAGGAACCGCCGTATTTCTTGCGGTTTCCTATTAACTCTATGATTTCAGGGACGTAGCTTGCAAACATGGCCTATAAGGGAGAAGATAGGAGACAGAAGAAGAGACTAAAAAAGATAGGAAAAGAAGAAAGAGCAGCTCCACTACTTTTCGCTACTTTCACTTTTTTTTCCTTTGAGGAAAAAAAAGGATATCCGTAAAATCTGGAGGGGAAAAAAGTAGGTTAGGTCAAGGAGAAGTGTTTGTTAGTAGAACAAAAGGGATGAAGTAAAGAAAAGATAATTTAATCAGATCATGGATTAGTTAGTTGTTAAGAAATCAATATGAATGTAATCCTTTATATCCATATTGCATTTCAAGTGATGGGTTATAAAAGAATGGTAAATGAATGACATGAAGGAATTTATCCAACTACAGTTTACGGATATTAAAGTACAAAATGAAAATGAAAATTTAATAAAAGGCAGAAAAGGTTAGACAGATGACTAGCTGGCATGTCAGTTGGTGGTAGAAAAAGTTGAGAGATTTTAGAAATGAAGGAAACAGCCTCATGTACCATGTTCGTCCAACAAACACACATGAACGGGTTGATTTGAGTAGCCGTGGTGGAAAGTATTTTGTAATCAAGTACTGTAGTTGAGTAAAGTTTTCATTAGGACTACCTTTGTCCATGTCCCACTAGCTCCATTGATTACATCTCAGATGCAGATATTGTACTTTTGTCACGCAACTACAAATATTTTCTAGGGTAGATTTGGACCAGGGTAGATTACCGTAGATTCCATGCCATAAATACAAAACAACTTTTGTTTTACAAGTCTTATAAGACAATCCCCATTTTTCAAGACTTATTTTGTGAAATAAGACCATTGAATGTCAAATAGTACAGCCCCCAAATATAATGTGACTCCACTTCTTAGGTTGTTACCGCTGGGAATATTCAGGCCAATAGTGTATTATAAATATACTGTGCATTAAATTAAGCCCCATTTTATACTTCAACACAAAACCTGCTTCTTTCAAAAGATTTTGCAAAGCCAATGGTGACAGCTGGAGACCAGTCACCTCAATGATAAATAAAGTGATGGGACGTACGTTTATTGTACTTTTTGGAGGAATTTGTACTTCCGTATGTTACATTTTCAGTAAATGTACTTCTACTCAACAACACATTTACTTCACTACAATTATGGCACAAATCTTTGAATGTGTATATTTTTTCAGAGCAAATGTTTTTTTTTTAACTCCTATACTTCTTTCTTTGGTTCTTGGATATATTTTCCGCAGCCAATTACATATTGTCCTTGACATAAAATAGTGGGAAAGCCACTGATACGAAAACATTTATCCAGTCTCAGTCTTAAGTGGGTTAAAAACGTAACGGTGTGGCTAAGTGGGACTATGACGTTCAGGTTCTATTTTTTGCTTTTTTTGTGAATTAAATTCTCGTGTAGTGTTTGCGGCCGAACAACACAGATCTTTGCGAAATTAGGTTTAAAGCCTCTCTGAGATAATACTCTGTGATCCTGTCCAACGGTAAGCCCAGGGGATGGGGGTGGGGGGAGGGGTGTAACGTAACACCGTCCGGCCTTCAGTGACCCACAGTGGCCCTACGATTTGGGAAGCGGACTGGCCTCATGCTTCTTTCCATGCATGAGGAATCCAAGCTGCCTTCTTTTTGAATCTCACAGGACATGATTCCAACATGTTCTTGTCCTGTCTTTTTTACCTACAATCATTTCAAACTTCCATAAAGTTAACTTAGTAGATTAGCAGATACTTAGTAAATTATTATTACAAAAAAAAAACATTAAGCACTTCAGACCTAGATATATTTCAGGAATTTGAGAATACTTGATCTACCGTACGAGCTCACAATGCTCTCATTTGCTATTTTCAAAGACATCTTTATACATTTGAAAACTTCTGAACTGGGATATTCCTTGTAATGCATACTTTCTCCTTTTTTTCACTATATTAATCATTACTATGACTGTATGGTAAAGTATTTCTGCATCGCAGTATTGATACTTTTAATTATTGAGTACTTTTTCCACCACCGGTGAAAACAATTCTGTCAACAGCAGGACAGTGCATAGACTTTGCTTTGCACGCTTTGGTGCAATAGTTTCATCAACATGTTTATTACACCTTGTGTGGCATTCGTGCGTGTGCCACACTATGGCTTAAATAAATACAGCATATTCACGCGTGTGAGACTGTGTGTGGAGCGAGTCTACGTCAAAGCCACTAGCAAAAATCAACACCCGTTCATTGCGTTTGTTGGAAAGTGGGTAGGAATTAAACCTCAAGGACGGAGCCACCTGAAACCACAGAACTTTCAGCGTTAATCAATAACCACATAGAATACTGAACACCCTTCGGCAACACTTTAAGGGGAAACAAATGCAGAAATAACTAAACATGCTAACAAAACGTTACGTCTGCTTCTCGCTGCACAATGCCGCGCAAGATAACCGTTACTGTGGACGCCAGAGAACCCTGGGAACCAGCATTGCTTTAAAATATATTAAATAAGGACTATTATTGCTACAAATTGCAAAATGCAAATGCTCTAAAGTGTGCTAATTTGCTAACAATGTGAGGATAACTGTATATAGCCAGTCATATTATATTTAGTTATCTATTACATTTTTGGAGGAACAAATATTGCCAATTAAACACTGAAGTGCTCACAATGTTTAGATACCCATTCTGGAATGTATCCCTCCACAATGCCATTCAACATACAGTATGTATGGTCAGTGTGAAATACAGGAGCAGAAATGCTTCTTCTATGCAAGTCACAAAGGTTCTGTGATGACTGTCGCTACTCTGGAGCAAACATAAAGAGAAAATGGCCGATCAGCAACTCGCTGTGCGCGATCTATTTTTGGTGCCGAGATTTTGTGTAAATAGAAGAAAAGGGAATTGGCCTAATATATTTGCCTCCTAGAAATTCATCTCTACATCTGCGCATGCTAACGCACTAATTGTCTTTGCATGGGCTGCTTTAGTCCATTATTCTACAACAGGGATGTCAAACTCAAATGCACAGCGGACCAAAATGGCACAATTGTTACATGTCGATTGAGCCCTAATATCAAGATCAACGCAAAGATGAAACTGTATGCGTTCAAAACTTATTGCATTATTTAAGCCCAGTTTCCTGTTCTATGAGCCACACCAAGCACTGTTTTCATAGTGAAATGAGAAAGTAAAACAATTACTGTAGTACCAAATTAGTGCCAGTTCTAATAGTAACTAAATATCATCGCAGGTCGAATTCATTTGCGGGCCTTGAGTTTGACATATGTGGTCTAGAACAGGGGTTTTCAACAGGTGGTCCGGGGACCGCCAGTGGTCCTTGAGAGGGTTCCAGGTGGTCCCCCAGCTAAGTTGTTTAACCAGATGTAACTCTCGAGAACGTAAAAATGAAACATTCATTTTTACACTCTCGAGAGTTAAAATATTCACCATGTGAATTAGCCCTAATCTACACAACTAGAAGATTAATGGTCATGGACAGAAGCAAAGGAAATCTTTAGTTTTGGGGGTCTGTGGGGCTAAAATGTCCTCATGGTGGTCCGTGGCTCAAATGCTGAATAAATGGTGGGCCCTGGGATGAAAAAGGTTGAAAACCCCTGGTCTAGAACGTCACCATGCATCACCTAAAGCGTTACAATAAATTATGCGCTTGTAAATCTGGCATTTCCACAGGACGTTTATGCAGTGTACCAGTATTGAGCCTAGCTGTGTTCATAATGGTCGATATGAAGGGAAGCATTCATGCAGATATAAAGATCAAATCGTTTCGTTTCTTCTTTTACCAAACCACCGAGGATGAAGAAGACCATGAAAAGACGTCCCAGCGTGGTTTTGGCGTAAACGTCTCCGTAGCCGACGGTGGACATGGTGACCATGAGCAGGTAGACACATTCCCAGTAGGAAAGAGCCTGGGAATTCTGGAAGTTCTCCCATGGATCCCCTGAGTTCTCCACCTGTGGAAAGAAAGCACAGGATTGATACGGCACACATGGATATGGACGCAAAGCGCAACAACACACAGGTTGCATTTTACGCTCTCAAGCAACCTAATAAAAAGTTGCATAGCGCACACGAAAAAAATCAGTGATGTCCTCCCATTTTTAGCCCCCCCCTTCCCCTGTCCCCCTGTCCTCCCAATACAGGCTGACGGGCATACCTTTTTTTTCACCAGTTACAAAAAGGGCTGATTCAAACAACCCCAAAAGCTTTCTTGCTGTATTTATCCTCCTGTGGTACCAGTTAACTAACCGTAGTGTCAAGAAACTGTACCTTTTTTCCTATGGAACAGTATAAGTATTTAACCAAAAGCACTGTCTGAGCTCACAAGAAAAATACTGCAGTTGCCGTCTACCACCACCAGTCGGCTCCCAGGGTCTGGACACCAACAGAATGCAATTATGAGCATAAACCAAAACATTCCTCAAAAAATACTTTATTGAGGTTTCTCTTCAAAGGACTGGGGTCAGTGGACAGTGTCCCCCTGGTCCGCCTGGTCCCCCTAACCCCTAAATAAGTTGGAGGGGACAACCTTGGACATGGCATGGGACATGTCCCCCTGGTCACCAGCTCAGTGGCCTTGTGGTTAGAGTGTCCGCCCTGAGACTGGGAGGTCGGGGTTCGATTCCCGGCCGGGTCATACCAAAGACTCTAAAAAATGGGACCCAATGCCTCCCTGCTTGACACTCAGCATCAAGGGATGGATTGGGGGTAAGTCCCTGCGATAATACTAGCGTCATGTCCAGGGGGTGTACTTGTACATCAAGCTGCCTCACGCTACAGAAACAGGAGATAGGCTCCTGACCTATATGGGCCTCAATGGCTCAGCTGGGCCTCCTGACATCATGGCCTGGCAAGGCTACTTACTTTACTTACTTTACACAATAGACCTTTAGGTAAGCCCCCCCCCTCTTGTCCACCCTAGGACACTTTCCAGCCCGGCTCATTCATTCCAATGTGAATATCATGGACTTTACACAATAAATACTGGTTCATTTTTGGACCCAGACCTTCAAAATCTCTTCCAAATCCATCAACAAGGCATGCCCTATGCAGTGGAAAAATGTGTGTGACATTTATTTTTTTTAAACAATGTTTTGTCATACATATTGGTGGAGAGGTTTGTCTATCACATGCTTATCTGTGATTGGACCATAGCAGTTTAACAGTAATCATTTTGATATATTGAAAAGGTAATAAATTCTATAATCACTGTGTACTGTAAATAATAAGTGGTTACAGCCACGGTGTATACACCACACATTTACTGCACAGCGCCATACAAGAGGAAGATCAAAATGTGTCTGCTCTAGTGCAGTTTATCCTCTTCCATGGCAGTTTGACAGTGAGGTGTTAGCTCACTGGCTACGTGGGCAGGAGGGGGATTTACAACAGGAGATAGAAAGCTTAAGGGCTAATTCATCATTTTGTCACGCGATGAAAGTGACTCTTTTATCAAATCAGCCGATTGTCAACAGATGGGAAAAAATAAATAAAAACCGGTAGGTACTACAGAGAGACGAGGCTTTGGTAAACGCTACAATCGGACATGTCGGCACAATTAATACATAAAACTGCAGTTATACCTGCCTAAATAATATCCCTGCTGCTTAAATGTGAAAGAGTAGATACCTGTATTGTTTAGTTCAGTGGGTTTTTAACCAGTGGTCCCTGAGAGGATTCCAGGTGGTCCCCAGGCTAAGTGATGGGAAGTTGGTTAGCCAGGTGTAACTCTTTGAGAGCGTAAACATGAAACCAAATGGACCATTGCGGGTCCACTTGTTTACGATGTCAAGAGTTACATCCTGCTAACCAATGTTCCATCATTTAGCTGGGGACCACCTGGAACCCTCTCAAGGATCAATGGTGGTCCCCGGACCACTGGTTGAAAACCACTGCCTTGTGTGAATTGGTGAATATAATGCACAGTGTATGTATGAAGGGCTTTTATTATAAAAGCACCTTTAGGCCATTTTAAATGTGAATGGACTTACCAAGTGGATGAAGCCGGCTGCTGTAAGCCATGTGCTTATGAAGATGGAACATAAGTTCACCAGTTTTATCGAGTTGCTGTCGGGAAAGAGAGACACAGAGGATTTTAGATCGGCGTTGTGCCGTCCGTGCTACAAACAATGCAAAAGCTTAGTTAAAAGATGCTAGCCCACTGCAGCGTGTGTGTGTGTATGTGTGTGTGTGTGTGTGTGTGTGTGTGTGTGTGTGTGTGTGTGTGTGTGTGTGTGTGTGTGTGTGTGTGTGTGTGTGTGTGTGTGTGTGTGTGTGTGTGTGTGTGTGTAAATTATGTATTCTTATGAATGCCAAGCCTGCTGTTCCATTATTTACAAAAAAAAACAGGAATATTCATTTTGGTTATCATCATCATCACGGCCTCATTCCATTCATCCATTCATGATTTATCTGGTCTTGCCTTCATCTGAGTGAACGAGGAGATTATTATAAAACATTATTTTGTTGATCTATAGGCCTGTATTATAAGCCTTTCGTGAACAGCTGGACAAATGCATGAATATATATGAATATTGTAAATCACTAGATAGACGTCACTGAAACAAACAAACAAATATCCCCAAACGGGGCAAGATACTAAAGAAAAAGAATACACTTACCTTGTTTTTAGTATATTCAAAAACTGTAAAATTTCGGAGAACTGTATCAACCGTAATGCCCTTAAAAACCTCAAACCTGCAACGAGACGAAAAGAGAGAGAGAAAGCATGAAGAATTATCACCCAACAAGGTGAAATGTGAACAAGTTGGCTGTTAAAACATCTCCAGAAATAATTCATCTCTGCTCTGCTGCACACCCAGTAACAATACCTTTCAAATGCTCATCCATGTTTATCATCTTCACTGGATTTGTATATAGATAATGTATATATATATATAGAGGGTTTAAAAAAAAGGCTACAGAAAACAAAACACCGCCAGTATCGGACGCCCAACTTCTGTTCTTTCACAGGCAAGTCGTACTGTGAGGCTTAACCTCAGGAGACCGACATTATATATCCACCTGAGATACATGTTTTCATTACCACGTGGACTGAAGGAGAGGACATGACATTCAAACCTATAAGTATAAATTAAGCTTTAGATTATAGAGAGGCAGGTGGAGGCAGAGGAGACATACATGAGATTGGCGAATTTAGGAGGGTGCCAAGGGCACAGGGGCACTTGCCCCCCCTGGTGGCCAGAAAAAAGGTTATAATAGGAACAAATATTTCAGTTATAAGTTCAAATTCATACTCATTTATACACATTTATATTTTTCATTCCATTCATGCTTTGTAATGAATACTTACTAACATACTATACTATAGTATGTTACAAAATGAGTAAATAAATCACTTAGCATCTAGAAACACAAGGACTTATTATCTAGCATATTTAGTTGCTCATATTCAGTGGTTTTCAACCATTTCCATACCAGGGCCCAATATTCTGCATTTTAGTCACAGAGGACTGTTTGTTTGGGAGAACCTAAAATCGCCTATGCATACATGACTGATTTGAACAAGTAAAATCACATGATGACACAAAATCCAAACTGAGGCCTCCTAGACCACAGCAAGCACCAGTAAAATGATCAACTACTGACTGCTGACCTCAATTGAACCTTTGAAGTCCGAGCCACACTGACCACTTACTGGCAACCATACTCTGTGCTCTCTTTTTTATCCATTTCCACACAATCTTTTAAAAAGTAAATAATAATAATAATAATAAAAAAAAATAGCCAGTCTACAAGTGTTAATTGGCGAAGTAATGCCAAAAGATCCATTTTTGACATCACTAAGGCATCAATTCCACCCATTTTCAACATTTTACTATGTCTTTGAAAAAAAAGGAAAATGGGTGGAATTTCTCCTTTAAGATACTGGCACACAAAATTGCACTACAATCCATGATCTTTACCCTGTCCAAAAAACACGCTGATAATCAGCGATCATATATTACCTACTGCACAGAAGACAGCCCACCTAACTGTGAAAACAGTTCTATGAAAACCACAGAATTAAAACTCAGCATGAATATGAATCCATCCATAACAGTCCATAAGATCTACCACACCATGTAAACTAATCTCACGGAAAACATGATCAATGTATAATCCAAATTGACATCCCATACTATTCCTACAGTATGCGATTAATTAGTATTGCATTATAAACATGAACACCGAAATGTCAATCTGCAATGTGAATTCTTGTCAAACAAAAGCCAGAGGAAAATCACAATACCAGGAAACACACGACGCAAATGGCAGCATTATCTCCCGACTCCCAACTGGACAACATACGGCGCCACCGTATGGCGGCTTTACACCTGTAGGTTGTTGCATGAGCGCCACCTGCACGCGACCACGTATAAACTGAGGCTTTGGGGAGGGGAGTGATCAGACATCCCACACGACACGAAGCCTCCTGGTCTTACCCCAGTGGGAGATCATCTGGACGCAGGAGCCACACGTATGGCACACGCTGCTGTCCGTCTCCTCTTCCTTCTCAGTCTTGATCTTGACCCTGTACCCCTTCTGGAACAGGTCCCCGGTCGACTTCTTGCGCCGGACGAAGCGCACCGTTTCGGAGTGCGTGGCCCCGTCGGACCCCTTGAACACCAACATTTTGTTGGAAATCATGTTCTTTTTAGAGTTTGTCAGAGCCCCCCAAAAAATGTAACCAGAAGAGTCGGTCTCAAGTCAAGTCACGTCCCGACTTAAACGAGTCCAAACTTCACGCGAGAACTTCAAAGGCCTGGAGCGTTCCTTTTTCCTACGTCCACTCATTCGGCAGTGCGGCGCATGGTGGTGCAATTTTAAATGTATGCACAGGAAAAGGAAAATAAGGGAGGGAATCTCCTAAATAAAACATTCGGGGAGTCTTGTGATATTGGCACCTAGTAGAAGGGATGGGGTGGGGGCACAGGGGGGGTAAAGAATCGAAGGACGCTCGTTCAACAGGGACGTCATGGTCTGATGCGTGGCGGCCCCTCACAGGCATGCTCCTCGCTGCGATCAGTCGTGGACGTAAGCTTAAAGCAAACTCTTTTTTTCCCCTCTCCTCCCATCAGGATATTACAGCCGGTAAGCTCCTTTAGTATTCATCAAGGGAAGGAAGAGGCCAAACAGGCAGAGTGTGTGTCCGTACAGCTCAGCTCAGCTGGCATAGCAACGTATAACCCCACATCTCATCTCTGTCGCCGCCTGGGATCCTCTCTCTCTCTCTCTCTCCGTTCGCTCTCTCGACAATCAAAACATCATTAGACAAGAACACGCTGTCTCTCGTCTTACGTTCGTAACCGACCGGGCTGGCCAGGAGGGAGAGAAGAGAAGTCACCCGCGGTCACACTGTCTGGCCAAGCTATAGCCCCGCCGGCCAGCCCGGCCGCGTGCGGGAAGATGAAAAAAGATTTATTGGCAGTCCTTGTATTTCGGGCTCTATTGGATTTAGTGAATCGTCCTGTTAATCCTGAATTAATCGCAGTTTATATGCAATAAGTGCGATTGTCGTTGCTCTTTAACCTGAAGCACATGGTGCCTGGGAATGTCTCCTTCATTGAGCGGCTGAGTTGAAATCTGTCAGCCTCTGCAAATGATGTTCATTAACGTTCCGTTTTTTTTAAAACAAAGTGCAATGTGACTCTGATTCATTTCAAATTTTTGGAATCAAAGGCATTCAGATTCTTTCTCAGAAGTCAAGTCTCGGCAGATACGCTAAAATGAACGTCAAATATGTACAATAAATACTGAATGGAGTAACTTGTGATGTTCACATGAGACTGAGCAGACCATAGAATGAGCAAAAAAAATGTTGAAAGTGGAGTACCCATTTAAATATTCGGCCAATGAATCGTTTATGAAAAGAATTGTTATTTGCAGTAGACAGTACATTACAGTACACTGTAGTTAAAAATAGGCACTCGTGTACGGTATGAGGATAATGGTCTGTATGTGTTTCTGTCAAACTTTGTTGGCTGGACTCACACGGCTGCAGGAAATAAGCGTTCTGTCAGTCAGTGAACTCCAACAGAGAGATGGAGGGTCAGGCTGGAGCTAAGCTAGTGTCACTGAGGTCATGGTCCAACGCTTGATCACATGATGCATGGGGGATTGTACTCCCATGATGAACCAAAACAGGACGACACAGAACAACTACGACTCCAATAATAAAACCGTTTCCTTCTAAGCACTACTGTAACTCTCCCCCACTGAGTTACCAAAGAGGACAAACACCTTAACTTCCAAGTGGTCAAACTATCAGACAATATAGCCTTGAGGTCTGGAATAGTAAATAATATTTTGGTCACTTTGTGACTGATGATGTCATAAGGTCTATATATGCTCAAGCAAACACTAAACATTCAGTCACTGTTCTACTAAAGTGAAAAGTATTTAAAGGGGAAGTCCACCCATTTTCAACATTCTGATATGTCATTAGTATACGATAGAGGTGCTGGGTGAACATGATAAAATAGTTCCCCCATTCTGTGTTCCCAAGAAATGGAGGTCTGAAGAAAACCACTAGCATGGTGAAACATCTTGATGACATCATCAAGATGTATTTTCACCGTGTTGGGTTTCTTTAGACACTTCTTTTTTTTTCTGAGAGTGAACAAATGCATTGCATTTGTACAATCTCAGAAAAAATGTTGAAAATGGATGGAATTCCCCTTTAAGGCACATATTATTGCACACTGGCCATCTGTGGTCATCTTACAAGTAATCTAAAAAAAAGTTGCAAGTTGCATATAATGCAATGCGGAAAATACTTGCATATACCTAGAAGGGGCAATGCTAGCCACATGTTTGTCACTGCTGTGAGGAATATTAAAGCTCTTTTAAGAAATTGAAAGGGTGTGCCAGTTTGTTCTGTCTAAAGTTCTTTATTTAACATATTTTGATGATCTTATATTGGCTGCCTAGTGTTTCTTTGAATGAAAGTTTGAATGTATAGAATATGTATATCATATATGACTCGCGCTGTGAGTGAATGTAGACCCAATTGTCCACAATCTACAAAGGGTGCTGGATCCAAAAAAATACATTGCAGAGGAAAGCAATAGAAACACCAAATAGCTCTTGTTTAGGGGATTATTATTTGATGTGGTCACTTCAGAACACAGACAATCCTCTAAAGGCAGCTGGGGTAGAGGATTGTTTTGATCTAATCTACAAGAAGACACAGACCAAGACCAGGTCGCAAAAGGAGTGTATTTTCATTTCTGAAGTGACCTACTTTTTTGGGGAAAAGTGGAAGTAGAGTTAGAAAATGATTCTGTTGCTTTGAATTACATAGACAAAGGTGCACCACATTCAGATGCAATAGGTGCAAGCAGGGACTTCATTTACTGTAAGTATCAGATTCTACTAAAGCAGGGGTTTTCAACAGGTGGTCCGGGGACCACCAGTGGTCCCTGAGAGGATTCCAGGTGGTGCCCAGGCTAAATGATGCAAAGTTGGTTAACCAGATGTAACTCTTTGAGAGTGTAAATAATCATTTTTACACTCTCAAAGAGTTAAAATAGGCATCATCTGAATTAGTCAGAGTTTAGACAACTAGAGAATGTAGAAGATTAATGGTCATTTTGATCTGTATGTTTGACTGTTTTGTCTCCGAAATCCAGCCTGGAATTGTGGACAAAAGCAAAACAAATCTTTAGTTTTGGGGTCTGTGGGCTAAAGTGTCCTCAAATAGTGGTCTGTGGCTCAAATGCTGAATAAATTGTGGTCCCTGCGATCAAAAAAATTGAAAACCCCTGTATTAAAGCACAGAAACAAATGACAAATGACCCAATCCACCCCTGGATGGTTGCAGAATGTTATGACTTGTGGATGTTCAGGATAAGAAAAAGTCACGCAAAACATCCTTTGGCGCTGAGCCAAAACTGTAGAAAACAGTAAACATAAAAAAGAAAAAGCGGCCCACAACTCACATTTTAAATGCTCCCAAAACGACAGCAGGCAAAAAATACGACACCAGGTTTAAGGTCTTTGTCAGCTAACATTTGACAAAGACCTTAACCGGTCAAAATGTTGTATTTCTTGCCTGCTGTCGCCTAATAAAAGTTTTTGGAGCGTTTAAAAAGTGAGTTGCGAGCCTCTCATTCTTTTTTATGAGTTCCGAATGTCACCATTTTTAAAGAAATATTCATATTGCATGTCAAGTCTGGCGTCAAGAATTGTATCCTGCGCCAGGATATTTTCAATAGATTTCAATAAAAAATAATAAATGACTGTAGAGAATGGAAGCAAAGGCTACAGTACTCCATAAATCCATGACTGTGCTGCACACAACACTAACTTTGCCAACATTATGAATCACAACTCTGAGGCCATCAGGCCTTTCTCCACACATACAATGGCATCAGCACAGGCCGCCTGGCTTCTGTTAAATGACATTTAAAAGAGAGGCGCATTACGGATAAGACACGTCAGCCTTTCATAAGACAAATAACTGCCGTCTGTAGGAGCTTTATTAGGAATGTGATCACTCAATTCCTCTGGAAGTTAACTAGCCCGCCCACCACCACCACCGGTGGAGTTTAGTCATGTGGTCCCATAACAAAGCCCTCGCACAATGTTAGACTCCCAGCCAAGACCCAAGCCGGCAACAGTACAGGCCTGCCAATCGAGACTCAGCCCTATTGGGTGGTGCGTTGGGTCTGCCAAGTAAGTGAGAGCTGTACCTTCAGTCTCTGCTTCTGTGTATCACCACTTACAAAGAAACACGAGGCTGCAGTTAGAGCAGTGGTTTTCAACCTTTTTCATACCAGGGCCCAACTATTTATTCAGAATTTGAGCCACGGACCACCATTTGATGACATTTTAGCCCACAGACCCCAAAACTAAAGATTTATTTTGCTTTTGTCCACAATTCCAGGCTGGATTTCTCTGAGAAAACAAAGCAGGCAAACGCACAGATCAAAGTGACCATTAATGTTCTACATTCTCTAGTTGTGTAGACTTGGGGCTAATTCGGACGATGAATATTTGAACTCTTGAGCGCGTAAACATGAAACCAAATGGACCCGAAAGGGTCCATTTGGTTTCATTTTTACGCTCTCAAGAGTTACATCTGGTTAGCCTACTTTTCATCTGGTTAACCAACTTGGCTGGGGACCACCTGGAATCCTCTCAAGGACCACTGGTTGAAAACCACTGAATGAGACCACGCACCTCAACTGGTAAATACACAAACCTAATGTGCCAGTACTATGATCCAAAACTATATGGAAATCACCCACTATAATGTGTAGACTCAGTTAGTTAGTACAGTCTCATGATCAAAAAAAGACTGTGCACCCACAGCACACACAACGTGGTGAAAACTGAACTTCACTTTCTAACCACCTACCCACTCTACCAAGACACCAGAGACACATATAATACTTGCTTGCTACAGATTGGAAATGACCAAGGAGAGTTTGAAAACAACAAAACTTCCATATTCTGTTTTGCATGGGTGAAGTAAGCAGGACATGCAGCAGCTTATACATAGCAGCAAGGACTGAATTAGTTTATTTTTACTTCATTATTATTTAGATTTTGTACTTTGTTTGGGCTGAAGGGAATTAATAATTTGTGGAAGGGTGGAACTGCGGGGTAGAGGGGTTTGTGGTGCATACCACTCATATCTACAGCGAGAAGACCATCCAACGACATCCTTCATCAAAGAGCTCCAATTCACCACACTACTTGCACATACTGTAGGTGCATCTAAAAAATGATGATGTCCCCTGCTATTTCCCCCCCCTGCACACGTGTACGCATAACAATTATGACAAATGAATGCAAACTGAGGGCTTAAACACTTATGTAACGTAATGCAGTTATGTACCATATCATGATGGTTTAGGACTGTTGGGGTTATTCTATTGGCACAAATCAATTCCCCCATTTGTAATAACAGTGACAAGGACTGTGCGCATTACTGTTTCCCCATTTTGAGGGGTCGGCCCTTAGCTTGAGCCTACAGTATTTGTGGTCACGCAGACACTGAGGGCCCATTGGACCCCTAGGCCTGAGTCCAACCAGTGCCGTTGGATAATCCTCCCATGCATGTGCACTGCAGGGCTATAGTCTCTCAGCCATGAGCTTTCACACATTTTACAGATTAATTTCGAATGGAACGCCAGAGCCACCGTGTCAAAGCCTATTCACTTTTCGTCCATCTGTGTACATTCAATCACAGACTGAGGGTCAACAGAGTGCTATTGTTATAGGTAGGGCTAGAAAGGTGAGAAAGGTGAAGGGCATTTCAAAGACCCAGAGCAATGCCTGGAAACCAATTAACCTACAGTCCATGTGACAAGAGCACTGGGAACAACGTTACCATTCAGCAATGGCAGAATGACAGAGAATAACATACTTTAAAGCAACTTGGGGTTTTCAACAGGTGGTTCCGAGGACCACCAGTGGTCCCTGAGAGTATTCCCAGCTGGTCCCCAGCTAAGTGATGGACATTTGTTAACCAATTGGACCCTTATAGATATATATATATAACTCTTGAGAGCGTTAAAATGAAACCAAATGGGCCCGCGGTGGTCCATTTGGTTTCATTTTAACGCTCTCAAGAGTTAAAATTATATTTAAACATCTGAATTACTTATTTTCAAGAATCTACATGATTAGGAAATGTAGAAGAATTGTTATTTTGACCAACCTTTTGCTCGTCATCTCAAAAAGACTCTTTCATGTTTACACTCTCAAGAGTTAAAATATTCACCCTCTGAATTAGCCCAAGCCTACACAACTAGAGAATGTCGAAGATTCATGGTCATTTTGGCATTGTGGACAAAAGCAAAATAAATCTTTAGTTTTGGGGTCTGTGGGGCTAAAATGTCATCACATGGTGGTCTGTGGCTAAAATGCCGAATAAATGGTTGGCCCTGGTATGAAAAAAAGGTTGAAAACCACTGCTTTAACCCTTAGTGTACTGAATGCGTTTTGGTGTTCTAAGCATTAAAAATAGCAGATCTACAAGCTCATAGCGCGCCACCGAGTGGCGCGCTATGAGCTTGTATCTCTGCTATTTTTGAAAAATCGTGAAAACATGGTGCAAATCTTTGATTCAGAAATCTAGACAGGACACAATGGCTTTAAAGTAACATTAGAAAAGGAAATAGTCGGATGCACAAGACAGATTTCCTAATGGACTGGATGGACTGCTAATCACAGAATGCCCACTGGGTGGCAGCAAAGACAATCAGAATAAAAAGAGGATGAATCCTCCGTGGTGCTCACCAAGCCAGCTCCTGTTCAGATACACGGAGACGAACACGGGAGGAACCGTGAAGAAGTCCACCACTGAGTTCACCTCTAACCAGAACCACAGCTTGTCGTTGGCAGCGATGAACTGTGGGAGAGGAGAGAAACAAAAAGCATCAATCAAAGTAGTAAGCCATAGTAAACACTCAAAACAGATCGCTCCAAGCCATGAGGGTTGAACCACCTGTATCTCCAGCCATAGACCAGTCAACCTGCTGCTTAAAGGGGAATTGCACCCATTTTCAACATTTTACTATGTCATTAATATATAGAGATAGAGATGTGTCGACATGATAAAAAAAAGTTCCCCGATTATGTGTTTCCTATTATTGGAGGTCTGATTTTTTTTTTCTTTTAGGACCTTTTTTTTGTGTACAAATGGAACCAAATGGCCAAGCATGTCGTGTGTTCGAGTCCAGTTCACAACAATGACCTATGCTGCATGTCTCTCCCATTCTCTCCTTCCCTATTTCCTGTCTACCTTCACTAACTACTATCAATAAAGACCAAAAAAAATCTTAAAGGGGAATTCCACACATTATCAACATAGGTCATAAAAGAAAAATCATTAACATGGTGAAACACAACTTGTCAGACCTCCATTTCTGGGAAATACAGAATGGGAGGGAACCTTTTCTATTACGTCCACACAACATCTCTGAGGTATATTAATGGCATAGTAAAATGTTGAAAGTGGGTGGAATTCCGCTTTAAAAGTCAAGTTGCAGATAAATCTGTGGTGAACGAGCATTCAGTGATTTGGAAAACCTTTTGGTCCCCCCTGTAGCAAGATGTTCACATGCACACACTCCACAGAAGGGGGAAGTGCAACAAGCCGACAGCACATGCACATACACCACCCCCACTCGATCCTGATTGGACCAAAGGATTTTCTCCCAAAGCCAAAGCTGAAACTAGGGTTTTTTTTTTACCCCAGGGTCTCACTGGGGACAGGGAGGAACTCCTTATATGGTCACCACACTCTATACTAGGGAGGATTACCTCAAAAAGAAGACAAAAATAGCAATATTTGAATTAGGTGAAATCACTTGCTGTACCTTTAAAATGCTTTAATATGCTCTTGTCGTATCAGCATGATGTTCGGCAGGGATTGATTTGTAAGGATAAATAGAAGGAAACAGACATTTCCCCAAAAGGAAATAATTCAGTGATGCCAGCCAGACGCAGGGATAAAACACATCCCCGCCACTGGCTATAAACATTAATATTATGGTGGGGATTATCAAAAGCGGGAAATCAAAACCTGACTTGGTATTGCTAGCAGGTCACAAGCTTGAGTCATTATTTAATCGGGTTAAATATTTAGAGAACTCAGACAAACATATTTTAAGCAGCTAAAAATATATATATTTTTTTATTTTGCAACCCATTCATTTCACACCAGTGCCATTTAGCTAATGTGATCCTGGGCTCTACACACACAACCTGGAGAGGCAGCGGACTGACCTCATGCTTCCTTCAATGTATGAGGAGTCCAAGCTTCTCCTGACAGGGGGGGAAGGTTCCGTGGTTGGATGAAGTGTGTGGAAGGAACATGTTATTCCGATCAGTTTCAACAAGTTTCCCTTTATCAGGCTATAGTGAAAGCAATAGCTGATCCACATTTTACAACAGGTGCTGTTTTGGAGTTTTATAACTCCTGCTGTTTTGCATTCGAAAACAGAATTTGTTCACTGTATCTCTTTGCATTGTTCACTGTATCTCTAAGTTTTGCATAAATTAATGCCAACTTCAGCAGGAGCAGGGCAGCTGTTATGTCCCCAACCGTTGGCATGACGTCCATGACCATTGGCATAACGGTTGGGGGTTAGGGTTAGGTTTAGGCATAGGTTTTACTGAAGTTATGTTCAGCATTAGGCGTTAGGTTTAGTAGGGAATGATCACAACCGTTGGCCCAAGGTCGCAACCGTTGTAAAACAGCTAATTTATAACGGGCACCCATCATGACTGTTGGCCACCCGTTGCAACATATGCCAATTTGATTTCGAATTGACTTCGCCGTCATAATGAGGTTGAAACATTCATTCCAAGACTGCGAATACAGCAGCTGGTAATTAGGAACGATTTCTCCTGCCCCCGACAGCAATTAAACAGACATTTCATTTGGTTTGTACTCACGCGAAGGCCGAAGTACAGCAGGAAGAAGACGTTGAAGGCCATGTCGATCTGCAACGTGAAGTCTTTGTAGAAGTTCTGACAGGACTCGATATCGCTGTGGGACGACGGAGAGAAGACATGAGACCCCCAGCAACGTGCAACAACCGGTCGACCCCAAAGTGAAAAGAATACCCACCAAAAAGGAAACATGACATAATGTGATTTCATGAAAACATAAACATGAAAAAAAGATGCATTCTTCTTTTTCCTGAAAATGCATTTTTTTTTTTCATAAGAGAGTATAAAGTAAGTGTTCACAATCGGTGCAAAAATTGTGATTTAATTTGTTCCCAAAGTTTTTTCTGTGAAGAAAAAACCATGCATTCATTGTCACACAAGCATTAATGTTGTTATGCCTGATTAACCCTTAAATAACTGCAAAAGAATATCATTTTCGTGTTTGGTCCGATATGATATTGCAGGACTGCGTATGTCCCCCCATGTCTGGAGGATATGGCATTAAGGGTAGTATAGATAAAGCACAAGGTGGGAGCCTGATGGAAATAAAGCGATATAAAGCCATATAAAGCAGTAGTTTAAGGGTTAAACGCATGCAGGGGTGTGTGTTACGTCTCCTTTCATCGACGTCAAGCAGCCATAGCAAGTACTAGCAATGTAGTGAAGTCTCACCCTCAAAAAGCTTGTATCTGGCACTAAGAATTCAAATAAAGAGAAATATAAGTAAAGGTAAGGACTTTGTAATGAGGCTATGTGTTAAAAAAGGGAGGAAAAAAGTAATAGTAATAATAATAATCACAACCTGGGAATGAAACAAGACACGTTCCAAGTTATCTGGATCAAATATGATATAGAGCCCAGCAGTCCGACCCCTTTCGTGATGTTATCCGCGGCCCAGAAGTAATTCTCCCTTTCATATTCCTCATAGACTTTTCAAAAATGATTTCAAAGACGATTACGCCGCGGACAAAGCCAACTCGGGTCATGACTAGGGATGGGTACCTTTCACCTTTGAACCGATACGATACGATACTTGATACCTGGGAACCGATACGATACCAGAAACGATACCTATTTCGATACTTTATAAATTATATATATATTATATATTTTACACATCATAGCAATGGTTTGGTTGAATCATATCTTAAATTATATAATGTATGATGACTATCTTTACGGTGACGGTTTACAAGGAAAAATTAGTTCCCTTTATTTTATTTTTTCATAATAATCTATTGATCAACTTGAGATGCATTTGCATTACTGAACTCTTCTAAGCAAAGTAGGCTATAAATCACACAGGCAAAAAGTAGCCTTCCATGGGGTGGCATTATTATTATTATTAGTCTTGATTGCATTTGAGTTTATGCTGTATAGTGTGTAGCTATAATGCAAACTGCATTGGAGGGAGGGGGACCTCAGGGTGAAATGTAGAAAAGGGGGCATCTATGACAAGAATCAAGAGCATTATTATGCATGTCACAGGAATCAAGGTAGATTGCGCCCAATATGTTTTGGTGTGGAATTCTCCTTTAACCACTTCGGAAAGTCCCCACTAATTAGTGCACCTGCTGCATGAAGACACAGACCGAAAGAATGCGCTCCATATTTCCATAGAGTTCCATATTAAATTTTTGAGATTTGAAAAGGCCATGTTGACTCTTTTCCCAACCTTAAAAAAAAATTCAGGACTTCCCAAGAAACCACGTGAGGTAAGATTTCATTTAATGTATCATAAATACTGTTAGAACCATTCACCACTTGAACTGAGGCTTTTTCAAATCTCAAAACTTTAATACGGAGAGCGCATTCTTTAACATTGAAGTCAAGCGGCCCAGCGGTAACACCACAACTGGACCCCCCCCTCTCGCACGGCCAGGACACATACACACACGCTGAATTGCAGGGCCATTTTCTGTGCACTGATCTGCACAAGTGGGCGCAATACTTGTAGATCCATGAAATGACAAGTCATGGAATAGCGGATTTCTTTTCTCTGTGCGCAGCGAACGGAGGTGGGCGCGCGCGCACGTGCACACACACACACACACACACACATACACACACACAGCCTACACACAGAGGGGATGATTTGCTTATAGCGGCAGCTTTTCTGATCAGCAGAATATTTCCATGCAGAGTGGAACTTTTTGTAAAGCACTAAATGTTCGTCTAGTTTAGTCAACAAAAAAGATGCGGCCTTTGTAATTAGTCAACCAGCCGTTCTATCTTGTCCGCGTCAGTCCTTCTGCTCGCTCTTTGCTGTGCAGCGGCACAGAATGACAGTAGAAAGTATCGAAACGAGGCACCGTTCATTTTGAAGTGAATCGATCCCACTAGGTATCGCTATGTCCCAATCGATACCAGTATCGGTATCGCTCACGGTACCCAAGCCTAGTCATGACAAATCATAACAAAAAAACAAAAAAACAATATCGTCAATATCTAATTAGTAAGAAAAAAGTAAGAAAAAAAAGAGAAAACAGCAGGATATACAACACTTTTTGTTTGGGACAATCAATTATTTGATTGTCCCGAAACATTGTGTGTGTCGTCATGGTTTGTCACGGCCCGAGTTGTCTTTGGTCGCGGCGTAATTGTCTTTATGTAAATCCTTTTGGAGAAGTCTATGAAGAAAATTTCTGAGCCATGGGAGACATCACGAAAGGGGTGGGACTGCGCAGCTCTATAATACCATAGGCTTACCGAGGAGGACACATAATGCACTGAACATCCAGAACTTACCATAACCATTCAGAGATGCAACAGTTAGTAAGCATAAATGTGTAACTTTGCCCTTTGTTTATATAAAAAAGCAAGCATTGGGCGTAACTCACAATATGATATGTGTGGCAATATTAGACCCTCGATAATGATAATATCACAATATTTGATAATCAATATATTAGAGCAGGGGTTTTCAACAGGTGGTCCGGGGACCACCAGTGGTCCTTGAGAGGGTTCCAGGTGGTCCCCAGGCTAAATGATGGAAAGTTGGTTAACCAGATGTAACTCTTGAGAATGTAAAAATGAAAACAAATGGACCCTAGCGGGTCCATTTGGTTTCATTTTCACACTCTCAAGAGTTAAAATATTCATCATCTGAATTAGCACTATTTAATTAAGAAAGTCTACACTGTTTGCAAAATCCAGCCTGGAATTGTCAACAAAACCAAAAGAATTCTTTAGTTTTAGGTCTTTGGGGCTAAAATGTCGTCAAACGGTGGTCCGTGGCTCAAATTGCTGAATAAATCCCTGGAGTGAAAAAGGTTAAATAACCCTGTATTGGAGCACTAGGGCAGGTCTCAATTCATTTTCAATGGGAGTCACATGGTTAATACGGACAGAGCCTCACTGCTCAATGGCTCTGTTCTGCATTCTCCCATGACTCCCAGTGAAAATGAAGTGCAAACTGCTCTTGACATGCACTCTGTCTCTGTTTTGACAGAGTGAGCAAGGCCAAACACCACACACTACTCCAGTGGCTGATGACTGCTGATAAAGAGGAAAATAAATCAATCAATAAATAAATACCGGTAGGTCTACTATGGTTTTAAAGGACCACTTTGTTGTTGTTGTCTATGTTTTCGTCATTTGCTGCATTCTTTGTTGTTATGGATTTTATAGCTGCTTTTGACACAGGGGCGGGGCGTTCGAGCACAGGGCTAAATATGTATTTTAAAAAATATATATTTTAAAGCGATCTCAGACCTTTAGCTTTATGCGTGCTGTGTGTCGGTTGCAACTTCAACAACAACTGATGTTATTATTGATGCTTTACTTGACTAATAAAAGTCTTCATCGCCCGTGACGCTTCGCGTCATGGACGATAAGTCGCACCCATACCATTTTCTCCTGCCCCCCAATTGGGAAATGTTACATCCGCCCCTGATGCTACCTGTTTGTTGTAGTAGGCTACAACAGGTGCCTGTTTGGTCTGGTGCAGAGACCTATTATATGGACCATGCATCAATGGATCAGAAGCTCAATATGGCCATCTGTCACATTCATTAGATCCTGTGATATTTTGTGGCCAGATATAATTTCTTGGAGTCTATTAGATCTATAGTGAATTAAAAAATAATAATAATAATAATAATAATAAACGCCATATTGTTTTGTAAAAAATAAAAAAAATACATATTGAGGACCATGCTTGCATGCCCCCGCCCCCTGTCAAAAATGAAAACTAAAGAAAGCAGTAAAAGTAAAAATTAATGACACCTTTTTTTGTCTAATAAGAACCTAAAACTAAGGCTGTCAAGCATTAACTAGTTAATCGTGAGTTAACTTAGCCATGAGTTAACTCGATTAATTTATCTAGTGCGTGATTAACAGCAGCAAAAGCCAAGTGGGTCCATTTGGTTCAATTTTATCAAATGCAGGTGAATAATTGTTAAACATCTGCATTAGTTAAGTTTAAATTAAGTCTGCACAATTAGAGAAAACATCCTACAAAATTTGCATGTTCGCTTTACAGCTTGGAATTGTGGACAGATTATTTAATTAAGGTCTGGAAGTTTATATGAATGTCTAATGGTGCTCTGTGGCTCAAATGCAGAATAAAATAATGGACCTTTATGAAAAATCTTGATTGCGATTAAATATTTTAATCGGCTGACAGCTCAACCTAAATCATGAACCTTGGCTGAAAGTAAAAGTTCTCCTTTAATGTAATCGACATTACATCCAACTTAAAATAGATATAGACATAAAGGCATTGACAGAAATATAAATCTTTTAACCATTTGTGTACTGAACGCGTTTTGCTGTTTTAGCTGTTGAAAAATAGCAGATCTACAAGCTCATATCGCGCCACCGAGTGGCGCGATATGAACTTGTAGTTCTGCTATTTTTGAAAAATTGTGAAAATGTGGTGCAAATCTTTGAACACATTATTTCGGAAGCAAACATTTTTAACTCAAATCTTTGCTTCTGGGGGATCCCGTAGAACAACATGTTTTTAGATGAGGTTCTGCAGCTAAATAATAGATATTTCTGGGGGTGCTTCCTATGAAATATGTCTAGAATTTAGTGCCACAAACTAGAATCTAGTGTCATGGACTAGAATCTAGTGTCAGAAACTGGGATCTAACTTCAGAAACTACAGTCTACTGAGAGGAACTAGAATATACCGTGGGGGACTAGAATCTGGCATCAGAAACTAGAATCTGATCAGGACACAATGCGTTAAGTGCCTGGCGACAGGTTAGATTGACTTTGGAATGGAGCTTGGGCACCATAATATTATTATGGGTGAATCATGCAGATCGTTATGCCTTTCTTTGCAGGAGGATCACACGCTTCTGCTGCATGGAGTTAAGGAGCAAGACAAACTCTCTGGAGAGTGGAGGCAGACTTGTTATTCAGAGGGAAAAGAGGGCTCTGTGTTTGCTCCTGTTTTGCCTAATGGGGGGCATGCATACATGATACAAGCCAGTGGTTCTCAAACTGGGGCTATATGTTTTTTTCATGATCTTCAGACACCCTTTTCCATTCTGGCGGGGTAGCATTTGACCTTGCAGGGCCTCACTACAAGTCATTTACTTTTATGGATACAATTAGGCACTGTAAACAATCTTTCTCAAGATGCTATACTTGTTTTAATAGCGTGTCTGTGTGTGTGTTGCGCAGGTGAATGCAAATGCAAGTGTGCATGCATGTGTCTTAAAGGGGAATTCCACACTCATTTTCGATATTTTGTCGTAGGTCGTTAATACTACCTTAGAGATGTTGTGTGGACATGATAAAAAGGTTCCCCCCCATTCTGTGTTTCCTAGAAATGGAGGTCTGAAAAAAAAAAGTCATTAGCATGGTCTAATGACCCGAGTTGGCTTTAACCGTGGCGCAAACGTGTTTTTATGAACCATTTTCGAAAAGTCTATGAGGAAAATGAATGAGGAATCCACTAGTGGAACAGAGCTGGTGACGTCACTGCGCAGGTCTATAGACAACAAAATTCCAAAAGTTTTTTTTTTCTCCCCAAAGTGAAATATCTGTTGAATTATTTTTGGGTTAAACGTAGTAAATGTATTTAGTTACTTTTCCACCACTGGAACACTAAAAAAAATATCTTCCGGTATATAGAGTACAAAAACATGGTTTTCTAATTGGCACCTCTTTCTATAAATAGTCCAACACATGGATTGGATCGGTTCTGCCCTCATTCACTCTAATAATAATGAAGCTCCAGCCATGCGCGTCGGTCGGGCAGCCAGGGCAGCCAGTCATAGTCATATATAGGCGGGTCGGGTTGGGTAAAGGGTTGGGGGGGTTGGGGGGGGTGACAGGTCCAGAGTAATGGCCGCCGCAGCGTGACCATAACAGCAGACCTGCTAGCGCTAAATAATTGAGTTCCAGTGGGCCTGGACAGGAAGGGACTGAGCCGGTAATACTGTCTGTTGGGACACAGGGCTGCACAATGCTGCGCCTGCATATCTCACTGCATCCATCGCTGGACGTCATTAGTCAGTGGGGGGAAAAACGTTTTACTGGAGTATCTATCGATACTGAAATGTGGAAATAATAAAAGACAGGATTTGAAAATGTACTCGATTAAAAGTGCTTTTAAGAGTCTTGCTGACATTGTAGATTCTACAAAACATTCGCTCTGAAAGAACATACTTTGAAGGATTCCTGACAAGACAAACATCACTTAAACATTATACTTTCCCTATATAACTAAAATAAACAAATAAAAACACCATTGTCATCTTATTTCATTCATAAATAGAGAATATTACCCTCAACAGGAACTGCTCCTGACGCAGGATGATGATGTCACATGAGCATGTGTGGTCTAGCTCTATGGAATATATGGAATGCATATGCTCATGTGACATCATTATCCTAGGACAGGAGCACCTCCTATTGAGTGAAAGATTCTCAGGAAATAAAGTATTGAAGATGTTTTTATCTCAATGTTTTAGTTATAGAAGGAAGTATAGTGTTTTAAGGCATATTTGTCTTATTAGCCAGGGATTCTGGGATCCTGCATTCTCACATTCTCCCCCAAAATAGCAGGCGTTCACGGCTCATAGCGCGCCACTCTGTGGCGCGCTATGAGCCGTGAACGCCTGCTATTTTTCAATGAAAGTTAAAACACCACAAGTAGAGAATGGTTGAAGTACAAATAGTAATTAAGTACTCATTATGTGCAGAATGTCTAATTTTCACATTTCAGGTGTATAAAAATACATTACAAAATACCCCTGCTTGATCACCTACTGTATTTCCAGATGGCTGAAATGGTTTATGTATGCTCATTGTTTTTGTAATAATAATCAAAATCAAAGGAGTAACTGGTAACTGATGCTCTCAAATATTGCAGTGGAGTATTCTTTGTGAGAACTTCACAAGTATTGGCATTTTGAAATACTTCACTAAACTAAAAAAGTACACCTCAAAACTAACATGCAATAACACTTAAATGAATATAATTTGTTACTTTCCAACTCTCACTGAAATAAGCAACACTGAGTTAAACACAGCAGGGCTCCACGATTCTTGCTATAAATTGTGAATCATGATTTTCTCCCCAAGAACTTCATTCTCTCATTCGTTCAGTTCAGTCAACTTTCATTATCATTATGTTTATGCATTTGTGTGCTTTGGTTGAACTGCATGGGATTTTGTCCCATCGTACAGTGCTAAATCATAATGGGAAAAAGATGAACTCAAAGTGAAGACCTAGAGCTGGAGCCAACCATAGCCAACAGTGCTACTTCCACTGAGCCAACCATAGCTAACAGTAGCCATGACAACAACTGGATAATTCGAACGCGACTGCAACTTCCATTTACAGTAAATGCAGGGCTGTCTGCCTTCTACATATAAGGCCCTGACCAATGTGTAGGAGTCGCTATTACATTGACAAGAGATCTCCCTCCCAGTCTGACTTCTTTGACAACTTTAACATTATTGATAACAATAACAGCTTGGATTTATATAGCATCTTTCACGAACCCAAGGACGCTTTACAAAATGTACCAACAACAATCAACAACTATATTCCATATGCCTGAGAGCATTATCTTTTCAAAGCAGCCTCCAGTGTTGGAGCACAGCGAATCTCTATTGGGTAGAGAGGGGGCAGCCACACTGCCCCCCCCAAAGCTTCGCTTGACTGCCTTATAAGAGGAAGTCCGAGTTTGCGGACAGCAGGTTTCTGGGTCACTGGAGGTTTATGGAGGAGACTTTTGAGGAGGTACTGTGCAGCCACAGCCCACCGTTTATCAGTGAAGCTGCAGAGCACCTGGTCAAGCCAAAGGCATCGTACTGTGGAAGATTCAATTCCCCCCTAGGGCAGGAACATTACCCCTGCAGCACCCAAACCCCTTCCTTGCTCTCCCCCTCCACTTTTATGGTGTAGGACACTACTGTAACTCACCCTTTGGGAAAGTCACAACTCCCCAAGTTAGTTTGGGATCTTAAGGCCGAGTGCTTCGACCTTGGAAGCCGCCAACTCAGTGGAAGAGTACAATAACCTTAATATTAGAGGCATTACTATGACCAGATATATTGTCGTAGCGACGTGCTGTAACTGCAGTTTCACAGAGGGGGGAAAAATCATTTTCTTGGTCAAGTGACAAGGAAAACATCCTGCTGAGTGTTTCAGTTTGCCTGGTGCCATACCCTGTTATCGCACTTCTGACTGTGTTGACAGTTCTCACTCGTTTCCTGGTGGAGTCTCACCGACCAGCGGCGACCGCACATTACTGGATTTGACACGTCGTAGACTTCCAATTACTGATGTGTTGAGTGTGGTTTGTAAAATAATAGTAAGTAAAATAAATAAAATAATAATAATAAAAAAAACGTTCTAATCAGTTTGAAAAACTCGATTAAAGGAGAGCTTAGTGATTTGGAAAAAAAAAACTGGTCTCTCAGTAACAAGATGTGCACATGCACACACTACAGGGGGGGGGGGGGGTGCAACAGGCCAACGACACATACCGTACACCAAGGCCCACTCCCACTCAGTTATGATTAGAGGAAGACCCCTCTCATCCTGATAGGACGAAAGGCTTTTCTCCCAAAGGCCAAACTGAAACTAGGGTTTTATGACCCCAGAGGCTCACATGGGGGCAGGGAGGAAGTCCTTATATGGTGACCGCACTCTATAGTAGGGAAGACTGGCCAAAAAAGACAAAAGTAAAAATATTTGAATTACCGTATTCTCCCGAATATAAGAGGACCCTGATTATAAGACAGACCACCATTTCTCATGTAGTTGAAATTAAATGGGGCTTGGGAACCACTACTAGACATGCCTAAAATATGGATTCCCGGTTGAAAGTGGTAAAATAATAAGTTCAATATAACTTCCTGGGGTCGCGTATTGAGCACCGGTACTTTATCCCCTGACCGCCATGATGGTCAGGCGTGTTACGCATGCAGAGGCCTCACACGGGGGTCAGGACTAATTACAGGAAGGGCTATATCCGTTACAAGCCCATTGTCAGCGGCCAGGCACGCAAGAGAGCAACTAACTGGTTTGTCTTTGTCCGTGCGGATCAGGCTCATTGGGACAACAGGTAGAGCAAAAACACTCATTGAATAATAGAAGAAGGAGCTGCAGAGGTTCTGCCATTATGACCAGAAACAGGACAAAGGTCCTCCAGGACAAGCAGGGGCGTTTTTGCCATTAGGCAGACTAGGCAGTTGCCTGGGCACTCGTGAGGGGATGGTAGGTGGGGGTGGCGGGGTACCGGGGCAACCACCAGACATGCTTTAAAACAGTGGTTTTCAACCTTTTTCTTGCCACGGCCCACTATTTATTCAAAATTTGAGCCACAGACCACCATTTGATGACATTTTAGCCCCACAGACCCCAAGTCAAACCTACACAGATCAAAATGACCGTTAATCTTCTACATTCTCTAGTTGTGTAGACATGGGCTAATTCAAATGATGAATATGTTAACTCTTGAGACTCTTGAGAGTATGAAACCAAATGGACCAGCAATGTTTACGCTCTTAAAGAGTTACATCTGGTTAACCAACTTTTCATCTGGTTAACCAACTTATCTGGGGACCACCTAGAACCCTCTCATGGACCACTGGTATCCCTTGGACATACTGGGTAGTATTGTGCATACATAAATACATTCATTACTTTCCATGGTACTAATTATAGGTGCCGCCGTGTCACCACCATCCACTCTCCATCTGCTACCATGCGTGGATTTGACAAACAAACAGAGCTGGTGCTCATGGGAGGAGGAGGAGGAGGCGGGAAAAAAATGGTCCGAGGGAAGATCAAAGGTCACCCATCTGATCCTTCATCAGGTGAAAAGGTATTGGAGGACGCAGCGAGCAGCATGGGAGCTCTGTGGTGCAGATGGCACTACAGAGGGATGTGAGCGCCGTAACTCGACCCCGTGGGCCTCGGACACATAATGAAATGAGACCACATGTCACAGCAAGCAAGCCCAAACAAACACTCTACTGTACGGCTATATGTTATCTGGGGAAATAATAACAAACAGCTAAAAATAGTGCCTGGCTGCAATGCTGCTGCTGCAACAGTGTTGTCTTTGGAAGGCATTTTTTTTTAGATTTACAGTAGTCCGTCTTAGTCTTTTGGTACAAAATGCTTATTCATTTTAGTAACATTCTATTCATTTGGACAAATGATTTGGTTAGTTGTAGCCTGCAGAAACTCAAAACCTTTAGTCCCATCTTAGTCAAATAAAATGAAAAATTGTATTTAAACTATTTTAATTAAGTCAAGAGTGTAACAACTAAGTGCAGTATATTTAAGATACAGTAAGAGTTCAAAGGCTAGACCTGGTTGCTCATTTTTTCTATTTTTTTTTTTTAGATTTTTTTTTTTAGATTGTCTTTTCTAAAGGGATTTTCACATAGGGAATAATATGTTGCGCCTTTAGTTCATTTTCAACCGGACCAGCGCTTTGTGCTGAGAAGACGCCATGCGATAAAGCAAGCACGTGGCGCGGTGCGTTTTCTCACACACTGCCGTGTTGTCATGCCCTAGTCTGATTTTAAACCTCAATTCAGGTGAGCTTATTTTTCCATCCTACACAACTCGTCTGTCGGCACTGAGGCACGGTGAGGCATAGTCGAGATACTGTGGGCGTTTGTCATTCATTCCCAGTGTGGAAGGCCCTTTAGCCTTTTGGAAGTAATGCTTATTTGTTTTAGTCAAACTTTCGTCATTTATATTCATGACAATTTTAGTCTAGTTTTAGTCAACATCCTGAAAACGCTATTTTTTTTAGCTTGTCAGTGTTAGTATTAGTCTTGACAAAAGAGGTGCTGACAAAGTTATTTTAGTTACAGTCAGGCTTGAGGAAAACAGCACTGTTCTGCAATAATTGAGATCACAATCCAACTTGGTTACCCATGAAAATACGTATTTCCTTCAGTCTGTAGTTGCTGAACATTTTCTACATTCAAAATGGGAGGTTTCTCCTGCATGGAGCCAACCGTGCGTGGCTTCAAACAGACAACAAAGTGCTTGACTTAAGCCTCTCTCAAAGTCTACCTCTTGTAGCAGAAACAGAAGTGGGAATAAAATGAATTGGACAGCCGGCTGGTGCAGCACGATCCTCGCTCCAAAGTAAAAATGAGATCTCAGACTGTAGGTGTCTGAATTGGCAGTGTTGCCAACTGCCAAAATCCAAAATGCACTAGTGGCACTTCCAAAATGCACTAGAATGCGCTAGATGCTCGCCTGGAGGGGAATATGACCATTAAATGACCATTAATCTTCTACATTCTCTAGTTGTGTAGACTTGGGCTAATTCACATGATGAATATTTTAACTCTTGAGAGCGTAAAAATGAAACCAAATGGACCCGTAAGGGTCCATTTGGTTTCATTTTTACGCTCTCAAAGAGTTACATCTGGTTAACCAACTATCCATCATTTAGCCTGGGGACCACTGGTTGAAAACCACTGTCATAGGAGGAGAAATGGTGAAAAATGAGGGTTTTATCTCTGGTGCCTGTCAATCAATTTCACCCCAACTCAACAGCCAAAAAGCACTAGATTTTCCGCCAGGAGTTTTTCACTAATTTTGGCGCTAGGGGGGTCTGAAAAAGCGCTAAATATAGCGACAAATGCGCCAAGTTGGCAACACTGGTCTGAATCCAGTTTGTGATCTTGTTTGCACCACGAGTGCCTGCAGGCTCTGGGAGACAACAGACCACACAGATCAATTTGAGACCCGGCACTTTACTTTCTATTGTCCCTGAGTGCTTTGCAGCGTTTTGAGCTTGATAAGAAAGGAAATAAAAACAAAAATAAGCTGTTATGCTGCATGGTGTATTGCAGTGGCACGTCCTGTTCAAAAAAAAAAAAAAAAAACAACCTCACAGATAGCGGTATCAGGGGCGGATCTAGGCATGGGCATGGGAGGGCAATGCCCCCCTAAATGCCCAGACTGCCCCACCAAACACGATGGCATGCAAAACAACCCAAGATATTTAAAATGATTTGAAACACCAATACTGCTACTAACTAACTACAGTTGTGTCACCACTAAACCAACAGCATTTCATCATTGAAAACAGAAAACTCTCTGAGTCAGACCTTTAGCTTTATGCATGCTGCGTGTCTGTTGCAACTTCAACAACAACCAATGTTATTATTGATGCTTCTACTTGACTAATAAAAGTCCTGTAACCGAAAATGGTATGGGTGCGACTTCATCGCCCGTGGCGCGAAGCAACACGGGCGATGAAGCCGCACCCATACCATTTTCTCTTGCCCCTCCAACATGTTCTCTTGCCCCCCCAAATGGGACATGTAACATCAGACCTTTAGTCAGACCTTTAGCTTTATGCATGCTGCATGTCTGTTGCAACTTCAACAACTGATGTTATTATTGATGCTTAATTGCCTAATAAAAGTCCTGTAATGGAAAATCGTAATGGAAAACCGCCCCCATAGCATTTTCGACTGCCCCCCCCCAATTGGGAAATGTTACATCCGCCCCTGAGCAGTATAACAGTAAACCGCAGCTTACGTTTCGGCTACAAGGGTGTTCCACTTCCCCCGGCTTAATGAGTGAGGACGATTGTTCTGGAACCGGAACTTTTTGCCTTTCCTGCCGCTCTTGACAGCCTTATCCTTTCTTTACCGAGATTAAGCGTTTTTCATCAGTATAGCGTAGTACAGTTGTCATCAGAAATTGCCTAGTATGCCTCAGGGCAGTTCTACCTGAACGGAGGTCAGAGGAAAAGGTTACGGCAGTGGCCTCTCAAATCCCATGACACCAGAGTTTAATGGGGACAGCACTATATGTGTGCACGTACGTTGTATAATTGTCTCTAACGCTGCTGAAAAACCTGTAAGAACAACTTCAAAATGTGAATTTCACGACCCAGTGTCAAAAGTAGTAGTGTGTTTTGCCAATCGTGTGTTCATTTAGTTTTCAGAAATTGTTTGATATTAGAGCATCTTAACTTTTTGACAGATTAGCAGTAAAGCTAGGCTTGCTCCCACTAGGCTCGATAGTAATAAAAGAATTTATAGAAAATCCTCTGTTGTGAATTTGTGCAAATGAATGATATCCAAAGACAGCTTAAGCTGTGTATAGGGATTGAATGAGCCTTGCTGGAAAAGTGTCCAATCCTGGCCTGGATGTGAAGGTAGGTGCCTTGCATGGTTTCCACACTGTTCCACCAGCTGTCCTCTGATTCTGGTTATCCAAGTGCTCTCTCTCTGTCTCTGTCTCTCTCTCTCAATCCCTGTAAGCATGTTTTGTGTTTCCTGGTTTACCCGAATCGGCTCCGGAAAACACGCGTTTGCCCTGTGCCTGTAATTTGGACTTTGGATAAGCTGCCTGCTCCTTGTTTGGATTACTTGTCTTTGTTGGGGATCTCTTTCCCTTGTCTTTGTTGGGGATTCTCTTTTGACCCTGACTCTTCCAAAAAAACAAATGAAACATCATCTCACAATGTCACAATGGGGAAGACACTTCAAAAGACGGCCGGGATCAGGAGAAACTCCCACATTACCACTGTGCCGTATACCTCCTGTTTTATGAATAAATCCACTGAATTGCACCTGTTTTGGGTCCTTCCACTGTTTACCTGCTACTAGACATTGCTAATTGGCCTTAGGGATCTGGGCCAGGGGCGTTTTTGCCATTAGGCAGACTAGGTAGTTGCCTGGGGCGCCATGGGACCAAATGGAGGCCGGTTCCATGACTACAAGGCCCCCCCGTATCACTCTCGACAATTTACACTAAAATAACGCAACACAACACCTCTTCTCATAGCCAATGAAAACTAAGCGAGTGAAAGCTACTCTCGCTTGTGGTCGCCCGCTGTTAAAATGTACTGTTAAAACTGGAACCAACCAATTGCAACTCTTTCACTCCATTTCTTATTTGTTTAATGTTAATGTTATCATTTCCAAACGGTGGTTTATCATTCAATCATCCATAGCATCATGCTAGCAATGGCTTTTCTCTTTGCTGTTTTTCGAAGCAAAATGCTGTAGTCGGGGGGTAAAGGGATACTTCACAAATTAAAGGAAAGGCACCAGGGCTGTAAACACGCACCTATAGAGGGGATGTTAGTAGGAGAAGCTGAGATCTCACAGCTGGATAACAGGAGCTTTAACATGGTCAGTGCATAATAGGAAGGAAATATACTGTACTTACTCGGAAGAATCTATGAAGTATATTACAAGGGCGCCGATGCTGAGAGCAAATACGAGCACCACCTGAAACACACAAAGAAAGAAAAAAGATTCATTAACGATTTGTTTTTAAACACATACAACTACATTCTTGTACAGAGTATATACTCTACATTCTTAAATAGCTTGATTTATAGGTGGAAAATGTGCTCCTTGGAAAAGCCTTTCCACCTTTTTAATTGAAAATACAGTGTTGTGTTTTACTACAACGTTTGCAAACAATAATAGAGACATATAGTACAAACCTAAGTGTACATCAGGTAAACACAGCAATTTATACTGAATGTTATTTTCAGTTCAACCATTAGTCCAGGGGTTACAACCAGTGGTGAGAGTTCCAGGTGGTCCCCAGGCTAAATGATGGACAGTTGGTTAACCAGATGTAACTGTTTGAGAATGTAAAGAGTTAAAATATTCGTCGTCTTTGTTCGTATCACTGATTGTGCCTTTAAAATATAATGGCCTGTGCATTAAATCTATAATGTAAATCTGGATTACACTCACAGCTGACTCGCTACACTTTCCATGTTGGTGTTTAGGCCGATAATAAATAATAGATGTAGTAGTGTCATCAAACCAACGGAGTGGCAACTTCAACTCCTGTGACACCTCTGTTTTGATATTGCATTTCAATGCTGTACAGCAGGCGAGTGAGTCTCTAACAAGAGTGAGTCTCTAACAATGCAACAACCATTCTCAATCATGCACAGTCACATCCATAGTGGTCCAGGAAAGGCATTAAAGGGGAATTCCCGTTAGGGTCCATTTGGTTCACATTTGTACACTCTCAGGAAAAAATGGGTGGATTGGGTGGAAGTTGTCTCTTCTCTACCTTGCATTCTTGCCATAACCATTTAAGAATTTCAACTTTCAACCGTGCAAGAATAAATATGACACAACGGTATGTGACTATATGAGAAAATATACTGTATGTTCACAATAACCTATTACAAATGACCTGCTGTGGATCTGCAACAAGTGTGCATATTGTACAGGAAAACTGTGTTTGGATTCAGGAACAATACGGATCAATCTGATCAATCTGACTGATAAACAGGTGAATGGTATGCGCACACACGTACACATACACACGTTTGCGCACGCATGTACACACACACACTTGTCAGGGAGTCCACATTGACACAAAACACAAAGACGACTGACTGAAAGAATACACACAGAACTGGATACTACAAATCATATTTACAGTGGTACTTAGTTAATTAATTTGCGAAATTAATTTGATTAAAAATTCCTAGATGACCCACCCCACACAACCCATAAATCTGTGCATCCACTCTGCACTAGTCTCAAAACTAGATGGAAAGAGAAGCAATCTAGCCCTGTCTGGATGGGTTGGTGGTGGGGGGGGGACTCGGAAATTGCCATAAAAGGCTGCACAATTTACATAGACGGAGGCACACATCACATATAGCATGACAACAGGCGTGAGAGACACAGCGAGAGTGAGATCTAGAGTGCCAATTATCTTTCGCTTCTGACAACAGAACATGGCATATTTTTTCAGAGTTTGAATGGTGAATCGAATCTAATTACGTTTTTTCATATATATATATGTAAATCATCTGACAGCCCTAATTTGTAGTTTTGTAACTTGGTAGCTGAAGTTCAAACCAGCTCAATGTCAAACGTTGTACTTTGTAGCTTTTTTGTACATTTTGCAGCACAACTGTTGGATGCTGCATCTGGCAATTCCAGTGAAAAATGAACGGTAAGGCCTGGTCTGTGGCTCACTGGCCCAGGCACTTTAGCTGCTAATCCAGCACTGGCAGTGTCCGCGGGTTCGACTCTCAGTATGTCTGCATGTGTGTGTGTCTGTCTCGTACATAGCGTTGCCATGTCTACTTATTATAAGCAACCATTGATTTTTTTAAATGTGTGAAGTCACTTGATGATTTTGGGGGCTTGTTTCTAAAGTGTACACTAGTTGTTGTTTATTTGAGCTTACTTCCTAAATGTTAAACCAGTGTTTTCACAAATGTATTAATGCCAATTAATAAATGTGTAAATATGTAATTGTAACTGTCCACAGACAATCGAACAATAATGTGTGCCTTTTTATTAAAAAAATAAAAATAGATTAGCTATGCTCATTTGTGCTGATCTCCGTAGCCCTGTCCACTTCTGTTGCAAACCTGGCAACACAGCAAGTGAAAGAGGAACTTCTGCACACACAAACACAAAGACTTATGGGTTGTAGGAAAGTTGTGGATGAATAAAAATACAATAAAGGCAAAAAACCCTAACCCTAACAAAGCAGGAGCGGCAGGTAGTAGAGGTAACTCCCTCTGACAGATGGAACTCAATCACTATGGATATATTGTTGCGCACAGCACAGGACCGCACGCAGGCCGGATCTAGGCATGGGTGTGGGGGGGCAACGCCCCCCTAAATGCCCAGTCTGCCCCACCAAACATGATGGTGTGCAAAAAAAAACAGATTTCAGAGAATTGTCAAATTAAAGTGCTTATATTTATGATGATTTGAAACACTGCTACTAACTATTGCGGCACCACTAAACCAACGCTATTTCATTCAAAACAGAAACTCTCTGAGTCAGATCTTTAGCCTTATGCATGCGTTCCTGTTGCAACTTAAACAACAACTGATGTTATTATTGATGCTTTACTTGCCTAATATTGTAAGTCCTGTACAAAATATACATCTTGTGGGTCTCAGAACTAAAGAATTTAAATGAAAATATTATGGACCCGTGTTGCTTCGTGCCACATGTGATGAAGCCGCCCCCAAACCATTTTCGCCTTCCCACCCAATTGGGAAATGTTACATCCGGGCCTAGCACTGCAGCAAGTGTCAAAGGAAACTGGGATCAACTGTGTGTCAATTGAGATAATGGGGGACAGGTAACACCTCTACTGGAGTAGACCCGTGACTCATGTCCCCATCTCTCAGCCAGTCGCACGCACGCACACGCACACACACACACACACACACACACACACACCCACACACACACACACACACACACACACACACACACACACACACACACACACACACACACTGTGTCAATTCACTGAAGGCCTGTAGCTGAGGACTGAGTGCAATACAACACAATAATAGACCTTTAGGTAAGCCCCTCCCCAAACTGCTACAGTCCAATCACAGCTAAGCATAACATGTGATAGGCAAACCTCTCCACGAACAGCTTTCCTAGATGATAAAACATTTAAAAAATACTGCTGGTTCAGCCGTGAAAGGTGCCGTGAAATGTGCTCCCCACGTTCAACCACAACTGAACCAAAAGTGAAAGTGCAAGTGTCGACACACTATTGACATGTCGGATAGACAACATACTGCATATCAAAATATTGCATTTTGTAGCAATGTGGTGAATGTGAACAACATCCCAACCAACCGGGCCATTTTTTAGGGAAGATAAATCAGCAGCAAACAAAGGAAGCCTCCTGGGGTGGAATTCTCCTTTAATACGACGCACAGCCTGCGGTTTCTTGTGACCTTAGCCGGCCTTTCAGGCGTTTGGAAAGGACACAATGGCCGTCCTTAACAAGCAGGTAAAAAGGTATCCATAATGAATGAGATGAGCTTCCATGATGGTGAAATGTTATTGTCACCATGCAGGCCACAATTGATAGCGCCCATGATGGGAGACACCTCCATACAGTACCTGTTGCAATGTTCCCTTCCTTCCCTCTCCCTCTTTGAAAACAGGGGCGGATCTAGGCATAGGCAAGTGGGGGGGGGGGGGGGGGGGGGGGGGGGGGGCAATTCCCTCCTAAATGCCCAGTCTGCCCCACCAAACATAATGGCATGCAAAACCACCCAAGACATTTCAGTGCTTATATTTAAAAGTATTTGAAACACTACTGAAAATGGTATGGGGGCGGGGCGGGGCGGGGCGGGGCGGGGCGGGGCGGGGCGCCCCCCCCCCCCCCCCCCCCTTTGCTTTTGTGATCATCTCTTATAACAATGTTAAAAATGTCTGTATGTGTGAGATCGCCTCACCATACTTATCTTGATTTTGCAATGTACATGTGTGCAGGACTGCCCTGTCACATTATGACCTATTTTTCTGTAATGTTCCGCTCGTGTATTGATTTTACTATCAGCTGTCGTCCACTCCAGATACCAACTTATACCCTTGGAAAATGATGTTCCTTGAAGAGGAGATTGTCCCGGAGAAAAACATATCATGTCTAAGATAAAAACCAAGATGAGAACGACAATGACGACAACCCTTAATTGGGTCACTGTGATAATGAGGCAAACTGGTCTGAACAAGATACCTCACGTATCCAGCAAGAAATCCCGGCCTCAGACCAAATGTCGCCAGATGATGCCATCATGACAATGCCTGGTGTCATGACAAACCAACCTATGGAAATGCGACAGCTACTGACTGAAATCAAAAACATTGTCTCTCTATAAAAATGCTTGTAACTGATGTGATATTGCTTTTTATGCCGAAGAGGATTATTTTTGTGGACATTATACCCTACCCTATCCTTTGCAACTGTAACGCTCTAATTTGAACTTAAGTAAATTGTTTTAAATTTACTTTTACAGTGTCAGTCTCCGAATTATTTCAGGTTTTACTTAGAACTCTACTGATCATAGAGTTCCATTTTTTATACCTGGATAAAGGTTTTATGGTGTTACATCTTTTAAAGTGGATTTACAAGGGGTTGTTCCTACTTGGCTATTATTCTATAGTCATCATTTTTAACTGAAAATATCATATTTATCATCCGCCCCTCTTTGAAAACATGAAAGCCTGTGAATCTCTTTATGTCGCCGACCTTCGCCTGTCTCCGTGGAACAGCTAAAATGACAGCTGCCGTGTGAGTGGTAAACAAGACAGGATGATGACAACAAACCAAACAGAGTGGCAATCAACATCTATTTATAGTTGTGATGGGAGATTAATCGGCAAACAACATCGGTATCAGCGAATTTGAGTTTGTTTTTTTAGATTGATCTGCATCGGTTTTCGGTATAAGGACGCCGCAATGGCACTTTTATCGCTTCCGATCCAATCCTCCTGACACCACAATTTTTGTGTTGGACGATACCGATACCAAATGCTGATACCAAAGAATATTATTTATATAATACAAAAGAAAAAAAAAGTTCTCATGAAGTCCACCAACTGGGAATAAATCAACTGCAAACACAAGGAAGAAGAAAGACTTCCGTGGTGGAATTCTCGTTTAAGCACCCCCCCCCCCCTTTATGACCTGTGTCTGACCGCCTGGCCAGTGCCCCCCAACACACACACACACACACACACACACACACACACACACACACACACACACACACACTTACTCTGCAGTGACAAACAACACTTAGCACCTTCACTCACAACCAACATGTCCCTGATGATGCATCATCGTCACACGTTTGGTGGCACGCAGTTATGTTAGTGTCGTATGTACTGTACGAGAATGTCCAAACGGCGTTAGCGGCTATTCTAAACCATGTGCTGCATAATAAACAACCTTCCTTTCTGTACTCCTTCAGCACAGTACAGGGACGGATCTATAGGCTAGTCAGGATGCCCTGACTGCCCCCACCAAGCATGTATGATGGCATGCAAAACAAACCCACATTTCCAAAGGTATTTAAGATTAAAGTGCTTACAGTGCATTTAAAACGATTGTAAACATTACTAACTAACTGACTACAATTGTTGCACCACTAAACCAATTGCATTTCATCATTGAGAACAGAAAACTCTCTGAGTCAGACCTTTAGCTTTATGCATGCTGCGTGTCTGTTGCAACTTCAACAACAACTGATGTCAATATTGATGTTTTACTTATACAGTAAGTCCTGTAACTGAAAATGGAATGGGTGTGACTTCATAAAGCCACACCCATACCATTTTTGCCTGCCCCCTCCCCAAATTGGGAAATGCTACATCCGGGCCTGCTTCAGCACCCCTGGGTGTGCAGGGTATAGGGGGGCCAGGGCTGGCCTGCTGGTGGTGGGATCAACGCTCCCTTCGCTGGAAGGCCGGAAGATTTGTGTGGGATCAGCTGAGCTCAGTCAGACGTTGCTTTAGGAAAGCTGGTCGACTTTGTGCGGCTTCCGTTGGGTTTCCATGGCATGGCATGGGTTTTCAACAAGAGGCCAAGGAGGGACCCATAGGAGCCCTCAGAGTTGCTATAGGAGGGAAGTTTGCCCAATCTTTGTGGGAGGGAGGGAGGGAGGGAGGGAGGGATGGATGGAGGGATGGGAGGGATGGAGGGATGGATGGATGGAGGGATGGAGGGATGGAGGGATGGAGGGATGGATGGATGGATGGATGGAACATTAGCCAAAAAATAGGTGATATATCTGTACCTATTGTGTGCTTTTAGATCAACTGTTGGAGATTTTTGGTGTAGAGAGGGGGGAAAGGAGCACGTTGCTTAAAGGGGAATCCCACCCATTTTCAACATTTTACTATGATTCTGTGTTCCCTAGAAATGGAGGTCTGAAAAAATCATTAACATGAAATCATCAAGTTGTGTTTCACCATGTTGATTTTTCATTTAAGACATTTTTTTAATGGGGAGAATTCCCCATTCAGGCTGGGAATCCATTTTTGGATTCTGTACAGTATGTACAGTATTAAAACATTGATTTGTTTTGATGCTGCTATATAAATATGATTTTTTTTAAAATTAGGCCAGGCCTAAATGGGTGAAGTGCCTTGTAAAAATGTGTACATGAATACAACATAATAGAAAAAAAAAAATAATAATTAACCCTTTAGTTACACATCTCTGAACTATGTGTGGAAAAATGTATACTCTGATTTTTTTTGTTTTTGGTGATCAATCAATGAATTACTAAATGCATATGAATGGCACTCTGGACCAAACGGGGCGCTACAGGCTGGCAAAATGGCATCTAAAGAGTTAAAGATAATAAGAAATCAAAATAGATATATAGCTATATTTTTTGCCTTTTCCCCCTGCTTCTACTTGGATGTTGCAGATGTTTCCCTGCAGAAAGACACTTGCTTTGTCCTGCAGTCGGCCCAAAACTTTTTTGATGTCAACAAATCATGAAAACAAAACATTCATGAAAACAAAACAAAACATTGAGAGAGGGGAAAGGGCGTTGTGTGGAGTTACAGTAGGCAGCGTTTTAGCCAATCACAGCAGTCTCCAGCAGTTCCATAACAAGCCAATAGAGTGTAGGTGAGGCGGAGTTAGATTCTGTTTTTAAACAAATCTGTTTAAGAACACAGTGTTTGTACACACTAAAGTTGCCTCTATTACCTTTAATGAGGACCTATTATAATGAAGATACTCAGGCGAAAGGTAGTTTCTTTCCTCCTGAGAATTCCGTGTTCAGCAAAGAGATTGAACCAGAGAGAGAGAGAGAGAGAGAGAGAGAGAGAGAGAGAGAGAGAGAAAGAGAGGACATTGCCAGTGCAAATAAGGTGTACTTTGTGTATTATGAAAGACACCTTGGACATAATAAACGTCCTTGCTAACAAGCCTGGAATGGCAGAGATGCACTGTGAGCAGCCGCTCTAGCACTAGGCTACGATGCCTCTTCTTCTTTGCTTAAACCCCCCCACCAAGGTGATAACAGCACATTAGTACGTTTATGGCAATAGCCGTAAATTTGATGGACTGACTGGAGCCACGGCGCGGCAGCGAACGTTGAGGAGACATTTACAGTGTCGTTACACAGCGGCGTTGACTCCACCTCAGAACTATGTCTACGGTTCAGGATGGATGGTTTACAGGACACTGCAGAGACCCTGTGTGACCACGTGTCTGTCCTCCTCCTGCTCCCCGGGAGTAATATTTTAACCCACACTGGGCCGTGTACGCCTTTTGGTGTTCTAAGCGTTATTAGCATAACTAGCATTACTTAGCATAATTAGCATTACTTAGCATAATTAGCATTACTTGGCATTATTAGCCTTAGTTAGCATCAGCAATACTCATTAGGAGCGTTACTTAGCATCATTAGCATTACTTTAGATATTGCAAAATATCAGACCTAGAACCTCATAGCGCGCCACGGAGTGGTGCGCTATGAGGTTCTAGGTATATGAGGTTCTAGGTATATGAGGTTCTAGGTATTAGCTAGCATCATTGGCATTACTTTAGATATTGAAAAAAATATCAGACCTAGAACCTCATAGCGCGCCACGGAGTGGCGCGCTATGAGGTTCTAGGTCTGATATTTTTGAAAATGGTGAAAATGGTGAAAATGTGGCACAAATATTTGAATTATTTTTCGTCTCCGAATGGGTTAAGGCATAACTTGCTGTTGTTTCCTCTCCTTCGTGGGGTCTATTTTTGACGCTCTCAGATTTAGCTGCTTAAAGCCCTAATTACCCATGCCTGAAACAAGTTCTAAGAAGTCCTATAAGAACCTGATGTTTGTTTTATCAAGCAAGTAAATGAGGTGCACAGCCGTTTTTACCAGAGCTAGTATGGCAGATGTCGTGAGTCCGGCTTTTTAAAAGTAACTTGGGCCAAAAGGGTAATTTATCTACATAGACAGACAGACAGACACGCACACGCACGTCTTATTACTATCAGTTTAATAATATAATGAATCACAAAAATGTGATTCATTATTGATGACGAACCAATAATGAATCACATTATTGATTCATCATCCTCACCTTACTCACGAAGGGTCACTTTGCATGTTAAATACATGACCCGCAAACAGTAAAATGTTGGGAAACAGTGGACGTTAAGCAGCAGGAGGACGTTTGTTATAGTAGCAGCTCAACATGCCAACTTTTGAATGACAAGTCACTGACCTGTTTTCGTTTCTTGCCCTTGAGGCATCTTACTTGCGGCTACTTGAAAAGGTTCCCTTATAAAGGCTCAGCTTAGAGATAGGGATGTAGGCATACAGACACACAGCAACATATACATTACACATTACACACACCCACAACCTATACATCCCACAGGACGTGGTGTATGTAATATTTATGTTGCTATGTGTCTGTATTGTACTGTGCACAGGGGCGTTTTTTGCCATTAGGCAGACTAGTCAGTTGCCTGGGGCGACCACCAGACATGGTTTAGAATGATCCCAGGCTAATAAGCCTCATATGGACAAATACATTTAAAACACATAGAATACTGTATGTTCTTTAGTTTAAACATAGTTAATAATTTTAGCCCTTGGGTGTTCCATTTTACTGTGCCTGTCATAGGTATGACATTACGGGTCCATTTGGTAAGGGGAAATCTTGCCTGGTGCTCCAAATTGCTTAGAAACGGCACTGGTACTGTGATGTTCTTGTTCATCCTTGAATTGCTGATTAGAATGTGTTTCTAAATAAACCTAATCTAATTAATATGTTTGCCGTTTGAAATTAGTCCCAATATGTGACAGGCCTGACTTATCCGAAGATAGCAAACTGTGAGCTTGTAGCTATATTTTCCAAAGGGAGCGAATCAACATTCTTTATACTTGTTCGCGGCAACGTTTACAGTATATCAGCATGCCCAAAATAGGGATCGACGGACAGGGTTCGTGTGGTTAAATGATTTGCCCTGCCATACATGGGGCAAAAAGAAGTGGATCGACACCACAGAGAATCCCGCGACAAGTGGCAGATCTGTCATTAATGCTGGGAGCTTTGCCTGAAAGAGAACAACAAAAAACGAAAACAACAAAGCTCTCCTCCTCCGTGCTTCTACATACATGGCATTCCCACGGTGTTCAGAGGAATCAGGGGAACGCGACCGACAGTGTCAGTGTCTAGGGTTACACTATGTGCTGTCTGACAGCTGTTGTCACTCTCAGTGGATGCTATGCATTTACAAGGTACAGTATAGCCCACGCATGTCATACAGTATTTCCTAACATACAGGCTGGACTCCAAATGGAATGGGCTGGTTGGGACACATTATATCTAGGCAGGGACTCGTGTCGGTGCCCTGAAAACACAAGACGCTAACAGCCCTTCCCCTGCCCTGCCTGGCTGCGTGCCATGTACAACTTTGGGTTCTGGGAATACCCACGACAGTAGCCCCCATCCCCATTGTGTCTCGGTACCTTCTACAGGCCAGTGAAGGAAGAATGATGATCACAACATTCCAGCCCGGAGCTGTAAAGGGAGCTTACAGAGTTACCAAGAGGGACCTCCAGTCCAGTGTTTTGACACTTCAGTGATTCTCTATATCAACAACCTGTCCCATGCAGGAGCCCATGCACAACCCAACACCGCCACCCCCGCCGCTCTGGGCAATGCAGTCAAAACTCATCAGTAGTCTTATAAAAAAACTCTCTTGACAACCAAACCGCGTGTCAGGGAACAGACGTGTTTGTGGAGATGCCCTTGGCCTGGCTGTCAGTGTTTAAACATAGTTAAGTCTCTTAAAGGACCACTTCACCACATTTCAACGGATCTTCACGTTAAAATACCCAAAAAATACCACTATTTTCTTCTACTCGGTCTGTGTCTCACAAGGAGAGCAGTTCAGAAACCTGTTTTCCAGTGACATCATCGGTGGCAGATGTGTGTGTGTGTTAAGGATGTTTTCAAGAACTTCCTGGTTGTGTAAATATTAAAAAAAAAAACTATTATTAAGAACTGTTGTCTGTTCATCGTCGCTGGACATTAGCTGGAACAGTCTCCTGTGCATCATGTTTTGCCGTGCATGCCCAATTACAAAGCAACTAAATCCAACGTTTCCTTGTGATTTTGTGGTAGAAGAACTTAGAATACACGTTACAAATGAGAATCGTTTGTGTCATTTGTCTGCAGTGCGTCGAGAAATACACTCTGGGTTTGAGGCACCACCACCGCATATAGCAACATTTCTTCTTCAGAAAACTCTTGGGGTCTAAATGACATTTTGTGAATAGGTCTTAATGGGTTTAAGTGAGACACAGCTGCAGCTGCCTTTGAAAAGCGCTGTATAAATTGTATGTATTATAAAAAAAAACCCGTCCGGAGCTCCGACTGGCATTTAGACTGTCTACTCAGTGGAGAGAGAGGTTCCCAACCACTGGTATTAGTACCTCTGGGGGTACCCGAAAAAGAGGGGGGGAAATCACACATGTGTGAAGTAAGTGGTGCAACTCCTTGTGTCTCTGAGTGTGTTCCAAACTCACAGGAATAACAGACTTACTGTGTGGGGATCACTACACCCCAGGAATGCGCCCAGGGGGACAGGCCGATTGCGGCGTGGCGAGGCCACCCACATCCGCTCACGCACAAGTAGGCCATTGCCTACTTGTGCGTGAGCAGAGCGAGCAGGCAGAGCGCAAGTTCCCTGACATCTCTACACCCCTTCACAACAATACTCATAGGCTGCAGCAACAGCAGTGACACTTCTTCATATTACTGCGGGTATTGTTCGTCTGACCAAGCAATTTGTTGAAATGGGCTCCCCAGCTGTGCTGAAACGAGCGCGACAGCACACCTAGCCACCAATAGAAGATCTGAGAATGGATTTAATCACATTAGAAATGTCATCAGCTGTGAGGATTAGGCAGAGCAGCAGCATTATTGGCTTAGGAGTGCAACAGAATGCCAAAAAAGGGCAGGTAGGTACACGCTCGTGAATTTTAACATCAGTGGTAATCTGCGACCGCGACATACGTCGCGATGGTTTTAGAACGACCACGATGGTTTTATAACCATCGAGACGGTTATAACTGTATGCAACGGTAGAATAACCATCGCGACGGGAGAATAAATGTTGCAACTGTTTTCCTAACCACCGTGACCGTTTTGCATAACGTTTGCAACGGATTGCATAATGATCGAGGGTTAAAGTTAGGTTTAGGCGTAGGATTTAATGGGGTTATGTTTCAGGTTAGGGGTTAGTCATATTTATAGGGAAAACGGTTGACTGTTTTCAAAACCATCGTGACTGTTATGCAAAACGGTCACGGCTGTTATGCAAAAAGGTCACGGTCATGATTGTTATGCAAAACGGTCACGACAGTTGGGAAACCGTTGCGACCATTATATCCATCGCGCCGGTTTCCTAACCGTATATGAAACAGTCGCGACTGCAAAACTGTTGTGATGGTTACAAAATTGTCACAACAGTTATCGCGGTTGCAGATTGATTTCGTGGTCATTCCTTGTTATATCAAGGACCCAACTTTGTTCATGTCAAAGAACCCCAAATTGACACAATTTGATCTGGTCAAGGACCCCCGGCCATAACAGGAGATTTTTACGATTCAAGCAGTAATTCTCAACTCGCTTAATGGCATTTCTATCTCTGAGAGAGATCCGAATTTGTTAAAAAAAAAAAAAAAAAAACAGTTGAGAAAAACTGTACGTAACCGTAGAGAGGCCCTGGATGGATGGATGGATGGATGGATGGATGGATGGATGGATGGATGGATGGATGGATGGATGGATGGATGGAGGGCTGCCATCCTCCTCCAGCATGTTCTTATTATAACCACCCAGCATGTGTTAATTTCACAAACACCTATTCTTCCGTGGCATCTGCTTGAATGACGAATTATGCTAGAATTGTGTGGGCCTAATTAAAATCGGGGCGGGGGGGGGTGTATTGGGGGGGGTAGACAGCTAGGGGAAGTACTATTATGGGGTTGCCAGGTGCGTGGTGGCGGTGGAGAATACTGTTACCATGCTCCTTGTCGGTCGCTAGTTTGAGTCTGACAGCTCTGACTGACTCCTGTTGAGTCAGTCACCAGGGGCGGATCTAGGCATGGGCCCTAAATGCCCAGGCTGCCCCCACCAAACATGATGGCATACAAAACAACCCAAGATATTTCAAATTAAAGTGCTCATACATTATTTAAAATGACTTAAAGGAGAATTCCGGCCCAAAAGTTTTTTTTAATCTTTATTTGCAGTTAATTTTTTGGAAAAAATTGGTCCAGGTGTTATTTTGTGAAAATACTCCTTTATGGCTGTTTCCCCTACCCCAAAATAAGCTTATAATGGGGCCAATGGGCGTTGTGCAAGTTCACCTATATGCATCGCTCCAAAATGCTAATTTTTGCTATATATTGTGTCTCCACCATGTCAGTAGTGTGTTAATACTCACACTTTCACTTTCACTTTTGTTTTAGCAGTGGTTCAGCCATAAACCATGTGCCACGCCCCCAGCTTTTGAGACAGCTGGATCACTGCTGAACCAAAAGTGAAAGTGAAAGTGTGAGTGTTAACACACTACTGACATGGTGGAGACACAATATATAGCAAAAAATTGCATTTTGGAGCGATGTATATAGGTGAACTTGCACAACGCCCATTGGCCCCATTATAAGCTTATTTTGGGGTAGGGGAAACAGCCATAAAGGAGTATTTTCACAAAATAACACCTGGACCACTTTTTTTCAAAAAAATTAACTGCAAATAAAGATACAAAAAAACTTTTGGGCGGAATTCTCCTTTAAAACACTACTACTGCTGCTACTAACTAAGTACAATCGTCACACCACTAAACCAACAGCATTTCATCATTGAAAACAGAAAACTCTGAGTCAGACCTTTAGCTTTATGCATGCTGTGTGTCTGTTATTATTGATGCTTAATCGCCTAATAAAAGTCCTGTAACCAAAAATGGTATGGGTGCGGCTTCATTGCCCGTGGCACGAAGCCACACCCATACCATTTTCTCCTCCCTCCCCCCAATTGGGAAATGTTATATCCACCCTGACACACACGCGCGCACGCACACGCGCACACACACGCGCGCACGCACACGCGCGCACGCACACGCACACACACACACACACACACACACACACACACACACACACACACACACACACACACACACACACACACACACACACACACACACACACACACACACAAAGGGCTGAACTGCCATGAGAAGACATGTTTACATTGCTGAAGCAACACGCACCCCACAACAGCACAACAATACAATTAACACAAAGAATATGTACATTTGAAAGCCAGAATCTTCAATAAATTGACTTGTACCAAGATCACTCGATACATGAATGCAGCACGCACGCGCACACGCACGCACGCGCACACGCACACACAGTAATCTGTAACTCAGTAATTGGACGTGGCCTCTAGATACAAAAGATGGGCCAAGCGCTTGGCAAGGTATTGCTCAGTATATCATCTATTATTCGAAGGGTTCCGCTCAATTTGGAGCAGGCATTGTTCCCTTTAAGCCGCGATTGTGCTCTGCCATAACAAGTGTGCCAAGAGATGGCTGAGAGAGATAGCACAATATAATGTAAAATGTAAATGTTGTTGGCATTTAGCAGGAAAGGGGTGTATCCCCTTACAACAAGGTGCCAGATGTAGGGAGCAGTGTAGTGTCACTCAAAATCCCCCGGCTGGGCACCCCTCTGCAAGGAGGAGTGTGGGGCCCTTTCCAGGGGCGGATCTAGGCTTAGGCAAGGGGGGGCAATGCCCCCCTAAATGCCCAGACTGCCCCACCAAACATGATGGCATGCAAAACATTATTATTATTATTGATGCTTTATTTGACTAATAAAAGTCCTGTAACTGAAAATGGTATGGGTGCGGCTTCATCGCCCGTGACGCGAAGCGACGCGGGCGATGAAGCCGCACCCATACCATTTTCTCTTGCCCCATCCAACATGTTCTCTTGCCCCCCCAAATGGGACATGTTACATCCGCCCCTGGCCCTTTCACCGAAGTATAACATCACAGAAGACTCAATTTTACAATTACAATTTAGGCATTTACAGGGGCGGATCTAGACATGGGCATGGGGTGGGCAATGCCCCCCTAAATGCCCAATCTGCCCCACCAAACAGGATGGCCTGCAAAACAACCCAAGATATTTCAAATTAAAGTGCTTATAATTGAAATGATTTGAAACACTACTACTGCTACTAACTAACTACAGCTGTGTCACCAATAAACCAACAGCATTTCATCATTGAAAACAGAAAACTCTCCGAGTCAGACCTTTAGCTTTATGCATGCTGCGTGTCTGTTGCACAACTTCAACAACAACTGATGTTATTATTGATGCTTTACTTGCCTTTTTATAAGTCCTGTACAAGATATAAATCCTGTGGGTCACAGAACTAAAGAATTTAAATGAAAATGGTATGGGTGCCGCCCCTATACAATTTTCTCCTGCCCCCCAATTGGGAAATGTTACATCCGCCCCTGGGCATTTAGCAGAACCTATTCACCCATTTTGTCCTGACAGTGTAGATTCTACAAAACATTGGTTCTGAAAGAACATACTGAAAGGTTGTGCATTCTCACATTCTCCCCGAAAATAGCAGGCGTTCACGGCTCATAGCGCGCCACAGAGTGGCGCGCTATGAGCCGTGAACGCCTGCTATTTTGAACGGTATAATCCAGAGCGGCTTACATTAATTAAAAACATGGCAATACATTAGTCATCCTATATAGGTCACTGCTATCTATCTAAGTCTAATGAGGCGCTATCTAAACTACCTAGGAGGGTCACAGCCGGTACTATGGGTTGGTATGTAATATAAGTGCTATGGGCTGAGGTGGAGTCTGAAGAGGTGTGTTTTGTTTTCATACAGTGGTAGAAGATATAGGGAGCAGTAGAAGATATTGGAAAAGTGCAAAAAAGTAACTGCATGTGATCTGTTTCAACTAGGGCTGGGACGATATTGGTCCCTCACGATACGATATAGGCCTTCGATAATGAATATGAATCATGATATTTGATATATTGCGATATATCAATATATTGCATGAAATTCATCAACGATATATCATGATACTGTAACTGCAGCTGAAAAAAATACTAAAAACAATAAATGAATGAATAAAAAATTAAAAGGTAAAAATCAAAACTTACTAATAGGGGTGGGACTCGATTAAAAATTTAGATCTAATTAATTTGAAGCTTTGTAATTAATTAATCTCAATTAATCTCACACCAATATTTGACCCGAGAAGCATTTTTTTGTGTCAATTAAAACAGATTAGTAGCGTGGGAGTGAGTTTTTCTAAATCAAAACTGTGTCCATACTGCAATGTGATATGTTGAGGGTGAGGGTTAGAGACAGCGTTAGTAATTTTGGACCAATGGGAGGACGAAACAGTGGGAGTTGGGATCAATGGCAGCCCTTATTGGTTACCCTGATTGGCTTTTTCTCCCATTGTGTGCACCGGTATGATCGGTACCATGAAATTTGTCCAATGAAAAAGGTTCTGTGGTGCAAAATCTATGTGCGATTAAAATGAGTTAATTTCTTTAATCGCGTTATAGTTTCTGTAATTAATTAATCTCAATTAATCAGTTAAAGTCCCAGCCCTACTTACTAATGTATATCCTCAGTTATTAACCTTCACTTGTATCTGTCTCAACTGATTCTCATACCAGGCTTTTTGTTTTTATCTTGTGTTTGTCTTTTTTGGGAATGAAGCAGCTATACTGTAGAAGTCATTCAACAGTTTAGTTCTGTGACCCGTTTTTCCTCACGGAATTATTCCTCAGCAAATATCCCGATATTTGCTGAGGAATATACGATATATATTGCGGGAGGAAGTATACGATATCATGATAATATTTCAGCACACCCCTAGTTTCAACCAATCGGGTTAGTTCCTCAAAACGATCCGTGGAAGTGCAGTCAGTCCCAAATAAGTTAGAACGGTGATGTTTGCATGCAGGCACAACAAAAAAACTAAACGAAAGAGAAGAAAAAAACATAATGGTAACCATGCATGCAAGGCTTCATCATCTCAGTTTCGTCACTCTTTCATGGCCCACATAGTGCACTAGCAGCGCGCCTCGCCTCGCGGTGTTCACAGATACATTATCCACCCTAATGCACTGGCAGGCCTCTTAATGAGGAGCATTGTCACTCTGACACACGCCACCGTTCCCTGGATTCATCTTACTCTCAGAGTAAGGAGCAGGGGCGGATCTAGGCATTGCCATGGGGGGGAGGGGGGGGGGGGCAATGACCCCCTAAATGCCCAGTCTGTCCCACCAAACACGATGGCATGCAAAACAACCCAAGATATTTCAAATTCAAATAAACTTCCAATATTTAAAAATGATTTGAAACACTACAACTGCTACTAACTAACAGTTGTGTCACCACTAAACCAACAGCATTTTATCATTGAAAACAGAAAACCCTCTGAGTCAGACCTTTAGATTTATGCATGCTGCGTGTCTGTTTGCAACTTCAACAACAACTGATGTTATTATTGATGCTTAATTGCCTGATAAAAGTCCAGTAACCAAAAATGGTAAGGGACGACTTGGTATGAAGCTGCCCCCATACCATTTTCGGTACCCCCCCCCCCCCCCCCCCAATCGGGATATGTTACATCCGCCCCTGACTGCGACTCGTTTAGATATATGGATGCATTAGGTCCAGTTTGCGGGGAAAGCCCCACCGCCAGCCGGCATGTCTGCCTGTCTGTCTGTCTGTCTGTCTGCCTGTCTGTCTGTGTGAGCCTGCCTGCCTGGCTTCTGGTGGAAAAGCGTGTGAGATTACTCATCACCATTATCATCAGGCGAGGAGAACAAATAGGTTTACGTAATGGACCCGAGTCATTGACAAAAGCATCAGGCACGATGAGTACAAACCCCCCTTCCCCCGCCAGACGAACGCAAGGCTTTATTAATACGCGTCATTCCGTCTTCGTCGTGCCGGCTGTAGCCCAGAGCTCAGCTTTTGTCTCAACATTAAACGGCTCGTGTCAATCTGGCCCTAATGCTCCCACGGCCGGGGAGTGCAGAGCGGGAGGAGAATAAGAAGATGCCGTCTGTGCTGGGTGTCTGAGGGGTTTAAATGTGTCACGCACGCCGTCACTCTGGGACACGACGGGACCGGCCGCGCGCTGACAGCGTTCGACCGGAAACGCCGGCGTAACATCGGTTGACCCTGTCAAAGTGGTTTCTCCACACAGTCTCTCTCACACACACGCACACGCACACACACCCCCACTCCTCTGGACTAAAAGACGCTTCTATTTGAAGATACTGTATCTCCTTCCAGGATTTCCTGCATTAATTCAAATGTCCAGATGGATGCGGATGGACAGTAATGTGCTGTATCTGAGAACCGCAAAGCTCCACAGAATGCAGTCTGTTTTTTGGGTATTTTTTGGTATGGTAAAAACACCCCAAAACACCCCCAAAAAATAAAAAAAATCATGTTGATTCATGGTGGAACCCCTTTAATTTTCATATATTATATTATTTTTCATATATTATGTTATTTTTAACAGTCAGACCTGCACTATATTGAGATCTGCATTTTTGTGTATGAATGAATTGGAACTCAGATTGTTCTGGTTTGAGACGTCACTAAAATACATATTTTTTAATAGTTCTACCACTTTAACTTTGCCTCCACCCTTTAAGTCATATTGGTATGCATGGACTCCACAACCCCTCTCAAAGCAGCCCAATGACAGCGACTGAAACCAGGCAGATCATGCATATTCTAATGAGACAGGGAATAACAATGAGGTGGGCGGGGGGAAGCAGTGAAGAGTGGACATTTCTGGTACTGCAGTCAAAATGGCACCCTGACAAAAAATGGAAAATAATTATCTGAGTGGCTGTTTGAGTGTATAAAAGGGTATTATAGCAATTAGCAACATTTAATTTTAAATTCATGGTGGGGCCCCTTTAATATGCGTTACAGTGTCATGTGCCATTCTGACGAATTAAGTATTCAATCACTGCAAATAAAACAGACAGAGGCACACAGACAGATAGACAGACAGACATGCACGCAATGGATAAAGAAGGAAAACAAAACTCTACCTCCCACACTTCCACCAGTGCGGAGGAGGTAAAGGTAGTATCTGTCTATTGTATTTTGGGTAATTTTAATCTTTCTTATTGCACATTATTGTAATGTCTGTAATGGACACTCCACACTTGATAGATTAGTGTGTAACACTAGGCATCCATTACTAACCACAGACAGGCCACAATCCTCGGTGGAGGACATGCTCTCTATCATGCATTTAGGCTTACAAGGCCAAAACATGAAAGAGCGGCGAGGTGGAGATGTTTTCACCATCTAAAGCACTACTTACATACAGTATGGCTTTCAATTAAAAGACTAATATTATCTCACAGACACTATTACCTTGTGTGCCATTAAATGAATTATGCATAGATCTTATCCAGACTGTGGCCATCTGTGGCGACTATAGCTTCAATTTGCCATTGCAGAGCCCATACTTCCAAACAGAAACATCTGAATTAGACAATCTGAATCCATATTACACAACATCAAACTCGCCCACATGACAGATGCAGCAAAAAAAATGAATTATCCTATTTCTATATTATCATAAAAATGCACCATAGGCGTGTTTTGTTATGAACTTTCTGTCAAGGGATGCATTGCTGTTTACCGTTTACACACTTTTGTTTTCAATGTTTGTGTTTACACAAACACTCAATGCTGGATACAGGAGGGGCTAGCACCCTGGAAACCACCTTGGTCTATTCCTGAGGTTTTTGATTAGTATTTTATATTATTATCATGAATCACTTGATTGCACAAATAAACAAAATAAAACTGCTAAACAAAGGTTATTTCTTTTTCACAGGATCACAGTTATGGTCATGATTCATCAGGATCCTGGATGGCTTCATCTCTCAGCAGGGATGGGCAGATATATTGGCCATTTGGCCATCCCGATATTATCGGCGATAAAGGCTTTAACAATGAATATCGGTATCAGGAAACATATTATAAGAATATAATTATTATTATTATTGGTATTTTGAAAATCGGTAAAACACTGTTCACAGAAATGTATAGAGCAGCACAATCGGGGGAAAGACTATATGAAAACAGCTTTTTATCAATGGGTTTTATCTTCCCCCCTTTATGCCTGTGACGCACGCACACACAACCACACACACACAAACACATACAACCACTCACACAACACACACGGTACAATACAGGTACAACACCCAGCTCAGGGGGATACAGTGAGGGATTTTTCTCTCTGGTCTTGTCAATGGAAGCTGATCATTCTTTTGTGACTGCTTCATGCTTCCCACGTAGCTGCATCCAACCTCGCCTACGCGATTAGGGATCACTGTCAGCATTAAGCCTGATTTATATACACACAGTACTTCACCTGTCGTGTGCAGAATTGCATCACGGCACGTTGTGAGCTTGTAGATCGGCAATGCTCGGCGTGGGATATACCATTGTACAAAGACTGTACTGTACTACAAATCTGTCTGCAGAAAGAGACGTTCAGTAATGACTCCTAAGTCCTTCCAAGACGTGAGTATTGGATTCACCTCTACACTTAATCTAAAGCTGTGACCTTATCTATCCATCTACAGTATCTAGATATATGATCTACCTTCAAAGAAAATCTGTACGTTTTGCTCTATTCAATACAACTGGCACCGCTACTTTACACCATGGGTAGCCAACCTTAGGCGCGGGTGTCAACAATGGCACAGTGAAAGGTGATCACTGGCACACTGGCATTAAAAGGTAATAGATAAGTAATAGAGGCAACTTTTTAGTCAAAAATCAAATTTTTGCCCTTTTCCCCTCTATGTTGCTTCTACTTCGATGCTGCAGCTGTTTCTCTGCAGACATTTGCTTCGTCCTGCAGAGGAAGCAAGATTTGCTTTCAACAAATCATGAAAACAAAACATTTGTCGGGATCAGGAAAGGCGGTGCTAATTTGTGAGGGGGGGGGGGGTTGTGTGGGGTGAGGCAGCATTTCAGCCAATCACAGCACAGCAGTCTCCAGCAGATTTATAATGAGCCAATAGAGTGGAGGTGAGGGCGGTGGAGTTAGATTCGGCTTTTGAAACAAATCTGTTAACAAACAGTGTTTATATACACTAAAGCTGCCTCAATTACGTTCAAACAACAACAACAACAATAAGCAATAAAAGCTTTCTCAAATACTGCATGGAAATCCTGCACAGAATTCTACAATTATTCAAACTTGTCTGTGATTGCAAAGTGCGGAGGGAGTCTGGGAGATAGATGCATCGCTTTTAATGACCATTACATTGTCCAGAGGAAGAAATGCATCATATTAATGGACAATTTACAGACAATTTGTTGGAGTTTGGTTGGATTGGACTTTGATGTGGTGTCATGACTCATAACATACCGGTAATATTGAGCATGTGTCGCGTTGAATTGACACACGGCGGTTCATGTCAGAGAGGTTGCTGAACCCTGCTTTAGCCCTATCTATAACTACCTTTTAATGCCACTTAAATGACAGTGTGCAAACATTTCAACCCCCCAACCCCCCTCTAATTAGCCTACGGAGAGGCGCCACAGGAGGGAAGGGCCCAGCGGAAGCATGGTTTGTAGTGGCATTCTGTCCATCAGGAGACCAAAAGGCTCAGTAATTGCTGCCAGAGCATCTTAATGACCCCCATCTCTGTACTTTCACATGCAGCGTATAGTGGAGGGGCAGCAAAAGCCATTTGCCACCGCCTTGGACGTCGCGACAGTTTTAGAAACATCGCGACCATAACAGTTTTGCATAACAGCCGTGACTCTTTTGCATAACAGTCAACCGTTTCGTATAACAGTCGACCGTTTCGCATAACAGCTGTGGCCGTTTTTGATGACATTCGCAACTGTTTCGTTTTGCACAGCAGTCGACCGTTTTTGCATAACAGTAGTGACCTAACCCTAACCTCTAAACATAACCTCAGTAAAACCTATACCTAACCCCTAACATAAAAAATGCCAAGGAGATGTCGCTAATAGTACAACATTTTATTGGATATGGAATTGGGGCAATGGAAGTGTGTGGATTAGAATCTAATCTTAACGAGGACAGAGGGAGAGAGGAAGTTTGCGGAAAAACAATGGATTTTAAAACTTAATACAACATTTCCACAGGGTTTAAACCACTATGAAAGATAAGTAAGATTAGTTATCTCAGACATAGATAGACTCTCCTTCAACAAAGATGGCGAATGCAAACATTCTCTGTATTGTACTCATACATAATGTTGAAAGATACAAAACACTGAAGTCCTATACCACAACCCTAACCCTAAACATACAGTAACCTATGACGTAACCCTCAACCGTTATGCAAACCGTCGCGACCGTTATGCAAAACGGTGCGACTGCTACGCAAAATGTTCGCGACTATAATCCAAACCAGTCGACTAGTTATGCAAAACAGTCACGGCTGTTAAAGCAAAACGGTTATAAAACTGTCGCGACAGCCGTCACGCTTGCAAATTGATTTCGCCCCTCCTGGAATAGCGAACTGTACATGCACACACGAGGGCAGGAGTTGACACTAAGGTCTCCGAGGCACTTGCCCATCGGGCAAGTGCAAGTCAGGTTCTACTTGCTCTCAGGTCATGGTCACTTGCCCTCCAGGTTCCAGGTGGTCCCCAGTTAAGTTGGTTAACCAGATGTAACTCTTGAGAACGTAAAAATGAAACCAAATGGACCCTTGCGGGTCCATTTGGTTTCATTTTTACACTCTCAAGAGTTAAAATTCATCATCTTAATTAGCCCAGGTCTACACTGTAGAAGATTAATGGTCATTTTGATGTGTTAATTTGCCTGTTTTGTTTCCCAAATCCAGCCTGGAATTGTGTATAGCTAGAAAGCAGGGAGAGAGAGAGGCAGAGGGCAATGACTGCCTTCAAGACAAATTTATCTTGTGTTATAGTGCACTATGTTGCATACTTGCCCGTTCGGGCAACCAGGTAGCAGTCTTCACTTGCCCCACCATTTTTCTTTACTTGCCCCGGGCAAGCGGGCAAGTGTTAGTGTCAAGCCCTGTGAGGGACCTTTAAAAAAAAATACAGGCAGAAGCCCTGAATAACATGATGGCAACAAAGACCCATGGGAGAGGCAGGGGGAAACGGTCGTATGTGACTCAGACTGGAACATGCATTATGTATTCAGGTTGCTGTGTGTCGTTGCCCACTCTGTCGCTGATTATCATCCCGATCGATGCATCAGCGACGCACGACATCATCCGTGACGTATCTTTAACTTTGTCTTCTCTCTCCCAGGCCTTATTTTCTTTTTTTAAATAACAAATCCAAAACCGCCTAACAACGATTGCAATCTCTTTGACTTAATGCAGGAGGCAAACAACAGCTGGACCAACTTTGCAGTTATTTTCAGAAAACAAACCAAATCAGAGCTCCTCACCAGAAGCCATGCAGCTTCGCCCAGAAAGACTCATGAATGTTTATTGAGCTGTGTCAACATAATATGGACCCTGGACCCCACAGTCGCGTGGTTCCGGAGGGACCGCCGCTTTGGCCAGATGAAAAACAGACACGTTTTATAGCAACAACGACGAGAAGTCTTCAAACTGGGTGGGATATTACTGTGCAAACTAAGAGGTAAAGGTCAAGTCTCAAATACACTTTTATTTAATAGCGTTTTTCATTTGCAGTGCAACTCATTTTCATTCTTAAAAAAAATACCAATTTTAACCCATACTGACCTGGAAAAAAGATTTGCGCCACATTTTCACCATTTTCAAAAATATCAGACCTACAAGCTCATAGCACGCCACTCCGTGGCACGCTATGAGCTTGCAGGTCTGATATTTTTCAATATCTAAGGCAATGCCAATGATGTTAAGTAATGCTAACTAAAGTTAATAATTCTAAGTAATAATACTAATAATGCCAAGTAGTGCGAATGCTAAGTATTGTTGATAATGCTAAATAATGCCAATAATGTTAATTGATGCTAGTAATGGTAAGTAAGTAAGGCTAATAATACTAACTAATGCTAATGGTAAGTATTGTCAATAATACGAATCATGCTGAGTAATGCTAATAACGCTAAATAATGCTAAGTAATGCTAATAAAGCTTAGAACACCAAAAGCTGTTCACGCAAAAAACGAGTTAAGTGACAGGATGTTCCTTGCAATCCAAAACTTATTTGTGCGAATAAACCCACTCAATGAAATTAAGTTTTCACAAAACTGTGTCTGATTTGAGAGGCCTCAGGTCATATTAGAGAGAGAAAGAGAGCGAGAGCGATTGAGACAGAGAGAGAGAGACAGAGAGAGAGAGAGAGAAAGAGAGCGAGAGCGAGTGAGAGAGAGAGAGAGAGACAGAGGGAGAGAGGATTTAACAGCACAGGAATAATAATTGGCGTCTCTATTGTCCAGAATAGTGAGGTTTGCCCGAAGGGCTGCCTGAAGTATCACTCTGCATAGCCACCGGCCTGCGTCGACCGTTATCAACTTTAATTCTCAGTAGGATACTTATCCAGACACTCTACTCAACCTACTGCAGGTAGTCTGGGAAAAAGAAAACCTCCAACAGCTTTGTTTTAAGCCCTGTGTCAGCACTGCAACAACGTGCTTGCAGTTCTGTTGAGGGTAAGAGGGTTAGAGGAGGCTTTTGTAGGGACATTTCACCATTTTTGCAAAAATAAATGTTATACAGTAGAAGATTTAAGGCACTTTCCTGGGGGTCTTTAGGTGTGTAATATATGGTTTTAGATATTTTAGATTTCAGCAGTGAGACCAGTGTCTCTAATGTCATTGACGCTCAATGCCTAATGGACCCCCCATAACCCCCCCCCCCCCCCCCCCCCCCCCCTTATCCTTGCTGTCTTACTGACACAACATGTAGTAGTCCAGGAAGTAGTGTTTTGACGAGAGACTGGTCTCCACCCTGCTCAAACTGCCGTGACCAATAAAGATCAATAAAGTGATCAATAAAGGCAAAAGCCCCCCCCCCCCCCATATATTTAAAACACAAAGAAAAGTGACCTTGAACCACTGCTGAGTCCAAGAATGAGCATTGCAACTTTCAGCAGCCATGCTGATGTTCATTTGTTTGACAAGGAATAGAGAAAGTGTAATAAGTATTGTTCTCCAAACAAAAGCTACTTTTTCACAAGAGCGCTGTGAAATCAAGGACATTTCTCCCTCCTATAAATTACACAATAACCCACACGCGGTGTGTGTGTGTGTGCCATGTTTCGGAAAGTTAGCGCCATGTTTGACTTTTGACCCATTAACATGATTGCACATGGCGGAGAAAATAATAGAGGTTAAAGCACTTAGAAATCGGAGACCCCTCGAGCTCCGTTATACAGTACGCTCCTGGCAGATGAAGCATCAACTGTTCTCAGGTAGTGTTTCACCATGGCACGGCGTGCACTGTAACTATGCTCAGGGTCCCCCGTCCGTCCATGCAGCCCTGTGCAACCCGACCCCCTGTGTCTGTTATGGAGTACAGTGGTGATCCAATCTATTAGTGGTGACGACATTTCTCTGAGCCGTGAAAAACAATGCGGCCCGCAGTGGAAATTTGAAGTCATCCCAGGGAATGTCTCAGGGTTACGCAGCAGCACTGTACTGTATTGTACCGTTTCGATTTGAGGGGTCTTTTTTGTAGCGTTGAATTTCGCATGCTCTTCATGGCTTCTTCGCATGGCCGAGAGCATGTTTTGCATCAACGCTAATCAAGGTTTTGTTCAAATATCACAAGTACCAAATTAGGGATGCAACCGACCATGTTAGCATTATCGGAACCCAATACTGATGAAATTACACCTCTGGATGGGCTATTTAAAGAGGAACTCCACCCATTTTCAACATTTTAATTTGTCATTAGTATACCCTAGAGGTGCTGTTTTCCCAAGAAATGGAGGTCTGAAGAAAACCACTAACATGGTGAAACATCTTGATGACATCATCGAGATGTATTTTCACCATGTTAATGGATTTCTTTAGAAGCTTCTTTTGTACTTCTTTTGTACAAATGGAACCAAATGAACCCGTAACGGGGGAAAGTATAATGTTACAGCATTATTTTATGTCACAGTGCCTCCTTTTTCTTTTCTTTTCTTTTCCTTTCTTTTCCTTTCCTTTCCTTTCCTTTCCTTTCCTTTCCTTTTCTTTTCTTTTCTTTTTTTTGCATTTTTGGCAGCTGCATAATAAACAAGCATGGGGACTTTGGAGATGGAAGGGTTGCCGAGAGACAAGGGAGCCAATCAGAAGTCTTGGTGTTGCCAGATCAGCCAATCAGAGAGCCGGTACAAAAAAACATCCCAAGGCTCATAGGTTTGGAGAACAATTCTCCAGAAACAATACAGCAGCTGCCAATTAACTGATGCATCAATTCTTGTTTTTAGTATTTCTACATGATTCGCTTTTTAGAGATACGCTGTGTATTTCAGTCACAACCAATGATATCAATAGAATGACTGCTTTAGTATTTGAAGTCCATGGAATACCAATAATCACACCCGTGTCAGGTGAAGTGAGAGGTGCTCTTACATCATTATGATGCAACATGTATATTTGCTCAGACATTACAACATTAAAATTGTCCATTAAATGTCAAGAGGACTTTAATCTTTGTGAAGGGCTGACAGCTAATAATAGCTGAAGAAGAGTGTGCCCACTCTTCTTCCCCTAAATGCCCTGACTGCCCCACCAAACATGATGGCATGCAAAACAACAAGGATGTTTCAAAATAAAGTGCTTATATTAAAATGAAATGATTTGAAACACTACTACTGCTACTATCTACAGTTGTTCATTGAAAACAGAAAAGTCTCTTGAGTCAGACCTTTAGCTTTATGCATGCTGTGTGTCTGTTGCAACTTCAAAAACTGATTATACGCTTATGCTAATATAAGTCATGTACCCGAAAATGGTATGGGTGCGGCTTCATCATTTTCTCCTGCCCCACCATTTGGGAAATGTTACATCCGCCCCTGCAGAGGAGGCAAAGATAGAAGAGAAAGGGAAGATAGTGTCGTACACGCACGGTTCAGGTAGAAACAGGAGTTGATTGCTCCAGAGATAGACTAGAGATAGTTTACCAGTCAGCATTAATTGCTTGCCTGACATTTAGAAGCGCAGGACCATACAGGTTGACAAACAAGCTGGTTTACAAAACAACATATGGCGCCAAAGTACGGTTTGTTATTACATTCCCGAATCTCAACTCTCTCTCTCTCTCTCTCCTCTCGCTACGCCCCGGATCCGTCGTGATCACTTGACTATAGAGCAGTGGTTTTCAACCTTATTCATACCAGGGCCCAATATTTATTCTGCATTTTAGCCACAGAGGATCACCATTTGGACCCGTAAGGGTAAATTTGGTATCATTTTACGATCTCGAGAGTTACAGATTTATAAGGGTCCATTTGGTTACCATTTAGCTGCCGACCACCTGGAACCTTCTCAAGAACCAGGCCCCCGCACCACCGGTTGATAACTGCTGCTATAGAGAATGCATTGTCTATCGCAGGGGTTTTCAACCTTTTATTCAGCATTTGAGCCACGGACCACCATTTCAGGACATTTTAGCCCCACAGACCCCAAACATTAAAGATTTCTCTTTGCTTCTGCCCAGAATTCTAGCCTGGATTCGGGAAACAAAACAGGCAAAACATACAGAACAGAAAATAGCCATTAGTTGTGTAGACTTTTAACTCTTGAGAGCGTAAAAATGAAACCAAATGGACCTGCAAGGGTCCATTTGGTTTCAAGAGTTACACCTGGAAAACTCTGAGGGACCACTGGTGGTCCCCGGACTACCTGTTGAAAATCCCTGCTCTATCGTCAAAATTAATGATCATGACAGATCCACACCCAAATCACACACACAAAAAGAAAAGAACAATTATACCGAAAAACGCAATCAGCCCGCAAGGACACTGATCTGTCACCTTGCCATCCTCAATTGTAACTTAATCAATATTTCCAGTCACCAGAAACTTTTGCGATGCTGCCTTTGCCTAACTAATTCATGTGCCTAAACCTTTGAATGCACCGCATGGTCAAGCATATTCATGAGCACACACTGTTTCTGAAGACATGTCTATTCATCTATTCTACTGATGATGGGGGTTCGGACAGACGTACGTGATCGCTAACGTTGATTCTGCCTTTGCAATAGACAGCAGTTGCGCAAACGCCATTGTTTTATTCATTAATGTATTCCGCACAAGCAAAAATATTAAACAACAAGGGACCACGGCATCCCAATTAGTATGACCAGAGTGTATGGACACACAACTCTTAAGATTTTTAAAATAAAAAACATTGCACTCGTGCAAATTGAGTGGTGCAGTCAGTGCATGTTGGTACACAGTGCACTCACCCAGTAGAGTGAATTAGAGTTCTCAAACTCTGCCCGAACCCGACCAGGCCCGACCCGACATTTTAGGGTCGGGCTCGGGCCTAAAATGCATACAGATCAGTAGGGCCGGGTTGGGCCTAGGGCTCTATGAAAAAAGCAATATATATTGAATTATTTTATTATGATAAAAATAACAATTCTTTTCTGTTCTGTCTGTGTATTTACCTCTTATGGAGATGGTGCTGATTGGTATTTTCACTTTTACTCAGTGTAGAGTGCTCAAATTCTACCCAAACCCGACTAAGCCCGACCCGACCCGAGATTGTAGGGCCGGGTCGGGCCTAAAAACTATGGTAATTGCTCGGGCCGGGCTTTGGGCCTGATCAGTTAGGGCCGGGCCTTAATTTTCAGGCCCGTTGAGAACTCTATCTCACCCCCTTACCTGTCTGAATACTGTCAACTATCCATAAATGCATAACCCCCCCCCCCCCCGTAAAATAAGAGCTTACAGATCTTATTTTACCATTTGGACCGGACACTGTAGAATATTGTGGATTCTACAAAACATTCGCCCTGAAAAAACATACTGAAAGATTTGTGCTGCAATCTCACAGTTTCCCTCAAAAATAGCTGGCGTTCACGGCTCATAGCCGGCACTGTTCCCAACGTCGTCGTGGGGACAGGGACCTCATGGTGAAATGTAAAAAATGGGACATCTGTGACAAAAACCAAGGACTCATGTCCTTGTCAAGGAATCATGTCACAGGAATCAAGGTAGATTGAGGTCCAATGTGTTTTGGTGTGGAATTCTCCTTTAACTCTTGACCGGGGGGGAATCCCAAATGACATTTTTACATCATCCCGGCTAGCACTTCCGTTAATGTTCGCTCTATTCTCTGACTACAGCCGTATTGTGCACGTTAAGCTGCCATATTGCCGTAAAGCAGCTGTTCTTTCGGGAACAGACTTGTCACATTTATAACCCCTTGTGTCTGCAAACGGCGCTGTGTGCCTTCCCACCCTCCAGACACACATATTATAACCCCCACCCACCCACCCAGCCAGCCCAAATCCCATATTGGCTAAGCCGCGATATAAGCCCCCTCTTGGATGGTCCCCGAACACTCTCCCTCTCTCATAGTCGAACATGTAAAGAGCTTAATAGGGACAAAATAGACATGGTCTTCCCCCCGCCGCTGCGCTCCGCGTTTAAGCTGGAGTATAATGTCCTAATCCACTCAGGACTGCATGGGACAGGGACGACACAAAGCTACCGCAAAAAAACTGTTTACTTGGGAGAAAATGTACAGACACGAACGGATACTGGGATGTTTTCTATGAGGACGATAATCCCATTGAGCAGAAAATGGACGAGGACAGATAGACAGAGCTTTCTCCATTGATGCACTGTAGGGCAGTGGTTTTCAACCTTGTTGACAACACGCTTGAGTGGGGGTGGGCCTTGGCGTTAGGTGCTGTTGGGTCTGTTGCAATGCCTCAATTGTAGAGTGTGTGCATGTGCACATCGTGCTACCGGGGGATACAAAAAATGTGTCACAAATGGCTCCCCATTCCAGTGACTCACTCCTCGAGGACAGTGGTTTTAAACCGGTGGTCCCGGGACCACCGGTGGTCCCTGAGAGGATTCCAGGTGGTCCCCAGCATTTGGTAGCATTTTACACTCTCAAGACTTAAATCATATGTAATCATTTGAATTCAGTGTTGCCAACTGCCAAAATCCAAAATGCACTAATGGCACTTCCAAAATGCACTAGAATGCGCTAGATACTTGCCTGGAAGATAATATGACCATTAAATGACCATTAATCTTCTACATTCTCTAGTTGTGTAGACTTGGGCTAATTCACATGATGAATATTTTAACTCTTGAGAGCATAAAAATGAAACCAAATGGACCCATAAGGGTCCATTTGGTTTCATTTTTACGCTTTCAAAGAGTTACATCTGGTTAACAAAACTGTCCATTATTTAGCCTGGGGACCACTGGTTGAAAACCACTGTCATAGGAGGAAAATTGGTGAAAAATGAGGGTTTTATCTCTGGCGCCTGTCAATCAATTTCACCCCAACTCACCAGCCAAAAAGCACTAGATTTTCCGCCAGGAGTTTTGCACTAATTTTGGCGCTAGGGCGGTCTGAAAAAGCGCTGAATATAGCGACAAATGCGCCAAGTTGGCAACACTGTTTGAATTACTTAATGTTCAAGAACGTACACATGGAAAAAATGTAGAAGAATTGTTATTTTGATCAACGTTTGTCCAATTTAAACTTAAATTAAATTGTGGACACGAACTTGAGAACCTTTAAAAACTCAACATCTAATCTCAACATCAACTCGTGGTGGATAAAATGCAGAATAAATAGTTGGCCCTGGTATGAAAAGGGTTGAAAACCCCTGCTCTAGGCAAGCAACTCTTACAGAGAGGAGGAGGGGTCTTTACTGGGAAAGACCAGGCTATGCACTGCTCAGTGTTGCCAACTGCCAAAATCCAAAATGCACTATAGTGGCACTTCGAAAATGCACTATGCACTTGAGCAGTGGGATTTCACCCATTTTCATACCAGAGCCCACTGTTTATTCTGCATTTTAGTCGCAAAGGTCCACCGTTTGATGTTGAGATTAGTCTCTCAGCCTAATTTAGGAGAAATAACTGACAAAACGTTGGTCAAAATAGCAATTCTTCTACATTTTCTAAATGTGTAGATTCTTGAAAATTAGGTAATTCAGATGGTTGAATATGATTTAACTCTTGAGAGCGTTTCGGGTCCGTTTGGTTTCATTTTACGCTCTCAAGAGTTACAGATCTAAAAGGGTCCATACAATGGTCCTTTCAAGGAAGGAAGGACTATCATAGGAGGAAAAATGCTGAAAAACGAGGGTTTTATCTCTGGCGCCTGTCAACCAATTTCGCCCCAACTCAACAGCAAATAAGCACTAGATTTTCCAACAGGAGCTTTTCACTAATTTGGGCGCTAGGGGGGTCTGGAAAAAAAGCTAAATATAGCGACAAATGCGCCAAGTTGGCAACACTGGCACTGCTGGCTGGGCTAACAATGGGGATGGAAATTCCCACCCATGTGTTGAAATGCTAATCACGCCCTGGTTCTCGGTACCTGGTCACAGATATAGCAGCCACGTGCTTTTCCACGAGTGAAGGATAGTCGCGTAAACATTGAGTACATTACGTGCTGCGGGCTCGCTGCGGCGATGACTGCTGGGGTCAAAGGCGGATTAGGAAATTATGGGCCCCTGGGCAGCCGTCAGGGCCCCCCCCCCCCTACACCAGAGCATTTTGCGCCGGGCCGGATATAATAAACACCGAAAATAACTAACCCAAATAAATGAAAACTGTTTAGACACTTAAAATGATGTACCATATAATGATGGTTTAGGACATGGGTGTCAAACTCTGACCCCCCCGTGCAATTTCATTTGGCCCTTGAGACATTATCAAATTAAAGGGGAAGACTAACCATTTTCAACATTTTAATATGTCATTAATATACCTTAGACATGTTGTGTGGACATGATAAAAAGTTCCCCCCATTCTGTTTCCTAAAAATGGAGGTCTGAAAAAAACATTAACATGGTGAAATACATCTGATGACATGTATTTCACCATGTTAATGATTTTTCTTTCAGACCCCTTTTTCCTGAGAGGGTACAAATGGAACCAAATGGACCCGCTAGGGTCCATTTGGTTCACATTTTGGTTCACACATGAAAATGGGTGGAATTCCCCATGATAAATTCAGACGGACATTCTTGATCATGAACTCTCCTCTGCCAGGTTAAGTATCAGAGGAACATTCTTATAGTTTCTCTTAGCGCCGGTTTTACTTTTTTTTCCATCATTGGTCAACCACAAATTGCTCGCCATGTGCTGGTTGGTACCTTGCATGGCTTTCGCTGCAATCGGTGTATGAATGTGTGTGTGAAAGGGTGAATGTAATACAATGGGTGAATGTGATACAATAGGTGAATGTAGACCCCGTGGCAGACCGAGGACCAGATGGATTATATCTCCACTAGGAGGAGAACAAGGACAAGATAAAGTCAGAAGAACGTTTTTTTACTTCCTCCTAGCACCGTTCATAAATATAAATATGTACATACCGATGTGGACATATAATGTGGACATGACGCTGGAGAGAAGACGCGCGGTTCAACCTTTTGTCGGAGCTCGCCGGGCTTTAACGGCTCGGAGCTCGCCTGACGTTAAACTACAGGAGTGTAGTTTAACATCAGGGAGCCCCGCTGCGGGGTACTCCCAGGGGCGGTTGGAGGAGAGGGCAAAGGGTGCACCCCATGTCGTGGGTGCCTGACCCCGGCCTGGGTCAGCCGGACTGAGTCACTCCAAAGCCCCATTCGCACGGCATAAAAATACCCTGATGTCCCCTGGTAATTCTACATTACCAAGGGACCTCGTGTTATTTTTATGGCTGTTTCACGCGGCACATTTGCATCCCCTGTAATCTATTGAAGTTGTCGACCATGAGAGGGGGAGCACCGCCACCACTACACCTCCTTTCTGCCCCACACAGACGGACTAGCCTCGGAGTAGCTGGTGTAAAAAATAATAATTGCATTGTTTTTCATGATTAAAATGCAACATAATTCTGCTTTCCAAAAGAGCACACAACACCTCTCTCTCGCACACACACACACACACACACACACACGCACACACACACACACACACACACACACAGTCAAATAACATGCGCTCTGCACATAGACGGCCCCTGGGCCGCTGCCATCGAAGGGGCCCCCTACAGCGGAGCATTTTTCTTTCAGACACGGCGCACCGGCATATTAGCAGGATTTACATCATTGGATTGCACACACACACACACACACACACACACACACACACACACACACACACACACACACACACACACAAAAACACACACACACACACACACACCCACACACACACACACCTCTCTGCCTGGACACACAGTGGCATAATATGAGCCTGTAGATGTGGATTTTTTGAGAAACCATGAACATCTTTGAATATGCTGTATATTCTGTCACAGTGAACGCTTTTAACTCAAATATGTTGCTTCTGGTGGAGGCCCTTGGAACAACTACACATTTTCGGATGGGGGTCAGTGGCCATATACAGATGATACTGGGGGTCCTTGAATGACATGAAATATTAAGGACCGCTGGCATAGAAATAATGAGTTTTTTTTTTTTCTTCCAGAAACTGTCAAGATTACGAAGAAGACAATTATAGAATCAGATCTCGGGTCGAAATGGATTAATGCAATTAAATGGGACGTACAAATCACTAAACATCATTCAATAGCGATTAGCCTACAGCCACGATGCAACCTGGGATGACCTTAAAGGGTAGCCGGCAAAATGATGTTGCGATTACGACTGCAATACTGCAGCGACGGCTATCAACCGTCCGAATGTTAATTTTCACTAAGTGGGCAGCGGTAATTAATTTAATTCGACTTGCAGAGGGAAAGCCTAACTTTCTCTGATGCCAACTAGGTGCCAGCATGAAGCACGCTGTGCCAGCGGCTAAATCAAGAGTTTTACCTCATTTGCACCTTCGAAATAATATCGCAGTGAGTTCATTTTTTCCTTTTCCTTCTTTCAATGCAATCCATGAGATTCATGTCCGAGCCCTTCTCTCAGGATTCGAATGCAAAAGACCTCTCTACCAATGAGAGACGGAATGGCAGATAGTAGGGATGTCCCAGTACACGTTTTTCATTTCCCATCCGATCCCGATACTACAATTTCTGTGTTAGCCGACACCCGATAGCGACACCAAATACCACTACCAGAGCTCAAATTATGCACTTACAATGTGCAACTATACAAAGCAAATTTCATACGTCCAAACATTTTATGTGCCTGTCAACTACTGTGTCGGATCATTTACCGATACCGATATGAGCCGATAATGACAAATAAGGGTGATCCAAAGTTGTCCCGATAATTTATCGGGACAACTTTTTGTCTGACTTTTCAGAATTGAGCCTGGCAAGCCTCAGTGTTAAAGTTAGTGCCCTATAGTTGGCTTTCTAAAGCTCTAAAAGCTTTAAATCTATTAATATAAACACGTGAAATACCTCACCTATGACCAAAACTAGGATTTTAAATCAGAGGGGTCAGAAACAAAACAATGGGCAGTATTCAGCTTACGGGTATGAAACAAGGCATACGGGATAAATTATGGGATACATTGCCGACTCCCGTCCCCCTTCTGGTAACCATGATTTTTTTTGCCATGATTTGGCCATGATTTGTGCTGCATTCTCACATTCTCCCCAAAAATAGCAGGCGTTCACGCCTGCCACTCTTTGGCGCGCTATGAGCCGTAAACGCCTACTATTATTCAATGAAATAAATACTCTTTGAAAAGACTATGGGGCGACACAATTAGCAATATCAAACATTCCTGTCAGTTCTGGAGATTGCTGCATTGGGATAGTTTATATTTATAAGTAAATACATTTTATTTCATTAGTGTAATGTTGTGGAGACAGGAGGTGATGAATGGGACGGATTGAGAGCTGTTACGGTGCACGTTATTGTATTTCATTAGTCTAATGTTGTGGAAGTCATAAAGTCATGGTGAGTCACAATTCATATTATAGCGCCTCTAGGCAAGGTGCTTTACATAGGCTGTGCATTACAGTCACCCATTCACACACCGACGGCGGAGGAAACCATGCCAGGCAACAACCTGTACTGTACAATAGGTGCAATTTCGGTTTCAGAGTCTCGTTCAAAGAACGGTTCCAAGCTCTAGACAGCCCTGAACTCTTGGAAGGACTTTGAGAACTACAGGTATAGAGCTCTGCAGTGATGTTAGAGCGCCTGTTCCCCGGAAGAGAATTTTTTTTTTTTAGACTTTTCAATCTAAATCAGGGGTTTTCAGCATGTGGTCTGGGGACTACCAGTGGTCCCTGAGAGGATTCCAGGTGATCCCCAGGTTAAATAATGTAAAGTTGGTTAACCAGATCTGCACGCTTGCCCGTTTTGTCTTCTCCGAAATCCAGCCTGGTATTGTGGACAAAAGCAAAAGAAATCTTTATTTTTGGGTCTGTGGGGCTAAAATGTCTTCAAATGGTGGTCCGTGGCAAAAATTCTGAATAAATAGTGGGCTCCGGTTACATGTCCTTGATTCAAAGGACCAATCAGAATGCAACTTAAAGCGCAAGAGGATGCTGGGAAATGTAGGACTCGCTCGAAAAAAATAAAAAAAGAAATGCAGTACCGGCAGTGACCACCAGTCAAAGTTACCTAGCACACCTTTAAGCCAATGCTAATTCTGTCCTTTTTATCAAACAAATACTTTTTGAAAAACCTGTGGAAAACTGAATGGGGAATTTACTTCCGGAACATAATGAGAGGGGGTGGGACTGTGGCGCTCTATAGTTCAAATTAGATCTGCCAACCCCCCCAGCTCCCAGGGGAGTCGTTATTATCACACCTGATACGCACTGGCCTTCCAAATAATATGAGTTGACACGACAGGTCTATGTGAGGATCGGATGACTCTCCTTCAACCTGCAATATGTCCCTGCAGCACTGTTGTTTTTGTCGACTAATACGATGACTTAAAGGGGAAATCCACCCATTTTCAACATTTTACTATGTCATTAATAAAGCTTTAGCTCTAGTGGGTGGACATGATAAAAATGTTCCCCTATTCTGTGATTCCTAGATTCCTAAATCATTAACACACAACTTGATGACGTCATCAAGTTGTGTTTCACCATGTTAATGATTTTTCTTTTGGGATCCTTTTTTTTCTCTGAGTGTACAAACGGAACCAAATGGACCCGCTAGCATCCATTTGGTTCACATTTGTACACTCAGGAAAATGGGTGAAATTCTTCCCTCTAAATTACCTTTTTCGCAGACAAAAAAAGAAATGGAAAACCAATTGAAAACTAAATAAAACTAACATATATACTATGGAAGTGTAATAGCCCAAAAACTATATACATTAAGTAAATAAAAACATGTAGCAATATGTAGAATAAATAAATAAAATGACAAAAAATAAACCAAAGAAAAGTGTGAGAAAAATATATATCACACATTTATGAGTAAAGAAATGGGATATAAGTCATTTTTAGTTACTGTTATATTTAATTACGCTTATATTAATTCCCAAATACATTTATTTCCCCTTTTATTTTTCTATTTATTTACACATATATTTCCTGCAATATTTCCTTGATGCTCTTTTACGTCTCCTGTATTTCTGTCCCACATATTTATTTATGCCTACAAACTTTTACATTTCCTCATCCTACATTTACATTCCCGCCTCTATTTATGTCTGCATTTCCTTTCTCTTTATATTTTTGCCTCTATTTATGTCTGCATTTCCTTTCTCTTTATATTTTTGCCCGTATTTGTTCTGTGTGAGTATGCTAATTTAGTGGGCTGTCCGGGGCGGGCCCAGTCAGTCTTGCTCATTAACATACTGGATATTTGCATACCATAGCCAGTGTTGCCAACTTGGCGCATTTGTAGCTATATTTAGCGTTCAGACCCCCCTAGCGCTCAAATTAGTGAAAAACTCCTGGCGGAAAATCTAGTGCTTTTTTGCTGGTGAGTTGGGGCGAAATTGATTGACAGGCGCCAGAGATAAAAACCCTCATTTTTCACCATTTTTCCTCCTATGACAGTGGTTTTCAACCAGTGGTCCCCAGGCTAAATGATGGACAGCTGGTTAACCAGATGTAACTCTTTGAGAGCATAAAATGACCCAAATGGACCCTTGCGGGTCCATTTGGTTTCATTTTTACACCCTCAAGAGTTAAAATATTCATCATATCGACTAGCCTAGCCTGGTCTAGCCCTCAATGATTTTGGCCTTGGGGGGCAGGGGTGTCGTGGGATCCACACGGCGGAAGTGCTGCGCTCTGATTTGATCTCACTAACGTGTCGTCATCTCCGGCCCCTCCCCCTCCCGTCCACTGCTGTTCTACGTCACATCATTTAGAGCGACGCCCACCCCGGAAGGTTCACTCCCCCCTCAAGGCCACTTTCCAACGTGCGTTAGTCCAGGCTTTCCGTTTTCGCGCAACGCGAATGAAAATGAAAGCCTGGGTGTCGAGGCTAGGACTAGCCCAACTTAGTCTACACAACTAGAGAATGCACGATTAATGGTCATTTAATGGTCATATAGCCTAATATTCCCTTCCAGGCAAGAATCTAGCGCAGGGGTTTTCAACTGGTGGTCCGGGACCACCAGTGGTCCTTGAGAGGGTTCCAGGTGGTCCCCAGCTAAGTTGGTTAACCAGATGTAACTCTCGAGAGTGTAAACATGAAACCAAATGGACCCTTGCGGGTCCATTTGGTTTCATTTTTACACTCTCAAGAGTTAAAATATTCATAATCTGAATTAGCCATTTTGGAATGTATGTTTTGCGGGGGTGGTGGTGGCTCAAATGCTGAATAGATAGTGGTCCCTGGGATGAAAAAGGTTGAAAACCACTGATCTAGCGCATTCTAGACTAGAATGCGCTAGATCAGTGGTTTTCAACCTCCATCCAAAATGCACTAGTGGCACTTCCAAAATGCACTAGAATTTCTAGTGCATTTTGGAAGTGCCACTAGTGCATTTTGGATTTTGGCAGTTGGCAACACTGCCACGGCCCCACGGCGAAGTCGGGGCAGCGCGCTGTAAAGCCAGTGTTGCCACCTTGGCGCATTTGTCGCTATATTTAGCGCTTTTTCAGACCCCCCTAGCGCCAACATTCGTGGAAAACTCCTGGCGGAAAATCTAGTGCTTTTTGGCTGGTGAGTTGGGGTGAAATTGATTGACAGGCGCCAGAGATAAAACCCTCATTTTTTCACCATTTTTCCTCCTATGACAGTGGTTTACAACCAGTGGTCCCCAGGCTAAATGATGGATAACCAGATGTAACTCTTTGAGAGCGTAAAAATGAAACCAAATGGACCCTTGCGGGTCCATTTGGTTTCATTTTTACACACTCAAGAGTTGAAATATTCATCGTGTGAATCAGCCCATGTCTACACAACTAGAGAATGCAGAAGATTAATGTTCATTTAATGGTCATATTGCCTTCGCAAGCATCTAGCGCATTCTAGTGCATTTTGGAAATGCCACTAGTGCATTTTGGATTTTGGCAGTTGGCAACACTGTGTAAAGCACAGCGGCCCGTCGACGCGGCCCCTAAAGGCTGCCTGTGGACCTCGCGTCTCTCGCACCGTATCTCGCACTCTCTCTCTCGTTCTAAGAAGGAGGTTTTAAGACTGCCGTCTACAAAGTAAGGTAAGTTAAATATACACGACTGCGACGTTAACGTGAACAACTGAACAAATAATACATGGCCCTGTCCGGTCCATAATGTGTAGCTTTAGCTAATGCTAAGTAAGCTAACTAGTCAGCTAGCGCCTGAGCCAAGCACCCAGCCTGACACTGTGTGCCTATAAGCTAATGCTACGGTACCTGCTTGCACGAGTGAAGCAAATATAGCTGGCCTGAGCTAAATGTAATGTACCGGTATACATGGCTAGTGAGAGATACAGTATCTATTTGTATTTCCTTTTCCCCCACTGTCCCATGGCTAGCTTTGTCAATGTGCAGGCCTGCGTGTGAGTGGGAATTAGTGTGCGGACATGCATGTCCTGTTAGGGGAATTCCACCCATTTTCAAAAGGATACAAATGTGAACCAAATGGACCCAGGAAAAAGGGGTCTGAAAGAAAAATCATTAACATGGTGAAATACGTCTTGATGATGTCATCAGATGTTTTTCAACGTGTTAATGATTTTTTTTTCAGACCTCCATTTTTAGGAAGGTGACACATTACAATGTTGAAAATGGGTAGAGTTCCCCTTTAACAATTATCTATCTATCTATCTATCTATCTATCTATCTATCTATCTATCTATCTATCTATCTATCTATCTATCTATCTATCTCCCTTTACTGGTTTCCCTGGTACATTACATCTGGTGAGAAGTATTTAAATTTAGCACCTTATAGTGTGTGTTTCTAAAGATGCTGCATTTTCACACATGTAAAGCTCTTACAATACAAACAATGCAGCATGACATTAGGCTAATATATCAAAAATACCCAATGTGGTTAACAAGCTCTATTCAATGTAACATCATATTTCACAAACTGGCTGTAAAACTGCAAAATTAAAAATGTTTGGAAAAGGGTATATAATAAGTAAGCTACAAAATGACTGAACCTATAAAATTATTCCCTAGCTAGGGGTGTCGTGCCAATTAAATTCTGAGTACTGGGTAAAAGGATTCACTGGGGGTCCCCATGAATGTTCTTTGTAGTGGGATGTGGGAATGCATTATTTCATGCTTTTAACTAATTGCTTATTAAAAAATTAGCAGATATACAAGCTCACTGCGCAGCAGTGAATACCACACTGTGAGCTTGTAGTTTTGAAAAATCAGTCAGTGGTGCTCAATCCCTTTCACGTGCAGGACCCTCAAAATTACATGTACAGTATATGGCCACCGACCTCACATCTCTAAATAGTTCCAGGGACCCCCCAGAAAATGTTTCCTAGCTAAAAAAACAAAAAACAAAAACAAGTGTGAAGCAAACCAAGGTACTATAGCCATTTGAATCATATTTTTGCACTCAATAGCCACCCAGTGTCTGCTTGTAGATTCATGTTCAACTGTTTGTGTCTGCACTGTAGTGTGATCTGTGATGAAGTAACACTCTAATTTGTGTTTTTTTTCTCAGGTGGCTGTTGTTATAGCTGTTCTGTCCTATACTGTCCTGCGGCAGAGCAAACCTTCCAACAAGGTACATTTCATGATATGACATCCTAGCGAAAGTGGTGGATGTGCTGTGTTTAATGTCATGCACTGCAGTCTTGCAATGTATTATTGATTTTCATAAACACCGCTCTGTGATTGTCAAAAAAAACTTCTGGGGAACACTTTTCGGCCTAAATTTTTACCAGCCTTTTTTTTTTCTCAAATTATTAAACCACTCTCAGGAGTTGTACTCGGGGTGGCTGTTGCTGGACTAGTTCCTGTCCTGTCCTGGAGCAAAGCAAACATCACACGAGTTACAATTCATATGATCATGTAATGACTGGCAGCTCGCCTAGTGGTCCGAGCACATGCCACATATCGGCTCTGGCCTGAGAGCGTGTTGCGTGTTCAAGTCCCGTTTTACATTCTATCGCCTTAATATGTCAATCGTGATGAGACAAAAGCATGCTGAGGTGCCTCACAGCAGTGCAAATTCCATGTACAGTCGGTATCACATTTTAACAGTTGTATCCTTCATTTTGGAAATATTTGACACATCGACACAACATTCTTTATCTTTTTTCCAGGCTCAGGACATGTCCATCACAGAAGAGACATGTCCACACAGAGTTCTCAACAGCAAACACCCCAGAGCAGGGAAATGTCTACACACGGTGAGTGCACGTCGTATTTTAATGGTGTCCTTCATGTTTAGAAATCAATATGTGGAACCTAACAACATTCTTTGTTTTTCCTCAGCCTCAGAACATGAGCGTTACAGAAGAGACATGTCCACACCGAGTACTCAACAGCAAGTAACACCTCGGTGCAGGGAAATGTCTACACACGGTGAGTTTGCATGATATTTTAACGGTGACCTTAGAAATAAATATATTGAATCTAACAACATTCTTTGTCTTTTCAGGCTCAGGACACAGAGAACCTTGCGGAAGAGACGTACACAGAGAACAGAGTTCTCTACAGCAATCATCTCAGCGCAGGGAACTATCCTTTCCAAGTGAGTACCATCACATTTGAATGGTGATCTTCTGGTTTTAAAGGAGAGAGCGGATGTGACTTATGTTAGTGTAAAATACCAAAGAAATTGGTGGCTTGTGTCTGAAGTAAAAAAACAAAACAAAGTAGTCCTTAAAAGGAAATGTGAAATCTAAACATTCTTCTCTGCAGGCTCCTGTTTTTAGGAGTCAATATTTGGAATTTAACGTTATTCTTTGTCTATTTGAAGCTTGCATCATGGAGCACCTCAGAGAAGCGAGGCACAGAGTTCTCGACAGCAATCAGCTGTGTGCAGCAAACCTCTTCAGGCTCTCAACATGTACCTCAGCGCAGGGACACATCAAGTGAGTATGCTTCACATGTACAGTTATCTTTGTATACAAATCGATATTTTGAATCTAAGAACATTCGGGCTCTTGACATGCAAGCCCTCGAAGCAGAGAAACCCTCACTCTTGAGTATTTTAAGATGTCTTTTGCTTAATAACTTATCAACCATGGTAAATCTCAACCATGTTAAATCTCAAAACATTTGTGTTCTTCAGGAACTCCACAAGCAAACCAGAAAACAGCCAGAGGTTCTGAAAGGCATGGCCATCACTTCAGGTACAGTGTAATGTTCTAATACACAGCTTGGTCTAGGCGTTGAACTATATTTGTATCAGGATATGTGAGTGACATGGTATTGTAGTTGTAACCAATAATTCAATTTTAATGTTCCTCTCTGGTATGTCAAAGTTTACATGGACCTATTTCGACAGGTGCTGCAGCTGTCTCATGTTGGGGGGGGGGGGGGGGGGGGGGGGTGAAGGATTGTGTCTTCAAAGTGCTTGACAGGTGTGTTTCAATATGAGCCTACGAGACAAACGGTTCAATAACCCTTTGTTTGCTGTTTTGTGTAAGCTGTGGTTTTGTCTCAAAGGTTATTTGGTGTGAGCTTGTGTACCTGCTCTTCTTGGTGAATAGATTTGTTGTAATGGGATTAAAAAGACCATTCTGGGGGACCTAGGTTTTGTGCCATGTTAACAAATATTCCTAATATTTTGATTAATTTAAATGTAATTTGTGTTTTTCTTCAGTAACGGGCCAAGGCCCAATGCAACATGTTGGGGAAGCCAAGCATGCTATTGCGAAGACCAATTTGTATAGAGCAGCTCGAGGTAAGCCGCAAATTTCAGGTTCTCCAAGCACACAAATTGCCACCTAGTATCTGTAAATGAGCTGATTAGCAAAACATTACCATGTTGACTTATTATGCTTCAGGTAACGCCTTTTGTATGAATATTGGGATTGTTTGACTGCATGTTGCCTTAGCACATATGTAATTTAGCTATTGTACTCTACAGATCCAGTCCTGAAAGTCTACCCTGAGGCTACAGAGCAAATGATCAAGCAGTATGCAGGAGACCAACTGAAACACGCTCCAACCAGGAAGGATCGAGACACGCTGGGTGGGGGACACAGGGGGGACACAGGACTGTGTCCCTCGCACCTGGCGAGGGACACAGTCCGGGCACTCAACAGCCTTTACAGACGCTAAGCAGTGTAAAAGGAAAAAAATAAAGATCTGTTTTTGTACAAGGTTATAGTGGTGTTGTGACCTGTATTCATTGGAGTACTTGGACTGTTAACGGTCAAATTCAGTCCATGTAAGCTGGTCTGCTTTTATTATTTTTGTCTTCAAAATGAAAAGCATTTTTACCATTGGTAGGCTAGTTACCTGTTAATGTTAACTGCAATTTCATTGGTTGTGATTGTGAGTGGTCACTGGTTTATATTCAACATAAGAAGCCTGAACATTTTTTATGTTTTGAGTTGCAAGCTCATTGGTCTGCTGGTTTGACGATATTATGTCTGGGTTTCAATATTTCATGTCAAGAACCGCCAAAATCAACTGTATTTGACTGCCGACCTCTATCTGAAAATGTATTATTCAAGAATGCCCCCAAAAGCAAAATATGAGATAAAATGTTATCTGTGGACATAATGTTCAAAGATTTGCGACTCATTTTCATGATTTCTCAAAAATAGCAGACCTACAAGCTCATGGCGCACTTTGGTATGAGCCCCAAGTGGTTCAAGTGGAGGTGTTCAAAACACATTTTGATAAAAGGTTCTATTTTCTGTGGAAAAGTTAATAAAGTTAATGAGAGTGGATTGAATCTTGACTTATTTTTTTGTAAACCTCTGCATTGTTGTAATCCCTAATTGTGATGTTTTGGTAAACCTGTGCATAACTGTAATCCCTGTTTTCAGAAGGTGGCACCAATTTGACAGTCCTGTTCATTTTCCCCTGACTTTGTTTGGCTCAGCATCACAATTAGCATTGCTGTTGAGATAATCAAAGTAAGTAAAATGAACAGGAAATGGGCCACAGTCTGAAAATAAGGACTACAGTTTATGCACAGAGCCTATAAGCAGCATGAAAACGGTCTAGAATTGGTTATAATTGGACGTCTAAAAGACGTCCATAACGACCACATTTGGACTAGAATTAGACCTTATATAGTGGTCCTGTTGACGTCAGAGTTGGACGTCCAGGAGACGTCAGAAAAAAGACGTAACAAAAACCCACGTTCTGCACCCCCCAGGGACCAAAATCTGACGTTCAAAAATGACCTTAAAAAGACGTCTAATCAACGTCTCAATGCGCACTGGGGTGGAGAAGCAAAATGCTGAAATGAAGATGGAGAGATGATTCCATCTGCTGGACAGACAACCAGTCCTGGAGGCAATACAGACAGACAGGTATGATACCAATACAGCCAGACGGGTATGATACCAATACAGACAGACGGGTATGATACCAATACAGACAGACGGGTATGATACCAATACAGACAGACGGGTATGATACCAATACAGACAGACGGGTATGATACCAATACAGACAGACGGGTATGATACCAATACAGACAGACGGGTATGATACCAATACAGACAGACGGGTATGATACCAATACAGACAGACGGGTATGATACCAATACAGACAGACAGGTATGATACCAATACAGACAGACGGGTATGATACCAATACAGACAAACGGGTATGATACCAATACAGACAGACGGGTATGATACCAATACAGACAGACAGGTATGATACCAATACAGACACAGGTATGATACCAATGCAGACAGACAGACAGGTATGATACCAATACAGACAGACAGACAGGTATGATACTAATAGACAGACAGGTATGATACCAATACAGACAGACAGACAGGTATGATACCAATACAGACAGGTATGATATCAATACAGACAGACAGGTATGATACCAATACAGACAGACAGACGGACAGACAGACAGGTATGATACCAATACAGACAGACAAGTATGATACCAATACAGACAGACAGACGGACAGACAGACAGGTATGATACCAATACAGACAGACAGGTATGATACCAATACAGACAGACAAGTATGATACCAATACAGACAGACAGGTATGATAACTTTGAAGAGAGAGTTCAACAGTGCGTGAAACCGTTGAGAGGTAAACTGGTGGGGTCCGCGCAGTCTGCCGGAGGACTCAACCCGGCGGCGGGTCGGCCGCCCGGGGCTTATTGGGACGCGGCTCGTCCGCGCCCTGCCCGGCGCGCTGCCCTGTGCCTGTACTTTCTCCGCGGCGCGGTGCGTCGCGACCGGCTCTGGGTCGGCCTGGAAGGGTTCGGCGCGAAGGTGGCGGTACAGCGGTGGTACAGCGCACCGCCCCGACTTCGCCGTTTCCCCCGGGGCCGTGGGACAGCATCTCTGCGTCCTGCCCGGCTGCGGCCGGGCAGGGGGACCCCCGCCCCCGACGCGGCTAAGCCAGTAGACTGGCTTAGCTACGGTCAGTGTTGCCAACTGCCAAAATCCAAAATGCACTAGTGGCACTTCCAAAATGCACTAGAATGCGCTAGATCAGTGGTTTTCAACATTTTGCCCCGCAAAATGTCCCCCGCAAAACATATATTCCAAAATGGCTAATTCAGATAATGAATATTTTAACTCGAGAGTGTAAACATGAAACCAAATGGACCCTTGCGGGTCCATTTGGTTTCATTTTTACACTCTCGAGAGTTACATCTGGTTAACCAACTTAGCTGGGGACCACCTGGAACCCTCTCAAGGACCACTGGTGGTCCCTGGACCACCAGTTGAAAACCCCTGCGCTAGATTCTTGCCTGGAAGGCAATATGACCATTAAATGACCATTAATCGTGCATTCTCTAGTTGTGTAGACTAAGTTGGGCTAGTCCATATGATGAATATTTTAACTCTTGAGGGTGTAAAAATGAAACCAAATGGACCCGCAAGGATCCATTTGGGTCATTTTTATGCTCTCAAAGAGTTACATCTGGTTAACCAGCTGTCCATCATTTAGCCTGGGGACCACTGGTTGAAAACCACTGTCATAGGAGGAAAAATGGTGAAAAATGAGGGTTTTATCTCTGGCGCCTGTCAATCAATTTTCGCCCCAATTAACTCACCAGCAAAAAGCACTAGATTTTCCGCCAGGAGTTTTTCACTAATTTGAGCGCTAGGGTGTCTGAACGCTAAATATAGCGACAAATGCGCCAAGTTGGCAACATTGGCTATGGTATGCAAATATCCAGTATGTTAATGAGCAAGACTGACTGGGCCCGCCCCGGACAGCCCACTAAATTAGCATACTCACACGGAACAAATACGGGCAAAAATATAAAGAGAAAGGAAATGCAGACATAAATAGAGGCAAAAATATAAAGAGAAAGGAAATGCAGACATAAATAGAGGCGGGAATGTAAATGTAGGATGGGGAAATGTAAAAGTTTGTAAGCATAAATAAATATGTGGGACAGAAATACAGGAGACGTAAAAGAGCATCAAGGAAATATTGCAGGAAATATATGTGTAAATAAATAGAAAAATAAAAGGGGAAATAAATGTATTTGGGAATTAATATAAGCGTAATTAAATATAACAGTAACTAAAAATGACTTATATCCCATTTCTTTACTCATAAATGTGTGATATATATTTTTCTCACACTTTTCTTTGGTTTATTTTTTGTCATTTTATTTATTTATTCTACATATTGCTACATGTTTTTATTTACTTAATGTATATAGTTTTTGGGCTATTACACTTCCATAATATATAAACTAAACACATAGACAATTGCGTAAGCTATAAGGCCATTTTACACTTTGCTGCATGCCGAAAATAGCACATCTACAAGCTCACAACAGCCACTCCAGGTTTGAGGTTGTCGAGCACAACTGCTGAGCTTAAAGGTAGGGGAAGTGATTTCACTTTTGTCAGATATCACCCAAAAAAAAATTTTTTTCTGTTAAAATGCTCTATTATAAGGTGTGGAAACCACATATGGAGTTTCCCCCTCCCCCACATTAGCAGAGGAGCTAATAAAAGTTCCCCAGGTCACCACAATTCTCCTCCAATCAGGAGAGAGCAGCAGGTTCACATAGTGTAGCTACTTTTGGGGGCCCCTAGTGCACCAGGCTGGTACTACACCATGAATTTCAAATCACTTCCCCTACCTTTAAATTCATAATCCTATATTAATCATCCAATTAATCATCGTCCGTACTCCATGCGCTCTCATCGTGTCACTACTGTATTACCAAGCTGCCGAGAGCCTGTTGACACTGCACTCGATAAATAAAAGCTTTACGCGATTATTATTATACGATAATGAATATGATTTATTGTTCAATTCACTGTTGACAGTGCGTCCAATTAATTTCATATTCATTCGTGCTAGACCTATTAATGAATTTACCCACAAAAATGATAGACTGTATATAATATATAAACCAATTGATAGGACTGCACACACATTGACTAAACCGTTCAGAGACACAGCGCTGATGTCTTGTGTCAGAATCGAAGTCTGGATATTTTATATGATCTTTATTACTTTTTTTTATTGTCTCGTAACCTGCTCCCGTGTGTCAATCCAACTGCTGTTGCTTGTACGTTGCCAGAGCCCCCTCCCCTCCCTCCCCCCGCCCACCCCAAGGGATCGATAAAGGTTTATCTATCTTATTGTATTTTAATAAAGCTCGTTCATCTTGTTCCAACGTGGATGCCAGGGGGGAGATGGCAGGCTGAAGCCAACAACAACAACGGTAACAAATGCAAACGCATACTTTTCCTTAAAGGGGAACTCCACCCATTTTCAACATTCTAATATGTCATTAATATATACCTTAGAGATGTTGTGTGGGAAAAAAAAGTTCCCCCGATTCTGTATTTCCTAAAAAATGGAGGCCTGAAAAAAATTAACATGGTGAAATACATCTGATGACATCATCAAGATGTATTTGACTATGTTAATGATTTTTCTTTCAGACCCCCTTTTCCTGAGAGGGTGCAAATGGGTTCACATATGTAGGAAAATGTCTCAAGAAAATGTTGAAAATGGGTGGAATTCCCCTTTAAAGGAGAATTCCACCCCGGTAGGGTTTCTTGCAGTAATTATATTTCCCCAAAAATGGTCCAGTTGTTATTTTGTGGGGGAAAAAATCCTCTACGGATGTTTCACCCTACCCCAGTGGGTTTTCAACCCTTTTGATACCAGGGCCCACCATTTATTCAGAATTTGAGCCAAGGACCACCATTTGAGGACATTTAAGCCCACACAGACCAAAACTAAAGATTTATTTTGATTTCTGTCCAAAATTCCAGGCTGGATTTGGGAAACAAAACTGTCAAAACTACAAATCAAAATGACCACTAATCCTCTACATTCTCTCGTTGTTTATCCTTGGGCTAATTCAGAAGATGAATAATTTAACCCTTGAGGGTCCATTTGGTTTCATTTTTACGCTCTGAAAGAGTTACATCTGGTTAACCAACTTTCCATCCTTTAGCTCTCCACCATGTCAGTAGTGTGTTGACACTCACACTTTCGGTTCAGCAGTGGTTCAGTCTGAAAAGTTGGAGGCGTGGTGCATGGTTTATGGCTGAACCACTGCTAAACCAAAAGTGAAAGTGAAAGTGTGAGTGTCACCACACTACTGACATGGTGGACAGAAAATATATAGCAAGAAATTGCATTTTGGAGCGACAGAAAGAGGTGAATTTCAACAACATCCCATAGCCCCACTCTAAGCTTATACGGTAGGGTGTGGGAAAGTTTTGTTTTTTAAAAACAGCCAACTGGACCACTTTTATGGAAATACATCAACTCCAAATGAAGATAAGAAAGACTTCTGGGGTGGAATTCTCCTTTAAAGGGAAACTACAACAGTTTTGCTTTAAAAAAAGGAAATGTTGGCGAACCCGACTCACCCCCATTCACAGACGTTTTGTCACGCCCAGGCCGAGGCTGTGAGCTGAGCTGTCATTGCAACTATTACAAAGTATATCATAGCCCAGCACAACAACATAAAAGTGTCTAGACCAATCACTTTGTGGATGAGGGGCCTGGAAAGAGCTCTGCAGGTTACGACTATTCACTGAGGTCACTGAAAAAAATCTAAAATAGCTAAAACCACATATTAAATAAGCAATGTCATTAACTTTTTTTTTTTTTTTTTTTTTTTTTTTTTTTCAAAAAGGAAGAAGTGGTTCCGGGAGAAGTGGTTCCACCATTTGGTTTAACGTTTACACTCTCAAGTTAAAATATTAATAATATATTATTAAATTAATAATATATTCACCATCTGAATTATCCCAAGCCTACACAATTAGAGGATGCAGAAGATTAATGGCCATTTTGGAATTGTGGACAAAAGCAAAGTAAATCTTTAGTGGTGGATTCTGTGGGGCTAAAATGTCATCAAATGGTGGACCATGGCTCAAATTCTGAATAAATAGTGGGCCCTGGTATCAAAAAGTTTGAAAACCACTGTTAGAAACAGTTGCCAGACTGTTATGATTCATAACTGGATCAAGATATGATCATAAACACATAACATTGACGTAACTTGAACATAAATGCAATGGATGGATGGATGGATGGATGGATGGATGGATGGATGGATGGATGGATGGATGGATGGATGGATGGATGGATGGATGGATGGATGTGTGGGTGTGGGGAGTGACTGAAGCCCCACATGGCATTGTTCCCCCTCTCAGCATGGGCCCTGCATGAGAAAACAGCCCCGCGAGGGGCGGGGAGGCAGCTGCTGTCGCCCCCCAAAAATAGCGGTGGCATCGCAGCCAGGCGGCGATTCGAGGACCGCGCTAGCTGGCACCGCCGCCAGTCTTTATTTGTTACCCGGCGAGAGGCATTAATGGAAGTGAAAGTCGCGGCGCGGCGGCCTGGCAGGCTCCCTGCGTGCACACACGGCACGTCAGGCCACAGGTGGCATGCTGGCTCTCCTGGGACCGCGCCAAGGAGGGGGAGGCGTGTGCCGCGCGTGCGTGTGTGTGTCTTGGTGGCGTGGGTGAATGGGTGGGTGGCACGTCAGGATGGCATCAGTTACATGTGATGCAGGAACGGCTGGCGAACAACAACCAAGGCCAGGAATGAAGGGAGCGGCACAACCGCATTCTTTGTGGCCATTTTTTTAATACCAGGGTCCACTATTTGTTCAGAATTTGAGCCACACGAACAAAGCCAAATGGACCCACAAGGGTCCTTTTGGTTTAATTTTTACGCTCTCAAAGCCTGGTTAACGAACCTGGTTGACCAACTTTCCATCATTCAGCAGGCTGAATGATGGAAAGACCACCTGGAACTCTCTCCTCCTCATGATAATATAACAATGGTTATGTTATATTTAGGATTAGAGATGGCTCAATCCTCTTTAGTTTAGTTACACATAACGCTGGAAAAAACTACATTAAGAAGTGGGAAACCCTCATGATAGTTCCAGTGATTTGTTGCCAATCTGATTAATTGATGTCTAAATTAGTTGACAACTAATTAAATTATTGATTCGATTACGATTCGTCGATTGGTAGTTACAGCCCTGCCGTTTGATTGGCAAGTTGTCGGTTAACGCCGACATGCAACACACAACAAAACCACACAAACGCACACGCACACGATGATAAACCGGCAACTTGTCAAAGCCTGTAAGGTTATGGGCTAAACTAAACGTAAAACGCTTCTGGGTGAGTTATCAGAGTCTTTGAACAAGCTGCGCCGTGTTCACTCCTAATAGAGAACAGAAGCAAAAAACAGGTCTAGCAAAATGATTGGCTGTGTTGCGCTCTCTCTCTATCCCTCGCTGTCTCACACACACACACACGCACACATGCAGACACGCACGCACGCACACACACAACACACACTTTCATCAGACAAAAAGCTTTTCCATGTAGTGTTGTGGGCTATTTGCAATTGCTCGTTCAGCCTCTCCAAAAGAGGGATAGACAAGGGGGGCTTGTTCGCCCGTGTGATGGAAAAAAAACACACATCTCCTTCTGGTCCACCCATAGTTTTGAGCTACAAGGCCTCTCTCCTTCCACGCGTGACATCAAAGCCGGTAAAGAAGCGAGAGGCACCGGCCCTGAGCGCGACTCAGATGCTCCCCCGTCACCTAATATGACAGATAATCAACATGTCGACGCCTAGCCTGTAATGCGACCCGTGTCTGAAATCCCGAGCATGTCTGGCTCGACGTTGAAAACAGTCGCCTTCGTTCGTCCGGCGTGCCGGCCAGCGATAGGGCTCGAGGTCCAAAGTGTGTTTAACTCTTGAGAGTTTAAACAGGGTCCATTTGGTTTCATTTTTACGCTCTCAAAGAGTTACACGTGGAAGTCCAATGTGTCAGAGTCGCTTCGCCTTTTGCATATCAGTACTAATGTTGTAGTTCTCGAGACATTGTCTCGTCTTGTCTCGAAACCAGTTTCAAGACAAATTTTCATTGTCTCAGTCTTGTTTTTTGCCTCACCCTCAAATTTACCTTGACTTGCCTTGTCTCACGCTTCTCGTGGACTAGTCTTGCTCTCGTCCTCAATTTGTCTTGCTCTTGTCGCGATCTCGGAGCAAATGTCTCGGGTCTCTTTCACCACTGAGACCACTCGAGACGAGACAATGCAAAGGAAATGTCCTATATCCATTACAAGGACCGAGAAGCTAGCCAGTGGTGCCCAGCGCTGGATGGATGACGCTAGCAGTCCACAACTACAACAGAGAGAATTTCGGCATGGATGGAGCACAAAAAAACAATGTCTTTGTCTTGACTTGGTCTGGCCTCGCAGTGGTCTTGCTCTCCGTCTTAGTCTCGACCTCTCTAGGTCTTGGACTCGGCCTCAATCTCGACCCCTCTAAGTCTTGGTCTCAGTCTTGGTCTCGACCCCATAGGTGCTAGTCTCGTCTCGATCTCGACCCCCTCAAGTATCTTGTTTTGGTCGCTGCCCCCCCCTCGGTCTTTGGTCTTGTCTCGTTATCGATTTAGATGGTCTTGACTACAACACGCTACAAGGCGTAGGGACGGCAGTGATGATTGACTCTGCTATACCGCTGGGTCTATGTCCAACGGGAGCAGGCCGGTGGGAGGGAGGAGGGGAGGTTTAAGGGAGGGTTTGGGGCGTACGCGGTACGGCAGGTGGGCTGCCATGCATGCAGGGCGGGTGCTGGTGCCAGAGGGTTAGAGCTCCTCCATGCTTCCATTAATAGCCCACCTTTCAATGGCCGGCATAATAGAGATATGTGACGTCCCAGACAGTGTGCATCCCCCCGCCCGCCCCCACCCCCCGCGGAGCTCCTAGCGCGGGCGGCCTAAATGTCACCAGGCGGGGGGCCGTCATTCAGGAGGAAACACGCTTTCCCCTATACACCAAAACAAGTTTGCGTAAGGTAATGTGTAAACACACACCCTCACGCTCTGTGATTTTCAACCAGTGGTCCCCTGAGAGGATTCCAGGTGGTCCCCAGCTAAATGGTGTGTAACTCTTGTAGAATGTAGACACTCTCAAGAGTTAAATTATATATATTTAAACATCTGAATGACTCAATTTTCAAGAATCTAATTTAGAAAAAGTAGAAGAAATGTTATTTTGGCCCACGTTTTTCCATTTATCGCTCTTAAATTGTGGACAAAAAACTTGGCAATCCTTAGTTATGGGTCTGAAAGACTAAACTCCACATCAAATGGTGGTCCGTGGGTCAAATACTGAATAAATAGTGAGCCCTGGTATCAAAAAGGTTGAAAACCACTGCTCTATACTGCCTTACTGACAGCATCGCAAAGCAAAGGTCTGATCACACAGCAGATGCACTCTACGCTGCGTAAGTTCACACTTTTACAGACAAGCAGAAAGGTTCTGTCTGGTGTGAAGTTCAAATAGAAGACACTCTTTTTTTTCCCTTGGTCTCAGAGTGGAGCGTTGTTTGTGTGGAACGTGAGCAAACAGTGGTGACAGTGATGACATCTATGATAGATGAATAAGGTGGGGGCTATGGCACATGGCACGCACGCTTGCACACATGCTGGCTCTTATATTGTGTTCGTCGGGAGGGAGGCAGGGAGAGTCAGGGGCGGATGTAACATTTCCCAATTGGGCATGAGAAAATGGTATGGGTGCAGCTTCATCGAAGCCACACCCATACCATTTTCAGTTACAGGACTTTTATTGGGCAATTATAGCATCAATAATAACATCAGTTGTTGTTGAAGTTTGCAACACGCAGCATGCATAAAGCCAAAGGTCTGACTCAAGAGAGTTTTCTGTTTTCAATGATGAAATGGTGTTGGTTTAGTTGTGAGACGATTGTAGTTAGTCAGTAGCAGTAGTAGTGTTTTAAATACTTTTAAATATACAGTAAGCACTGAAATATCTTGGGTCAGGGGCGGATTGGCACATATTTTCCCACCGGGACAATTTTGCCTTTGCCAGGCCAGGGGGGGGGGGGGGGGGGGGGGGTCAGCTGGTTAACCAGATGTAACTCTGAGAGCAAATTTGGTTTCATTTTTACACCCTCAAGAGTTAAAATATTCATCATGTGAATTAGCCCAACTTAGTCTACACAACTAAAGAATGTAGAAGATTATTGGTCATTTTGATCTGTATGTTCCAGGCGAGCATCTAGCACATTCTAGTGCATTTTGGAAGTGCCACAACTAGTGCATTTTGGATCTTGTCCAGGCCACTAGGTGGCGCAGGCCACCGGGAAAACTCCCTGTACTCCAGATGGCCAATCCGCCCCTGTCTTGGGTTGTTTTGCATGCAATCATGTTTGGTGGGGCAGTCTGGGCATTTAGGTGAGGCATTGCCCCCCCCCCCCCCCATGCCCATGCCTGGACCCGCCCTTGGGGAGAGTCTAATAATGTATAACTAAACCGACAGATGGGACCTTTCTGGGAACCCGGAACTCAGAAAGGAAGCCTTCGTTCTTAGTTTGCACAGAGCCTCCTGCATATATGTAGACGTTGGTTCTGTAATTAGAAAGTAAACACCAGGGAGGGGAGAAATCCAACAGCGACTATAGACCATGTTGCAACCAGGTCGCATCCACTATAGCAGTGGTTTTTCAAACTTTTTCATACTAGGGCCCACTATTTATTCAGAATTTGATTCAAGGACCACCCTCTGATGACATTTTAGCCCCACGGACACCCAAAAATAAAGATTTATTTTGCCACAATTCCAGGCTGGATTTGGGAAACAAAACAGGCAAACATAAAAAATGACCATTTTTTAAGTCTGTACTTCAGATGATGAATATTTTACGCTCTCAAAGAGTTACATCTGGTTAACCACCTTTCCATCATTTAGTCTGGGGACCATCGGGAACTCTCTCAAGGACCACTGGTTGCTGTCAATCATGTGGCCAATGCGCTAGCCTGTTTGCAAACCAAACAAACACAGCTAATGAGCGCTACTAGCATGTGAACAAAAGCAGTAAAATGTCTCAGATGATGGTGTTTAAACAACCCGGTGCTTCTTTAAAGAAACTATTTATCATTCATCGGTTTAATGGAGAGATTGATACGGCCGCGATTCACTGCAGTTGCGGCCACTGCGTCTGTTCAGATTTGCCGTTAGATCAAGCCCCAACTCCAACTCTCCTTGCTTAAAGTGGGGGTGCCGTGATTTTTGAATTTTTTCCAATTTTGTACATGTTTAAGAGGTGACAGTATGTAAATAGACCCCTTGGTGTGTTTTTTATGTGCAATGATGTCTTCCCTTTGTATTTAGGGTTTCTTCCTGGGGGCTGAACCTTTCCAGTCAAACGTGCCAATGAAAAAAACTGCAATACAGTGACATCATGTGCTCAGGCCCTTCCATAACTCCTCCCCTTTTATCATGTAACTAAAGCTGTGGGTGTGGCTTCAGTTCAGCTGGATCTCCACCCATCACCACCCACCAGGCAAACCAGGCATACTTAATGAACTGGCTGGGTGGAATCATAAAAATGACAGTTTAACAAACACTGTACACTTTTTGGGAAAAAATCTTACTTTTCATATAAGATTAATACCTGATGATCCTGTTTTAGGGTAGAAAAAATTCATGGCACTGCATCTTTAAATACATCTTGGTACCGAAGTAATTATATAGGTTGACAATACGTGGCTAAACCACGAACCACGTAAAGTGCTCTCGACTGGCAATCTGGTTGCGACCAGGTTGTTGGTCGCTAGTGGATCTCGGCGCCTCTCGTAAACACACCGAAGCCCTGGCTTTCAATTCCCCTTTTTTTTTTATGGCAGCGCACAGTGAGGGAAATGCTGATCCCAAAACAGATAAGCTCTAAAAGGCTGGGTAGAGAGAGGCTGGGTAGGAAGTGTCCTCTGCTAATCAAATAGACCAAAGGGCCTATATGTTTGATGTTTTGCCACAATCTGTTGCCTGTGACACGATGAGAGTGGGGGAGGGAGGGAGGGGGGGGGGGGGGGGGGGCGGGGGGGGTGAACAAAGACTTCCAACTGGACTGTCTGTTCATGGTGGCTCAGCCAGGCAGCACCTGTTTTTATCTCTCAACGGGCAATACCTAAAGTAAACAACGGCGTGGCATTTATATTTGATTATAGCCGTGGTTCTCAACCTCGTTTCTGGACCGCCTCGACACTTCATTTTCCTCATTTCATTTTAACTTCATTATGAATATCCAGACGGAAAGCCCGGTCTAGACTTGACCTATCTAAAAAAAAAGGTTCAGAACAAAATTTGTTTACCTAGGTCCTGGCCAGGGGGAAAAAAAAAATCACATCCGTGTGAAGTCATAACTTGACTCATCACCATCGTGATCAATGTTTGCGTTTACACTATGAGGTAAAAGTGTCCATTCATTGCCAATGGGAATTTAAAGGTATGACAGGCAACTTTAGTGCCTACACAATCTGTGTTTGTAAACAGATTTGAATCAGACTCCAACTCACCTTCACTCTATTGCTGGCTATAATGCCGCTTCACCCCTCACAAGCCCCTCCCCCTACGCACTACCACCACCCTGTCGTTAGCCCGACGTCAATTATTTGTTGACAACAATAAAGTTCTGGACCGTCAGAAGGGCAAAGCAAGAGCCTGCAGGGAAACAGCTGCAGCATCAAAATAGAAGCAATGTATAGATGGGAAGAAATATCTCCCTCTATACATATATATCTCCCTCTATACATATATCTCCCTCTATACATATTTTCCCCTCTATATCTATAGGGAAGAATATATATAGTTGCCTAATACCTTTAATGTTAGGACAAAGTCTGTGGACACACACTAAAAGCTGGGACATTTCATAAAGATTCTCTAAAATGAAATAAAAACATAAAAGGGCGACAAAACCTCGAGTGAAGAGCAACTGCACCATGTATGTGACCATTAAAAGCAGCAGCAGCAGCAGCACTGAAACAGCATTAAAGAGAAACAGTTCATCACGTGTCACAGTTCAGTTCCTAACACACATCAAGCGTAATCTCACAGATCACTAGTGCAAAAGGTCACAGTTCATCCATCTGACCACTTAACGGTTAAACGGTCTGCAACCACAGCTGGTGTATTTTGATGACGTTTAGGACACAAGGAACACTTTCTTGGGTTTTTTTTGTTGGAGCCTGACAAAACTATACAAGAACTGATACGATAGAGCAGTGGTTTTCAACCAGAGGTCCGGGGAGCACCAGTGGTCCTTGAGAGGGTTCCAGGTGGTCCCCAGGCTAAATGATGGAAAGTGTGTTAGCCAGATGTAACTCTTTGAGAGTTAAAGAGTTAAAGAGAGTTAAAGAGTTAAAGAGAGTTAAAGAGTTAAAGAGTTCAAATATTCATCATCTGAATCAGCCCAAATGTACACAACTATAGAATGTAGAAGAACCATCATTTCGATCTATGTTTGCATGTTGCAGTAGGGTGCATCATGGGGACAGAAAACACCCCCAAAACACCCCAACAAATGGGGGAAAAAAAAGTTTAATTTTATGTTACAGGACAGGTCCTATAACACGAAATTGGTTATATTATCATTAAACAGTCATGTTTTCACTGTTTTGCTATTATTGTTGTCTTTAGCATATTAGAAGCCCGGTTCAGCAGCATTAAGGTTAAGAAGACTTGAACGACATCCAGGGCAAATAGTCTCCTTGAAGCTTATACAGGTCATCTGCTACAACGAGAGACATCTAGGAATATAGCTCATCCCTTATACAGGTCTTATACAGCTCATCCCTTATACAGGTCATCTGCTACAACAAGAGACATCTAGGAATATAGCTCATCCCTTCTGCGCACGCACACACACGCACACACACACACGCACGCACGCACGCACGCACGCACACACAAGCACGCACGCGTACAAACAATTTCATTTAGGTTTATGTCATGCTCTTAAAACCCCCAAGACTAATATACCTTCTCAGATCAGATGGCCCAGAAACAGGCTTTAATACGGCCTTTCTAAACAAGCAGACGCCGAGCGCACACATCTGCCACGCTTAGGTAAGCTGCCGTTGCCATGGTTACCAGACGAGGGAAAACTGTGTGTGTGTGTGTGTGTGTGTGTGTGTGTGTGTGTGTGTGTGTGTGTGTGTGTGTGTGTGTGTGTGTGTGTGTGTGTGTGTGTGTGTGTGTGCCAAGCCATCATCCAGACAGCAGGATGTTGAGCCTCATTATGCATGCGTGCAAACACACACACACACACACACACACACACGTGCACACGAACACACACAGTTCAGTGGTCAGCAGAAGTGATTTTTGTGATAAGACAAATCCTCCTATACATATATTTTTATGATAATGCAACATTAACATGGTAGAGAAATCCTATAATTATATTTTCACTCAAGTCACAAGTCTTTGAAATTGCGGTATCAAGTTTTTAAACCCATTTTTCCACCTTGTTGCGCAAACTGTAATCCTTCCTGGGACACTATACTGCCTCCCGAACCAAGCTCATGCTTCCTTCACTGCGTGAGGAGTGACTCACTAGACGACAGGGGGGGGGGGCATGTTCCATGCTCTACTTCCTACAAAGTGGGGCTTCAGCCTCTGCCCTTTTTACCCTTTCTCTAAAACAACTGACATTTCCAGACCACAAATGCAGCATTTACAGTACTATGGGAAATACAAAATGTCACTCCTTCCCATGTCCGCATTCAGGAGAATTGCTTTTTCTCCATGAATTCTTCTAAACTTGAACACATCCTTTTGCGTTAAACAGATCAGGTTTAAAATCCATGTCGTTGGACCACATCTCCACTAGCTACAAAAAAAAAAAAAAAAAAAAGAGTGCTGGATTGTGCCCGTGAATGGCTGATCTACAAGCTCAACGTATTGCAGTGTGTCATATCGCACGTGTTGCTTCGCGATGAAGCCGCCCCCCCCGCCCATACCATTTTCACCTGGCCCCCAATCGGGCAATGTTACATCCGGGCCTGAGGGTTACGCACCCTAGGGGATACGAGGAGAACGTACAAACTCCTTTCACCGACCTCACCTCGTGTGTGGATGCATGGGCACCCATGACGTGGAGGAGGAGACGCCCTGCCAGGCCTGCAGCACCAAGCAACGTCCCTACGGGAATCGAACCCACGATCTCCTACTGCCGTGAGGCAATAGTGCATACTATTGGGCATTATGCAATAGGGCATTATGCGGCCCGGGGGCCAAATGCGACCCTTTGACTGACTCTGACCGGCCTGTGAAAGGGTACTGTGGTTTTCAACCAGTGGTCTGGGGACCACCAGTGGTCCTTGAGAGAGTTCCAGTTAAATATGGAAAGTTGGTTAACCAGATGTAACTCTTTGAGAGCGTAAAAATGAAACCAAATGGTCCATTAGTCCAAGTCTACACAACTAGAGAATGTAGAAGATTAATGGTCATTTTTGATCTGTATGTTTGAATGGTTTGTTTCCCAAGTCCAGCCTGGAATTGTGGACAAAAGCAAAATAAATCTTTAGTTTTGGGGTTCTGTGGGCTAAAGTGTCATCAAATGCGATCCGTGGCTCAAATACTGAATAAATTGAGGGCCCTGGTGTTTTGAGATGGTTGGTCTTACTCTTACTTTTATCTTGAAATTAAATTAATATTACGCCACTTTAGTTCAGCCTTTAGTCTTGGCCCTCCACAATATTTTATGTATCTCCTTTGGCTCCTTGGGAAAAATAATTGCCCACCCCTGCAATAGTGAATGGAAGCGATTTTGACAATTATGCAAAAGAAAAAAGATCGCAATTACCTCCACCAGGCGATTATGTAATAACCGTCACTCACAGGCTTATGAAGGAGCTGATCTGAACTCGTATCCCTTTCAGGCACAATTAAAGGGTTGCAAGTCTTGCATCTCCATATTGCAACTTTTCATGCTTGTTTTTGTTTTTTAACACCTCACTTCATCACACCAGCGCGTAGTGCTGCTGCTGCTACTGCTGCTGCACGATTCTTCTCGCTCCAGAATGTCGACTTTTGTTCACAAGAAAACTAGCAGTTCTAGCAGTCCTTTTATGGGCATTTCCGCCCGACAGAGACGACTCAACCAGCATCAGCCTGCTCTCTCTCTGTGTGTGTGTGTGTGTGTGTGTGTGTGTGTGTGTGTGTGTAGACACACTACGACCAGGGCACAAACGACAGAAACCTTTTAGCACCTTTTGAGCAAAGCTAACCCACTGAGAGCTGAGAGACGTTTCTACAAATGTCTTCTCACATCAGTTAAGACAGTTTTCTCCTGTGCTGTTTTTATCAAGCCTGACTAGAACTAAAATGACTTTGTTTGTCGGGGGGACTAAATAGCTAAAAAGAGCCTCTTCCGGATGCCAACTAAACCTAGACTAAAACTATCAAGAATATAAATGACTAAAACGTAAGTACAACAAATAAGCATTTTGTCCAAAAGACTGGCTGAATCTAATAAAAAAAAATGCCTGCAAAAAACAACACTGGTGTTGCTTTTGTGAGGAAAAATAAACAACCAGGTCTATCCTTACAACACCAACTGTACCTTAAATATACTGTACCTATTTATTATACTCTGACTTCATAAAATTAGTTTAAATACTTTAATACTTTATATTTTCCATTTTATTTCTTTTACTAAAATGGGACTAAAGATTAAGATGGGACTAAAGAAAGAGTTTCCACCGACTAAAGCTAGACTAAATAAGCGTTTTGTACAAATGACTAAAATGTGACTAAAATGAATAAGCATTTTGTTCAAAAGACTAAGACTGACTGAATGGCAAAAAAGAATGCCTGCCAAAAACAGCACTGTTTTTTCTGAAAACCCTTTTATGTCACCATGGCTATTTCATGTCAAGGGCCCTCACAAAATCATAGGCCTAATTGGTCCAGCTGCTGAATGTTGTCGTACCACTAATATGATGTACATTTTCTAAATGTCATTGTGCTTTAAAGGTGTACTAGGTAACTTGGCCTGGTGGTCACTGCGGTTTTTAGATCGAATCCTACATTTCCCAGCGTCCTCTTGCACTTTAAGTCGCATCCTGATTGGTTCTTGGAATCAAGGACCAATCACTTTTTCGATAGAAAACATTATAAATTCAGGGAACGGCTTTGGTGACAAACATGCCAGTCATAATGGATATCAAATTTAAGATTTGTTGTAATGGAAAAAGTTGCCTAGTATACCTTTAACTAGCATTGCGAGATCATGTTCTCATGATTCCAAACCCATTCCAAGCATTAGTCTTGCACGAATAACACTTCTTGGGGCTACATCCGGATACAGTATATCCACATATCAGGCTATCTTTTTTTCCTTTCTTTTCCCCCCTTAGCCCAAGGAGTGTTTTTCGTGCAAAACTAATGCTTGGAATAGATTCAGAATCATGAAAAGCCCCCTGGTTTCAGCAGCTGTCAAATATTCCCCCTGGGGTGGCTGAATACTAGAAACCAACATGGGACATGTTTGAAATGCATTCCTAGATCTGACAGTACTCTGACAGCACTCTCTGACTAGAAGCAAATATCTCAGTAAAAAACGTTTCATATGAAAAAACAGCCTATACATTCAAAGATTTGCAGTCGTTTTTCATGAATTGAGGATTATTGGGATCATAATTATTATTATTATTATTAGGACTATTCTTGTACCCTTTTGAGAGCAAGAAGCTATAGCATATCAGAAATATATGAAGATCTCTTTGCTTGTGTGTCTCCTTGGGAGTCACCTGGAGTGTAAACTATAACGATTATCATCTAAAAATATCCTGTTTTTTTTTTCTCTCCTCGCTTGGCGTTCGCAGGCAGATGGGGGTCTGATGATAACACCAACAGATCCACCACGCAGGCAGCCAAGGAGAACATTATTCATATTTTTCTTCTTTCTTTTTTATTTATTTATTTTTTTAAATATTTAACAACAATTGCAATTCGTTTTTTCATCTCAGTACACCTTGAACTAATATCCTTATACATAACACCCCTCCTGCTCTGCCTCACTGTATCACACGTTTAAAGGTATAGTAAGTGATTTCACTTAATTCAAATGTTGTTATTTTTGTAGTGTAGTGACCATATAAGGAGTTCCTCCCTGTCCCCAGTGAGCCCCTGGGGTCAATAAACCCGAGTTTCAGTTTGGGCTTTGGGATAAAAGCCTTTCGTCCAATCATGATTGAATTGGTGCATGTTGTACTTCCCCTCACTGTAGAGCATGTGCATGTGCACATCGTGCTACCGGGAGGGGGGACTGGTGGAGGGTTTTCCAAATCATCCAAATTGCTTACTACACCTTTAACCGAAGACCTGATCCATAACTCTACTACTGCTATGATTCTGCCTTGCACTAGTGCCGTGCAGGGACGGAATAAAGTGACTTTCAGTTGTAACTTTACTTTTCAGTTATTTACCGGGGGGGGGGGGCTGGTGCGTAGGGGGGGGGGGGGGGCCATGATGAAAAAAAATGAGGTGGAGGGGAGGGCCATGGCAAAAACTATCGGAGTTCGGGGGAGGGCCATGGGGAAAAAAAGTTTTTATTTTTTATTTTTTTAAATAAATAAAAAATGCAATACTTCTCTGAAACACATCGCTTTGCGTCCCGGGTGCATACTTTAGCACTGAAGCGTGCATCTGTAGTCATCCCTAAAAATGGTATGATCTGCCTTTACAGAACTGCACGTGCTGTATGTAATTAACGGTAGAGCCATAGACCAAGGACGGATCTAGGCATAGACATGGGGGGGGGATGCCCTCTAGACGCCCTGACTGCCCCACCAAACATGACGGAATGCAAACAATGAAAACTTCAAAGATATTTCGAATCAAATGCTTATAGCGGTAGTTAAACATTGACTAACTACAATTTTGGCACCACTAAACCAACTGCCATTTTCGGCTGCACCCCGATTGAGAAATATTACATCCAGGCCTGGCCAGTGGCCATAGAGTGTAGCCGGAGATATGCAAACTCCGATCACTTCATGAAACCAAATGAGCGCTTGCGGGTCCATTTGGTTCATGAAAAAGGGTAGCCTAGCGTACATCTGGTTAACCAACTGTCCACCATTTAGCTGGGGACCACCAGGAATCCTCTCAATGTTTAAGACGCTCGACGAGGCGTCTTTATTGCCGCCTCCACGGACCTCTCCTCCTCCTCCTCGCGCGGCGGCGGCGGCGGCTGCTGCTGCTGCTGCTGCCGCCAGCCTTTCTAAACCCGTTCGTGGATGTTTTTTTTTTTTTTTTTTTTTTTTTACACTTTTCCACGCAGTAAGGATCCACTGGCAGACTTGATAAAAAGTTGTTTCCAGCATGTTCCTTGCCTTGATGGTGCGCGCGCTGGTGGCGCCAGCTCCTCGGAACGACAGCGCGCGGACCACCACCGCGCGGACCACCACCACGCGGACCACCACCGCGCGCCGTCGTTCCGAGGAGCTGGCGTCTCCGCCGCAACGGCGTTCCTCGCGTTGGTCCGCCGTCTAACCATTGATTCATTGATCCCAAGGCTACGTGCAGCAGATTTCCTTATTTTTCAACCAGCTCGACTGACTTTAGCTGTAAACATCCATACATTGGCCGCACCGCTGAATAAGCCGCAGGGTCCAAAGCACAAGAAAAAATACGGTAAAATACGGCCCGAAAAATACGGTATTAATAATAATATTATTATTATTACTATCAATTTTACATATTACATTTTTGTACCTGTAGGGGGGGGGGGCCATGGGAAAACAACATTGAAGTGGGGGGAGGGCCATGGGGAAAAAATTGAGGTGGGGGGGGGGGGCATGATTTATTTATTTTTTCCGGACTTCCAGCGCACCAGCCCCCCCCCCCGGTAAATAACGTACAGTCCCTTATAACTTTACTTTTCAGTTATAACTTTACTCGGGTATCTAGTTTGTCACTGTCTGACCGTCCTAGTCTGTGTTAAGAGCTACACACACACACACACACACACACAGGCTGTGTATGGCGTGCGTCAAAACAGCCTCCTCCATTACTTCCAACAGACCTATCCCACATCAGCACCGTCAGCATCGCACAGCACTATGCGCCAATGTTCTATTTGAAGGTGTTGCCACGTGACAAAAGTGTTCTTACTATACTCTTTGTTCAATACAATGGTACAAAGTTGGCAGCCGTGTGGCCGGCAGCGCATCGTGTCCTGTCGGTGTTGACGGGCGACAATACTGTGGCGCTATGCTACGCATCCAGTCCCGTATGTAAGGATTTATAAAACAAAATGTATGGTTGATTAATAGCCAAAACTAAAAAATTGCCTGTTTTTAAGATGTTTTGGGCCATTATTTCAGGAACGGAGCATCAAATTTGCCAGTTCAAAGCTTGTTGACAGAGTGACTTTGAGTACATTCTGGATTCAAGCCCCCCACCCCCAAGCACGTGCACACTTGGCACAAGCCATAATTCATCTCTGGCACTGTGGCTAAATCAATGTTATACCGGCCATAATGTAAAACTCAACCAGCCTATGCTTCTGTTCTCAAGAACGTTTTACCTATACTCGCCAATACAAAACATGGCTTGTGTATTTAGAATGCCTACTTTCCTTAGTGGACGCATTCTGAGCGCCCCTCACCACACAAATAAAATGCACCTTTTTGCCCAGAAAGAGACAGTTTTAACTGGGGAAAAAAAAAACAACAACAACAACAACAGGGTGTGCAGCCTCTTCTACCTTCTACCGATATTCTCTATGAAGGTTTTCTCGCTGAGCACTGCGGCAGGCCTTTGGCAACGCCACTCCTACTTGCATTATTTCATTTCATTTACGGCTCGCACTTAAAACTAGCTTTGCTAAGCACTTATGACCTAAACAAGCCTCTCATAATAACGGGGGAGAAAAAAAAAGAAAATCTGTGGTGGTGGCAGCTAGGCAGCAACAACTCACTGGGGAAACCACCGACGAGGGTTTGTGTCCATCACTGAATTATAGATCTCCTCTCCATCCCACCCAGGCACCCGCAGAACAACAGCAGGACTGGACGGAAACAGGTTGAAAGAATACGTTTTACAACGGGAAGCCACTAATCTCATATGCCTTTCGTTTAATACTAAACTGCAGAGAATTGTCATCGCTGTTGGGTGCAAAACTCAAGTTATACAATATACCGTATACACTGTATACAATAGGTCATTCAATTATCAGAAAAGCGAGACAAGGTAACCATGGCAACGAATTTCCGTCAACCCAGTGTCAGACTGGCCACAGGGAGTGCAGGGGGAAAACGACCTGACACATGGGAAAGAAGCAACGCAAAAGCAAAGTCAACTAGAATGCTCTAAAACAGAGATCACACAATGGCAGAGTATCTGAGCACTGTGACCGACCGAAAACAGAAAAGTCTTAGTCTTAACTTAACTCAGTGAACGTAGTCTTGCGGTTGAGAAAGGCCGCCATAGGCAGACCTGTATCCCAAGAGAAGACGGACTATGCACCCACTGCACACAATACAAACCTAACCATCTGTCCACTGCTGTACCAAAACATCAGAGACACATACTGTCCACTGTACCAAGACATCAGAGACCCATACTGTCCACTGTACTAAGACAGAGACACATACGTTGTACTTCCCACAGATTATAATCACCCAGAGATTTTGAAAACTTGACTAACTGCAAAAAACTGCTGTGCGAAGTACACCAAATGTGCAAATACAGCACCAAGATGTGTGATCTGCTGTGATAAGAGAAGGATATCAAATTGAACACAACCCAACCTAAAGAATGATCGGATATTTTGTGCTGATACAATTATGCAGTGGTACAGTGGTATGTCTTTAATCAAGATCTTTCTTTTTTTAACTTGTTCAGTCAAGCTGTCAAGGAACAGTGACACATGCAAACAAACACCAGTCCAACTCTCCAGTGCCATTGGCATCACTTTGCCACATAAACATAAAAAACAATGTAGTACTAGGCTTAAAGATACATCGCATGGATGCAACTGGGACGTATCCTCAGTGATGTATCCCAAGGTCATCGGGGTTTCGGGTCTCGCAACATCATACCCCTCACTCAGGCGACCCAGCCGGGGTTGATCAAGTCCCGACTTGCGTTCTAGTAGCTACTCTCGGTCAGTCCACTAGGGAAAGACCCAAGGCCACACAATCCACTGCTCCAGAACTATTCTGCCGGTACTGAGAGACACCATACTCTGGCACATGGAAAGACTAGGCTCTGTGGGTTGACTCCTGTCCATGCCCCTCCTACGTCTCACCAGGTCTGCTCCTGCTCTCACCAGGCACAGGACCTGTGCGTTGCACCAGACTCCCAACACCGGCATTTCATTCAGGAGCAGTGAATCATAATGGCCCTCCTAACGGCCTCACCAAGGGTTGTTGGGCTTCCTCCTCACGGAGGACACAGGCTGGGGCGCTAACCCATACTGCTCACCCGGGTGCCGTCTACATTCCGGCTGTCACCCGTCTCTCCGGTGGTCACCAGACTATACCCGGTTGTCACATAGTCTATTCCTATGAGCCACTATAAATAGAGATATAAACTAGCTAGTAGTGTGCCCTGTGCACTTTTGAAAAAATTCTATCTGTGACAATTTCAACAATATGACCGCGATATACAACGACTCGATACTTCCTTTTTAGTCAATGGAATAGTCAGATGGAATCATCCAGAGCTAAAATTATTTGAATGTAATGCGCAGTATAACAACAAATTGTTAAACTGTAAGCCCTCCCATCCTGCCAGCAAATTTATTTTGTATAATTTTTTTTGGTCTGTCTGTCTCTGGCTCTCCGTCGGCTGTGGGCCTTATGGGGTCCATGGCCTTAATATGCTCCTCAAATCGTCTCTCGTTTGCTTTCTGACGGGTCGGCCTCCGAGCTCCGCTGCTCCATAATGGTTTTGATTTAATATTCATCGGGCGAGAAGACACAGACGAAAATTTAACTTGGCATCCCATGGCGATATTTTCCGCAGCTTGTCAGATGCTCAATGGCATTTATTTAGGATTTCTACATCTATTAAGGGACCCTGTTGGAACATAAAGTTGTTCTCTTTTCCTTTCTTTTAGCGAGAACAATTTTTATTTTTTTCCTGTACAGCAGGGGTTTTCAACAGGTGGTCCAGGGACCACCAGTGGTCCCTGAGAGGATTCCAGGTGGGCCCCAGACTAAATGATGAAAAGTTGGTTAACCAGATGTAACTCTTTGAGAGCGTAAAAATGAAACCAAATGGACCCTTGCGGGGGTCCATTTGGTTTCATGTTTACACTCTCAAGAGTTAAAATATCCATCATGTGAATTAGCTCATGTCACTAGAGAATTAGCTCATACACACTAGAGAATGTAGTATCTCTAGTAGATCAGTATGTTTGACTGTCCCAATCCAGCCTGGAATTGTGGACAAAAGCAAAATAAATCTTTATTTTTGGGGTCTGGGGGGGCTAAAATGTCCTCAAATGGTGGTCCATGGCTTAAATAAACAAGTAAATAGTGAGCCCTGGTGTCAAAAAGGTTGAAAACGCATGCTGTACAGACACCATAAGAACTATAAGATTCCTGGCATTATATTGACTTCCTATACCTGTCCTAAGTGTTTGACTGTATTCTGTTGCTTTTTTACATTGCTCTCTAATAAACTATTCAATCAAACAAATATACAGTACTAATAAGGTCATACAAACATACAAAATGGGCCTATAAACACGCACACGCACACGCACACACACACACACACACACACACACACACACACAATCTACCGTCATTGTCAGCCAAATTGAAATGTTTCCTGACAGAGCCTTTGACATGAAACACAGAAACCCGTCACATTTATACACACCTTACTGCAAACATCAATGTTTACATGCTAGCAGTAAATTCAAATAGCTTCTCTCCCACATCCAAAGTAACTGCACAGAATCATGGAAAAACACAACAGACATTACCTTGTCTCCAACTTCCCATTCTAGCTGCAAACATCAATGTTTACATGCTAGCAATAAATTCAAATAGCTTCTCTCTCTCCCACATCCAAAGTAACTGCACAGAATCATGGAAAAACACAACAGACATTACCTTGTCTCCAACTTCCCATTCTAGCTGGGTGCTAAATCAACTGTTATTCACTGGACTCACTCTGGTTTGTTTCATTGTGCTCTTGCCTGTTTCCTTCCATGTGAATTCGCGCCAGGTAAGTCACCCCTTATATAAGTACCATCCACTTCCTGGCACGGCTTCAAAATAAAAGCACTGCCCAAAAGGAAAACAGAACCTGATGACAAGACATTTTACAGTCCTTCAAAAATAAAATACCAACATAATCTAAGCAAAACCTTGCAGACACTGACAAAACTGACTGTTTCCTTCATAGCAATTATTTTACTTTGTAGCCATGTCCATGGCCAGTCTAGCCTAGGGTAGGATTGAGTGCACAGGTGAATCATCAGCCGTGCACAATCATTGTAGAAAAGCATTAACTCAACCTGTTCTGTTATACTGTCCCGCATGCTTCTGTCCAGCAAAAACAAAGTTTTTAATATTGCCTGCATTACTTCCAGTTCACATTTCTTGTTCTGATCTGAAATAAGCCTTCTACCACTTTTTTTTCCCTGTCATGTGTTCAAATATTGGATTGCGATTGGTTCAAAAAGAGCAGTAACTAGGACAACTCCGCTCGGAACTTCAAAAATACCCAGCAGATGCGATATGATGCAAATTAGATGCAAACGAGCCGCCAATGCCTCGTGGCACCACCCCGAAACAGTGGGTAAATCAGCCAACAAATTATATGGTGCTGATTGTATGTAAATTCCTCACATATAGCAGTAAACTATCAGTGCTGGGTGTCTGACAGTTGCAAACAAACACTTCCATGCATCCTGCGATGCTGTAATGCATGTAATGCGTGTAATGTCCCATTGCCTGAATGGATGCACACTCTTGATTGGTTCAGAAGCTTCACAAGCCCAGCGTTTCAGGGGAATAAAAAATGCCCACCGTTTCCGGTTCATTCACAACCTTTAAACAAACTTCCCTCTACCCACAGGATGGTTCTGTGTACAGCGGGGACCTCGTGTTTTCTTTTGTATTGTCTTGGCGTCTTTTCTGTACTATAACTGCATGTGTGTGTTGTTCTGTTGTGGGTGTTGAACAGACTGTGAAAACGAATATCCTTCGGGGACAACACAGATTATTATTATCACCGCTCGGCCCGTCAATCAAAACGGCTACCGGCATGGGAACGGGAGAAAAACCTGGAACCGGGACTCATCCACCCGGAAACTCTCAGATCATCATCATCAGCCCTACCTAATCCAGGGGGAAACGGGAGGAGGGGAAAAACCCGGAAAAAACGGAACGGAACGGAGCACTCACCAGGACTCTGCCTGTCAGGGTCTGAGCAGATATCATGACTCCGGCCCAGTCTTTGACGGAGGTCATCCATCCCACCTCGCTGGCCGCCGGGTCTTCCTTCTCCGTGCGCTTGACGCCGTCCCCCGAGATCACCCGATGTACGTCCTGCAAAGAAAAGACGGTTAACGTCAGTAACGGCTTAGAAACAGTAGAACACCAGTTAAGCCATACGACTAATGGCTTAACTCGGTGGTTTTCAACCTTTTCCATATCACAGCCCACTATTTATTCAGAATTTGACCCAAGGACCATATTGAAGGGCATTTTAGCCCCACAGACCCCAAAACTAAAGATTTTTTTTTTTTGTGTGTTTATCCACAATTCCAGGCTGGATTTTCAGAAACAAAACAGGCAAACATACAGATCAAAATCATAATGTTGTAGAATGTTGAAAATGAAGTCATTCGGACGTTATAATTTAACTCTTGAGTGTAAAATGAAACCAAATGGACCTGTGAGGGTCCATTTGGTTTCATTTTAACGCTCTCAAGAGTTACAGATCTATAAGGGTCCATTTGGTTACCAACTGCATGAGGACCACCTGGAATCCTCTCAGGGACCACTGTTGAAAAGCCCCGGACTAGTGTACAGACTGCGTTAGTTGTGCACTGTGTATTTATTTGACTAGGGTCCCTAAGGGGTCTATACTGTATACTGGTACCTTGAGATACTGACAATGTACGCGCACACACACGCGCACACACGCGCGCGCACACACACACACACGCACGCACGCACGCACACGCACACGCACACACACGCACACACACACGCAGCAGACAGGATGACAGGCAGAGAGAGGCAGATAAAGAGACTGACTCTAGCGGTGTATCCATGGCACCCACAGACCGAGACGCTGGTCTCTGTCCTCCAGTGTCTGTCTGTCTGTCTGTCTGTCCGTCTGTCCGCTGGGACTGGCATGAATCACAGATAGAACACAGGCCAGGAAACAGAGACAGGATGAACCGGAGCTCGCTGGTCGGACTCGTATGACTCCCCTCCCCGGATGAGACGCGCAGGCACTCCGCCATGCGTGCAGCCACCTCAGGGCTCTACCAACACCAGTACTCAGTGCTACTGAGGGAAGTAACCAAGCATACTACTACTACCAAGTATACTGCAACTACTACCAAGTATACTACCAAGTATACTACTAGTACTACAACCAAGGTAACAGGAAGGCTCAGCCCTGAGTAAAGAGAGAGTTGCTGTCGCAAACTCCGTCCACTGGCGGCTCTACCGTCAAGTTGTGTTTCACCATGTTAATGATTTTTGTCAGACCTTTTTTCGGAGAGTGTACGAATGGAACCAAATGGACCCGTTCACATTCGTACACTCTCAGCAAAAAAAGTTGGAAATGTCCCTCTTTTGTCCCTCTTTCAGGCTGCAACGGCCTGAAAGAGTGGCGAAAGACCCCTCAATGTCGCAACTTTTTGGCTGGTCCAAGTATACAGGTACATGAAGGCCGAGCCTTCATGTATTCCTAGTACATTCCTAGTACATATCTACTTAAAAATGGAGTGACGCAAACTTTGTAGCTTTTCCTCTATGGACGCTAGAGTTAACCATTACTATAACAGACCCCCAGGTGTGGTTAGAATATGTCTTCCAGGTGTATTCTTTTGGTTTCTTCCTGAAAAGCTGAAGTGAGAAGGCCAAATCGAAAATGCACCGCTTTAGTGACACCAGGGTTCAGTTTTAGCTGGGTGGTGCACAGGTGAAAAAACAGATATATACTTATCCTTGTCAATTCTTTCTGGACTTTGAAAGCAGTCTAGCTGCAGTACCACAATGTCCTGAGGTGGTGGGGGCACTGATATACACATCATTTTATATTTGAGTCATTGTTGTGATATTGATAAAACCAGGCTTGTTTCAGAAAATCAACAGTGGCAAACGCTGTAAACAAAGTGTAAATGCAAATTTGAAACTGAAGACTGAAAGTAGAGGAGGAATTATGCAAAGCAGGGTGCATTGATGACATCATTATGAGGCCAAATTCAGATGCGTTGGATTCCATGCTTGTATTTCTAAGTATTTCTACTGCATGTTGCTTTGAGTAAAACATTTCATATTCAAACCCCCAGGAAAAGTAGCTGACGTGAACAACACACAGCAAGCTACATGAATCAAAATACTCCAGCATCAATCCGGCGAGTCACGACAACAACAATCACTCGGGACAGTTCACATTTCACCGGAGGTGATGGCAATAATAATAACCCTTTGTGTACTGAACGCGTTTTGGTGTTCAGCGCATTATGTTATACTTTAGCTATTGAAAAATATCAGACCTACGAGCTCATATCGCGCCACCGAGTGGTGCGATATGAGCTTGTAGGTCTGAATTTTTTGAAAAATTGTGAAAATGAGAATATCTAAGAATATATTCTATTTGACACCTGATTGTAGTTTCTGACAAGATTCTAGTTTCTGACTAGTTTCTGATGCTAGATTCTGACAGATCTAGTTTCGCTGAAAAAAATCATGTTCCTGTGTCAGTGATGCGTAACATATTTCCCCCAGAATTATCTATATTTGGCTGCGGACCCCCATCTGAAAACATGCTGTTGTAGGGATCTCCCAGATTTCAGTTAAAATATTTGCTTCCGAAAGAATATATTCAAAGATTTGCATCACATTTTCACATTTTTTCAAAAATATCAGAGCTACAAGCTCACAGCGCGCCACTCGGTGGCGCGCTGTGAGCTTGTAGCTCTGATATTTTTCCATAGCTTAAGTGTAACATGATGCTTTGAACACCAAAACACAAAGGGATAAAGAAGACGGAGTCCAGCACTGAGAGAGGAAACATTAATGGCTCCATAGGGATGGACGGGTCTGTCTGAGGCAATCCTTTTATTGTCCAACTGGAGGATTAGTCTGAATATGTAGTGCTGCTGCTGCCTTTTATTAGCATGCATGTCATCCCCCAACTGCCTGCTCTGATCAATATGTTCTGGACAGATCCAGCCATGGCCAGTGAGAGTCTATTTCACTGACTGACCGACTGACTGGCTATATGACTGACTGACTAACTGACTGACTGACTGACTGACTGACTGACTGACTGACTAACTGACTGACTGACTGACTGACTGACTGGCTTGATGGCTAACTGACCAACGACTCACTGAGTGACTGACTGACTAACTGACTGACTGACTGACCAACTGACTGACCAAATGAGTGACCGACTAACTGAATGACTGACTGACTAGCGAATAACTCACTGACTGACTAGCAAACAACTCACTGACTGTCTGAATAACTGAATGACTAACTGACTGACCAAATGACCGACCGACTGGCTGACTGACTGACTAGCAAACAACTGACTGACTGACTGACTGACTGACTGAGTAGCAAACGACTCACTGACTGACTGACAGACTGACTGACTGACTGACTGAGTAGCAAACGACTGACTGACTGACTGACTGACTGACTGACTGACTGACTGACTGACTGCTTACTGGCTTGCTGGCTAACTGACCGACTGCCCAACTCACTGACCGACCGACTGACTAGAGTTCTCAAACTCTGCCCGAACCCGACCTGGCCCAACCCGACACTTTGGGCCAGGCCCGAGCCTGAAGTGTGTGCTAATCTGTAGGGCCTGGTTGGGCCTTATGGGCTCAATGAAAAGTATTATAGAAAAAATAGTTCTGTTCTGTCTGTCTGTCTGTGCATTTATTATGAAGATTCAAGATGGTGCGAATTGGCATTTCACTTTTACTATACAAGTAGAGTTCTCAAATTCTGCCCAAACCCGACCAGACCCTAAAAACTATGATAATTTATGATATCTATGATAATTAGTGGGGCTGGGCCAGGCTTCAGCCAGGGCACAGTTTGGGCCAGGTTTTGATTTTCAGGCCTGTTGAGAACTCTACAACTGAATGACTAACTGACTGACTGACTGGATAGATGACTGACCGACCGTCCAACCGACTGACTGACTGGCTGACATTCATAGTCAGTTACTCTATCACAAAAACTCAGTGTAGTGTTTCTCTGTAAAGTGGCAAAGCTAATAAATATGGAAAATCCAATACATCCATCCTGCGCTTCCAGCAGATCAGATAATATGCACGTGACATCCTCACCATACACAGAAGTTACGCAGGAGCGCCTACTGTACCACCGAATGGCAAAAAAAATACTACTTACTGGCCTGCACAGCCCACGCATCCAAACAGAAATCTTTAATAAACATTAAATTAACTGTGCACCTCGATTTGACATCCACTGCATGCATACACACCGTTATAAAAATCCTTCTCAACATTAAAGGCATTGAAGTAATAATGAAAATAAACAATAATTGCGAACACAGTGAGTGATATTACTATGTAACCCAGCCAGTAATGTCTGCGTGTATCTGTGTGAGTCACCTGCTCCCATGTCCAAATATGGAGAAGAAATGTGTATTTGGACATGTCTGACCCCATAGACCATGTCTAACTCCATGGAAGACAATGCAATCTCTTGGATGGACCTCAACCAGCCTCTCTTAAATATAAAGAACGTTTTACCTCCTCACCAAAACAAACACAGTTTGTGTGATTAGAAAGCCTACTTTCCTTAGTGGAAACACTCTGAGCCCTACATTTAATATAGCCTACACCCACACACTCTTGATACAATGAAATCTTATTCACAAACCTCATTCCGCCTTCCAAGGAGTGTTAAGACATGGATTAAACTTATTCATGCATGACAAAAGTTTGTTTTGATCTGGCTGCATGGCCGCCATCTTGGTTTCCTGAAGGAACTCTCACCTCTCCCACAACACCGCCACCCAGTGGACATTTTTAGAGCACACTCCACCCAAAACTACTCAGGTTGTAGAAACCACAGTAACCATGCAAATGCAGAAGATTAAAAATGGCAATTAACAGACAATAAAGATAAAGAACCATAACCTCATGTATCTATAACTGTCCACACTATACTATAGGACGCCATTCACAAAAGGTTTTGTGAATGTCATTATGTTAAGTGACAGGTTTTCATGACTCTGAATCTAGTCCAAGCATGGTTTTGGCACACAAAAAAACCCTGTAGTTCAGTGTTGTCCACTTTTAGAAGTGGACAATTGGATAAGACACGTGCAATGTACGCATGCACAGGCTTTTGCATGTGCATGCAAAATACACACAAACAGTAAACATACAGACATGTATGTCCTATTTAAAAACAGCATTTACAATGCTTAATTGTATCCATAAAAAGTCAAAATACATATTTTTGCCCCATTTTACATGTGAGAGAAGTGGGGGAACTGCGTCCCCCTGCGTCCGCCCTCCACTACACCCCTGGTTCTAACTTCTAACTGCAATGGGGACTTCATTCCACATGTTCTGAGCTATAATGCGCGTAACTCGAGAACCTCTTGCCCCACCGGCTTCAAATTCGACACCCGTGTTCCACACCCCCACAGGGAGTGCAGTGGCCGGTATCGATCGGTCGGACCCATGTCCTACGGTTGTCCAGAACTGCCACAAAAGGCCTCTCTGCCCGGGCTCTGGACCTGCCCATATCGGGTCCACAGACGGACATGGCCTGTTCTGGCATCATCCAACAGAAGGAATACAGACACACGCATAATTCTGCACAAAATCATAGCATAACGGGTAAGACCCTTGCCCAGTGTCCATAGAGCTGGCCTGTTCTGAACAAAAGACCACATAGACTCCAAATACCATGGGCATGCCTGATAAATAACTCCATATGTGCATAAATGGGACGCAGACATAAAACTGCACTCTGTCGAGTGCCAACTTGTGAATTGCAGTATGCCATGGCCTACTTGTGCATGAGCAGAGTACAAGCACCCTCCACCTCCAAGAGATAATACTCATGGCAATACAATACTAGAAAGGGTATCCTAATTAATCACCATTGCATTGACACCTAAACCAGCCAATCGACCTGTTTAAAAAGATGAACAAACCGAGTAGGCCAGTGCCCAATGGGTACCGCTCTAGGCGACTGCAAAATGACTGTGATGTCATAAGGGGTTTCAGGTGTTCACACAGGCCAACAATTAGAGAAGCAAAGTAAAAGCCAGAAGAACTGCTGAATAACTTATTCACAGCAGGAACCGCCATAGCAACCCAGCTGCTTCATGGGAATTGAATGCAATTAAATGAATATGCTTTGAGAGGATGGATGATATTACATGTAAAGACGAGCCAACCTGGATCCATCTACACCATCCTCTAAACCATATTAAAATCAGCCTACAGATGCTACTGTGTACAGCTACTGTGTACAACAACACACTCCAACTGACTTTGTCCCAACTTCCAATATCATTATAGTTTTGTATTTTGCGTTATAATTTTATTTTTAATTAGTTTTGACTTTATTTTTTCTAGTTAACTTAACCCTTTTTAACAGTATATGTTTTAGTGTAATCTGCACAGGGCCAAGTATGATGAAAATAAAAACTCAGGAAATTGTATATTCAATTACAGCACTAGCTTAGTAAGCTTAGATCAAAAGACAGATTGTTTGTTCTTTTTTTGCTCTTAGCCCACATTTGAGATGAAGCCTCCACGTCATCAGTGCCCGTACACCCAAGGCAGGGTTGGGGAAAGGACATTTCTGTGTGAAGTTTGCATGTCCTCCCCATGTCTCCTATAGGGTAGATACCCTCTGTGGTGGACTGGGCGAAAAAAATCGGCCTGGACATTTTTAGCGTGATTCGGCCAAGACCGACCTACCACAACCAGCGTGTGATGGACCTATTCTACCTGGTATAGTTGGTTAACCAGATGTAACTCTTTGAGAGCGTAAACATGAAACCAAATGGACCCCTTGCGGGACCATTTGGTTTCATGTTAACACTCTCAAGAGTTAAAATATTCATCTAAATTAAATATTAATGCTCATTTTGATGTGTATGTTTGACTGGTTTGTTTCCCAATTGGAATTGTGGACCAAAAAGCAAAATAAATATTTAGTTTTGGGGTCTGTTGGGGTTAAAATGTCATGAAATCGTGGTCCATGGCTCAAAATTATGAATAGTGGGCCTTGGGATCAAAAAGGTTGGAAAACCAGTGCTTTTATTCATACCGTGATACCACCGGCCCCCTACGGATCGTGGCCCACAGGGAGACCTCCCTGTACGCCCAATGGTCAATCTGACCCTGGATACCCTCACAAAAACATGCAGTAATCCTGGTAAACTGCCTGATGGAGGGGGCAGGAACTGGTAGGGATAACGTGTTCCTTTCACATGCTAATACGTCCAACCAGGGAAACTCCCCTCTGTCAGGTGCAAAGGCGGCCGCTTGGACTAAGGGTCACATTAGGTAATGGGGTTACATGGGGTTACAAAATCTCAGGGATAAGAAAAAAAAAAAAAAATCGATCCGGATGGAAACGATCTGGGACTCACTGATTTAATGGTCGCCAATGGTTCCGGGCGCTCGCCGTGATAACCTGAATCTGGAAAACTAAAACACCTACTACAAGCAGGATCTCTGGTTTCAACAACACAGCCATCACCCAGCGGCATGGCCGACCGTGTGGACACCGTGTTCACCTGCAACTGGAGCTTTCATTTCCTTGACACGGAGACGGCAAACTGTCACCGTTTTGGCAGCAACAGCGGCCGGGGCAGCTGTAGTTTAAAGTGGCTGCATGGGGAGCAGTGCTGGAAGCAGTACTCACGTTGTAGGTACTGATCAGTAAAAAAAAAAAAAAGTACCAATACTGCAATATACTACTGTTACCAGTCAAAGTCAATAATTCAAACTTAATGGTATACTAAGTGATTTCATTTTCTTGGCTAATCCTCCCTACTACAGAGTGTGGTGACCATATATATAGAGTTCCTCCCTGTCCCCAGTCAGTCCCTGGGGTCAAAAAACCCTAGTTTTAGTTTGGGCTTTGGGAGAAAAGCCTTCTTTCCATCCAATCAGGATGAGAGGGGCCTTCCGTCCAATCAGGATCGACTGGGGGTGGGACTTGGTATGTGGTGCTGTCCTGTTGCTGTGTGTGTGCATGTGAACATCTTGTTTGGGAGGACTGGAGGGTTGTTCCAAATCGCCCAAATGACTGAATGCTCCTTTAACTTGAAAAAATGAAAATAAATACAGAGTAACTAACTACTGTAAAAATTTCAAATAAAATGTAAAGGGGTTAAAAGTACAGTGCCTCTGAGATAAGTACGAACCAAATGGACCTGTTAGGGCTCATTTGGTTCAATTTGTACGGTCTCAGAAAAAAAATCTTGAAAATTGATGGAAAAGAATATATATATATTCATCATCTGAATTACCACCACTTAATTAAGAAGTCTACACTGTTTTGTTGGCAAAATCAAGTGTGGAATTGTGGACAAAAGCTAAATAAATATTTAGATTTGCGGTCTGTGGTTCTAAAATATCCTCAAATGGTGGTCTGTTGCTCAAATCCTGAATAAATGGTGGTACCTGAGATGAAAAAGGTTGAAAACCACTGGAGTAGATGTACTTATTTAGTTTACATCACTGGTCAGATGAACAGAAGGTCAGTCTACTGTAGCTTAGTGGGCAGAGAGAGACTAGAGGACCATCTGGTAAATCACAAGGTCACCAGTTCTGACCCCAGCCTGCCCAGTACAGTACACATTTTGTCCCTGAGCAATACTTAACCCAACAACCGCCTCAATTAAAGGGGGGAAAAACATAAAATTTAACTTCTTTCTTTTTTAATTTGTTGTGTGTTTTCTGTTCTCTCATGTGTGTTTTCTCCATACAAATAATCAAGTTTGAGCAATCAGGCTTTCATATCATATAGGAGCTTTAATGGCAATTGCTCTTAGGAACAGCTCATCTGAATGTGTCCTGCTAATGATGTCATCAATGCACCCTGCTTTGTGTAATTCCTCCTCTCCGGAAACTATGTTATTTGCACTTTAATAATGGTACAATGCCAAGGTTTCCCCCATTGTAACCCATATTTTGGAGAGTCAAATCTCCGAAAAACCGAATGTCAGAAAGCGAAAAGGGACAGAATGTGGAGATATTGACCATTGAATGGACGTGGACTGGCACGCATTTCAAAATGGCTGTTGCTAAGAACATCTTGTTCAGCGCCACCTGGACATGTATTGCACGTTCACTTCCTTGCTTTACAGGCCGATAAAACTTGCTATTAGGGACTTTAAGCATGACGGCGGCAATGTCTCCACTGCGGCAACAGGAACTTGATCCACGCTCGATAGATAAACCTGCTTGCTGTAGCAGCCGTTCCTACTACGACAGAACCTACACTTTAACGTAGTGTCCACAACGCCCGTTTGACCCACGCTGCCACACCATGATTAACCCGTCGCCATTGCGGATGGCTATTTGCTTATCGATTTTGACAGCTGCGGTGATTGCGTCATAGCAGCCGTACTTCCGGTAAGGGGAGCCGTTCTGAAAATGCGGCAGCTTAAAGTGCCTATTATTTCTGAAACTGCGGCACTCTCCGTGGTTTCTTATCTAAGCACCTCGTTTGGAACATTAATGCTTAACCGACAAGGCGGTAAGGGAAGATTATACCAACCGTTTTTTGGAGGGGAAATGGTTATGGAATTTCTCCCCTTCTGCTTAGCACTCTAGCGACTTTATTCTGACAAACTCTGGCAGCATCATGAGTGTTAAATAAACCTGTGAAGAAGGTAGCGCCGCGTGCGCCACTTCTGTGGCACCAGGTGTGAGAAAAACAGAAATGCTGTACCCAAAACAGAAATCTGGTGATGCTGGCATAAACTTCAACATACAGTAACAGCCCCCGCGGGTCCCCACCGATGTTGTCATCATGACCATCTAATGTAAGTGGCCATGCAGCATCAGCTGTTTGATGCTGAAACTGCAGGATCTGCCTCGACGCATCATAATCTGCTCTGGTGAGCACATGATCGCCATGGGGCTAACACTTTAGTTGAGAAAACAAGCACAAACTACCAATATTACCAAGCCACTAACTTTACAGAAAAACATGCCCCACGGCGCTTATAAAGAGCAGACATGGCCTGTTCGCTCCGTGCAGCTCGGCCAAAGATGCATAAAATGTAAAATGTAAGAACATCTGCGCACACATGCACGTGTGCACGCACACACTCGCACACGCCCACACGCACACACACACACCCTCAGTGCCCTGCCGTTAATTTATTCACACAAATTAAATTTTACTTTATGGACACAAAATAAATTAAAGTAAAGTGCACTTTATGGACTGGAAAGACCTGTAGGCCTATGGTTTTATGGACTCTAGTTTTACGCCTCTGTATAGGTGTTTTTTTTATTATCAACTTTATTGAACAGTTGACAACTGATCTTTCACTCAGTAGGAGGTGCTCCAGTCGCAGGATGATGATGTCACATGAGCATGTTCATCCATATATTCCATAGAGCTAGATCACACGTGACATCATCCTCCTGCGCCAGGAGCAGTTCCTGTTGAGTGAAATATTCTCTATTTATGAAAGAAATAAGATGCCATTGGTGTTTTTATTTGTTTATTTTAGTTATATAGGGAAAGTATAATGTTTTAAGCGATGTTTATCTTATTAGTCAGGGATCCTTTCAACACCACACCTGTTGTATCGTATCGTCAACCATGTATGGTGATACGTATAGTGTTGCTGTTATGTAACGTTACACCCCTAATGTGTGCACACGTCATTAGCAGCATTATGCAATTAGTGTTCAGACCTCCTCCTGGGCAGGGTAGAAAATGAACCCTAAGATGATGTAGAAAATGAACCCTAAGAAGATGCATAGTGAGTAACCACTAAGGCTTTAACGGACATTATAAATGTGTCAACATGAGGACTGTGCAATATGGTCACTTAATTGGGCCGACGTTAAATAGGTTTAATTGGCATCACACTGTTGCTTCCTCCCAGCCGTTTAATGACCAAATCTAAAAATGTGACTCGTTCACTGTGAATTTTTAATGCGAGAGAGAGAGAGAGAGAGATGGGGGAAAGTTCAACTATAAATGGCCATGGGTGATGTAGTATGTGGCATGCCTCTGTCCAATTATTCTGGCCTGAGATTCCTTTGTGAGGCGGAGATGACAGAGTTTCAGCTTAAGGCCACAGGAAATGAGGTATCTTTCTTTCATGTGAAGACATTAAAGAGCTCTATTTTCGTCGGTGCCTTTGCCCCCCTTCATCCCTAAATGCCCTTTTCTTTCTTTTTTGAGTGGTGCAGCCTCTACCGAGGCCCATCTTGGTCCCTAAACGTACCTGTACGCCTGTATACCCATCCCAATGTCCCTATGTTTAACGTACTGACACCCTAATTTGGTGCTGTTTCACCAATGGACCATATTCGTTCATACAGAAAAGCCCCATGATAATCTTATACAACTTGCTCTTGGTTAGTATATCCTTCTTAAAACAAGAGCAATCGTACTTAAAGTCTAGATTTAAGATTACAAGACTTGCTTAGTTCAGAGTTTTTTGCAGTGTAAAAGTCATTGTTGATAAGGCACTGATGGCAAATAGAGCCTATAAATAGTGTAATTCCCCTGGACTTCTGTTCTATCCTAGATGCTGCTTGCCCAATGAACTGTGATCCACTTGAATGAAGATCTTGTTGTATGAGCTACAACTTGTACTGGTACAGTATATGTGCACCAAAAGCCCCATGAACTTTACAACTGTTGACTTAGATCAGACAGCAAGTATATGAATAGTCATTGGAGCCGTTCATTCATGCAGCACAGACACTTCCTCTGTGGCATTCTGGACATGCTCTCTAAATTTAAATTCGACCATGTAACCTATAAATCTCTGAGTCCGTCTGAAACGTCATAAGCACAGCAGCACGGCGTCCATGTGTGTAGTAGTAATTCCTCACTGGGTTACATTATTAAGCCGGAATAGAACATGTGGCCCATGACACATGTTCACCAAGTCAATGAATTATTTAAAAAAAAACATGTATTAATAATACTCGTCACAGCGTCGTCTCAATAATGAATCAAGACATTATCTGCGCGGGGTAAGATGAGACAAAGGACACATCCAAATTTAGAGCGGTGATATATTGCCGTCTGGCGCGCGTTTCGTTCTCCATCTCCACTAACGCTGTTGCTGTTCAGAAATTAACCAGCTTATGGGGACAATGTGAGAGTGCGGTCTGGCCAACACCAACCAACTCGGGACTCCGGAATCACTGCCTGGCTCTCCAACAACACTATCTAAAATCAGGGTAAGCTGCCTGCAGGCTGGTATAATGGTGCATATACCGTAATCCCCCCCCCCCCCCCCCCCCCCCCCCCCAAGTCATTAAACTGTGGGTGATAATAGAGGACACACTTCTATTGCAGCGCATCCATGTGCATTTTTGTGTAGTCTCCATGCAGGGATGGCTTAGAGGGATATTTCACTTTCAAACAAAACTTTTGGTCATTTTATGGTCTACTCAGTCTCATGTGAACACACCAGACAGTTACTCCATTCACTATTTAGGTACTTGATGTTAACTTTAGTGTATCTGCCTCCTTCCTACACAAACACATTATAACTTAAAACTTCATTTTAACCATGACAGATTATTCGAAAACAACCCATATCTTTTCTGGTTACTGATATCTGTCTGGTGTGCTCACATGAGACTGAGTAGCCATAAAATGACCAAAAGTTGTTGTTGTTTTTTTAAGTGGAATATCCCGTTAAATACCTAATGATATGGCTTTTTGCAACCATATTGTGCCATAGTAGGCTGTTTCGAGGAAGCAATCCGAATAGTTCAGTGGTTTTCAACCTTTTTGATACCAGGGACCACTATTCATTCAGAATTTGAGCCACTGACCACTATTTGATGACATTTTAGCCCAACAGACCCAAAACTAATTTAACCAACTTATTTTGCTGTTATCAGAATTTCCAGGCTGGAGTTGGGAAACAAAACATTATACATTCTCTAGTTGTGTAGACTTGGGCTAATTCAGATGATGAGTATTTTAACTCTTGAGAGTGTAAACATGAAACCAAATGGACCCACACAAGTCCATTTGGTTTCATGTTTACACTCTGAAAGAGTTACACCTGGTTAACCAACTTTCCATCATTTCCTGGGGACCACTTGGAACTCTCTCAAGGACCACTAGTAGTCAACGGACCACTGGTTGAAAACATGCTTAAATGGACATTATATATATAATATATATATTTTTATATATATTTCTGTCAGTTGTGAAGTAGTTTGAAGTAGTACCCAGTTAAAGTAGTCATTCACGCCAAGATATTTATTTATTTATTTTATACAAATTACACATTTGTTAAAGCTAATGTGTAATTAAGTTCAATCACAGACACCTTTGGATGTGGCCTCTAGTACCCCAGCCAGGGGACAGGCCTGGGCTTGCAGTAAATGAACCCGCATAACCCGTGAAAACGCATGCTAAAATTAGATTCTACTAATAGGCATGGTGTGTTATTAATGAAAGGCTCACCTGCTGATGATGGACAATATATCCATGAATGATTTATGATTCACTACTGTCAGTGAATGAATGCAACAGAGCCATCGTAATATCATAGTGGACATCTTACTTGCTAAAAGGTTGTTGACTAGCAAGTTATTATTTAAAGGACAACTTTATTTTATTTTATTTTTGTTTTTTCAACCAAGGTTCATATTTTAGGCTGTTTTTAGAGAAAGTAAAAGATGGGTGTTAATTGTTTTACATTCCTTGCTTTGTTTAGTTTAGGACTGTAGTAGATAATAAAAAAAAATAAATTGCTTTAAAATGTTGCAAACAAATACGTATTTATGGCCATGTTTGAATGCCCCCTCCCGTAGCTAAAATCCCTAGAACTAAAGAAAGCAAGGAATGTAAAAAAATAATAATAATAACAACACCGTCATCTTTTACTTTATCTTACAGTTGTATAACAACCTAAACATGAACCTTGCTTGGAAAAAAATGTCCTTTAAGTATTACATGACCAGTATTACAGTATTTAAGACTTCACCCTGCCGAACTCCCGTAGAGAATGCCACTCTACCATCTCTTAGGCTAGGAGCAGATATGTTACCAAAACCGCGTCTCCTTGCGACTTATTCAATGCCTTGCGACTTATGCAACTACTTGCATAAGTTCGGCAGCCGCCAGGATCGTGTTAAGTGTTGCGGTTGACACTTAAAACGGGCTGTGTGCTAACAACCTCCACTGCGGTTTGTACTTTAATGAATTAATTAATGTAGCTGTGTAATAATGTTTAGCGAGAACTAACTCGGTAGAGCACTAAGATCTGTAGTTTTATTATATATCTGGACAAAATGGCAGTAGGAGAATAAGGCCACTAAACGAAAAAAAATGGTCTGTTTCTCTAAAATGTATGAACAAACCTGCAAATAGACGTGTACTGACGCTTGTAGAGTCAGGGCTGAGGGAAGTAGGGGTGCTGGAGGGGGGTGGAGCACCCCCTTTTTCAGACACAGCCCCCCTTGGACAGGAGGAGGAAAATACTAGTTATTTTAATCAAAACAGATTCCTGTTAATAGGCCTTATACTGTACACATGCTCTATTGTTGTATCAGAGGCTAAGGTACCCGTGTCTGTTAGCTCATGCATGTGGAGAGGGAAGGTAAAAGCCACTTTCCATGTGTAAATGCATGAAAACGTGCATGCACAATGCGCATTCACACACATTTTGCGTGTGTGCGCATCTTGCAGCACCCCATAGTGAACGTCCAGCACCCCCAACTGTCAATATCTTCCCGCGGCCATGTGTAGAGTACAGCATATGGTCCTCTTTTTTCTTAATTAATTTCTCCAGAGCGCTTCAAAATGTATGATGACATTCATTCCATTCCATTAATTTTTCACACCGACGGTGGAAGAAACCATGCAAGGCACCACCTTACTCGCTCATACAGAAGGAAGCAGGTACAGGTTTAAGGGGTCAAGTGTCTTTTAGCCCGAGGGACTCTTCAACCAGCAGAGTCCTTGACAGCCGCTCTACAGTATGTTCCTGATCCACAGTCATCTGTCTCTTTCACTCCTTCATGGTCATTTACATTTCCATCTCAACCCTGACGGCTGTGTCACGGCCGTATGGGCATGTGGCGGGATCAGCCATGGAGAAAAAAGGGCTGCAATAGTGTACTATACTGTAAGTAAAAGTATTCAATACTGCATGGCAAAGTCAAAACTCAAATTGTACCTCTTCAGAGTAAAAGTACAACGGTATTGGCTTCAAAATGCACCACAAGTATAGCCTACTCATTACATTATGCACAATGTTCAATTTCACGAGTGTCGTAGTACAAGCTTCCAATGTGTCGCTCTTTGTCACAAATGTTGTACTTAAAAGGACATTTCACCATTTCTGCAAAAAAAAAAAAAAAAAAAAATACATGAATACCATTTAGAATTGAAATAACATTGTGTGTAATATTATTGATATTATTATGTGTGTAATATGCAGTTTTAGATATCTTCGGTTTTAGCAATGAGCCCAGGGTCTCTGATGTCAACGACACTATACTTCCTGGACTACATTTCCCACAATTCTATGGTGCACTGCACCTCCTCATGGATAGGGGGAGAGCACTGTCTTACTGAGACAGCAAGTAGTCCAGGAAGTAGTGTCAATGACATCAGAGACTGCTAAACTCTAAAATATCTAAAACCACATATTACACACATACGGACCGCCAAGAAGTGTTCTAAATCTTCTTGTTATAATATATTTTTTTGTTGGCAAAAACAGCGAAATGTCCCTTTAAGTACAGTACTTGAGTAACTGCCTTCCATTGTCGGCAGAGCGCTATTGATTTCCAGCAAACACAGTTTCTCTTTCCCAGACAGATAATGGCTGTCATTCATCACCATCTCCCAAATATTTCACCGTCCATCGATTGGCACATGGTGACTGGGGGACGGACACAGACCATAGGGTAACAGCATATAGCCACTATACTATACCTATGGAGGATCAATCTCAGGCATAGAGATGATGGAGAGGGCAACAGTGTCGCTGGTGGCAGCAGCAGAGCAAGCTTCCCACAGCTGCCTGCTGCTGGCCATAGTGTTGTAGTCAAGACCATCTAAATCGAGACCAGTACCAAGACTAGGGGGTGGTCGAGACCAAAACAAGACCAGACAACCACAGTACTTGGGCGGTCGAGATCTAGGCGAGAGTAGCAAGACCAAGACCTAGAGACCAAGACCTAGAGGGGTCGAGACAGAGGCCGAGACCTAGAGAGGTCGAGACAGAGGCCGAGACCTAGAGGGGTCGAGACAGAGGCCGAGACCTAGAGGGGTCGAGACAGAGACCAAGACCTAGAGGGGTCGAGACAGAGACCAAGACCTAGAGGGGTCAAGACAGAGGCCGAGACCTAGAGGGGTCGAGACAGAGGCCGAGACCTAGAGGGGTCGAGCATCTATGGGGTCGAGACCAAGACCTAGAGGGGTCGAGACAGAGGCCGAGACCTAGAGAGGTCGAGGCCAAGACAGAGACCAAGACCACTGCGAGGCCAGTCAAAGTCAAGACCACAACATAATTTGTTGTCCTCCATCCATTCCCAAATTCTCTCTGTAGTTGTGGACTGCTAGCGACATGCACGTCATCCATCCAGCGGTTATGAATGGGCTCCTCGACCCTCATAATAAGATACAGAACATTTCCTTTGCATTGTCTCGCCTCGAGTGAGAGGCGAGACAATGCAAAGGAGCGAGCGAGACGTTTGCTCCGAGACGGTGATGAGAACAAGACAAATTTAAGGGGGAGACCAAGACATGACCACGAGACAAATGAAGTGCAACAACAGTGAGAACCGAGACAAGACCAAGACAAATTGAGGCGAGACAAAAACAAGACCGAGACACCAAAAATTCGTGTTGAGACCGGTCTCGAGACAAGACAATGTATCACCTTGAGACCGGTCTCGGGACGAGACAATGTCTCGAGAACTACAACACTAGCTGGCCATATAGCGGCTAACCAGCAGCAGAGCCGAGACGGAATCCAGCACAGGGGCAGGAAGCAGATTATCAGCCTCCATCTATGAACAATGCACTAAAAGCACTGTGTTTGGGGATGATAATGCCATGCGCAGACTGGGTGTTCCTACAACACAGCACAGCCCAAGAGCCCAGACAATTGCATGATGATGAGTGGAGATGTTGTTTTTCTCTCTCTCTCTCTCTCTCTCTCTCTCTCTCCAATAAAAATACTTTGCTTTGCTAGTTGCTTAGCAACAACTAAAAAAAAAAACATTCTTATGGTCTATATTATAGCGTATGAGCCTGACACTGACAATCTGAGTGGGATTTATTGTCGGGAAAACGTGAGACGGGGCAAGAGGGCGGCTGCCAAAATACAAACGACGACTAGGAAAGACAAAGCGTGGAGGGCAAGGGGTGATGTGAGAGTATAGATTAGTTAGAGTCTGGTCCCACCCAGGAACACAACAGGTTGGTGAAATCAGCCCTTCACTCAGTGTTGCCAACTGCCAAAATCTAAAATGCACTAGTGGCACTTCCAAAATGCACTAGAATGCACTAGATGCTTGCCTGGAAGGGAAGCATGATGACCCTTACTCTTCTACATTCTCTAGACTTTTTTACACTCTTGAGAGTGTATAAATGAAACCAAATGGACCCGCAAGGGTCCATTTGGTTTTATTTTTACGCTCTCAAAGAGTTACACCTGGTTAACCGACTGTCCATCATTTAGCCTGGGGACAACTGGTTGAAAACCACTGTCATAGGAGGAAAAAAATTTTCCTCCTATGACAGTGGTTTTCAACCAGCCAGAGATAAAACCCTAATTTTTCAGCAAAATGGTGAAAAATTAGGGTTTTATCTCTGGCGCCTGTCAATCAATTTCTCCGACTGTAGTAGATAATAAAATAAAAGAAATCACTTTAAAATTGTGTAAACAAATATGTATTTAAGGCCATGTTCGAATGCCCCTTCCCATAGCCAAAATCCCTAAAACTAAAGAAAGCAAGGGATGTAAAAAAAATAAAATAAAATAACACCCATCTTTTACTTTCTCTAGCAACAAGTTAACAACCTAAAACATGAACCTTGGTTAAAAAATAAAAAAGTCATCCTTCAAGTTTGACCTGCGGCTCATTTATAAATTAAATGATTGGTTGAGTATCCGTTCAGTATCCATTCAAAGCAAGCGTACTCTGCAGTGCACAAACATTTGTGGCGGTAAGTAAGCTGAGAGAAACTAATAGGATATGCACATCACTTAGTGGAGGTGCTGGGTTGTAAGTGACATCAGATGTCGTCAATAAATTACAGCGGAGCCGACGAGAGCGTGTGGGTTTATTATTCTTCTTTCTTTCAGTAAGCTGACAGCACCTTGAGAAAAAAAAACTAGGCTAAAGGAAGCACGGTCTTATATGAAAGAGACATCTCTCTCTCTCCCTCTCTCTCTGTCTCTCTCCAGTGTTGCCAACTTGGCGCATTTGTCGCCAAAACTAGTGAAAAGCTCCTGGTGGAAAATCTAGTGCTTTTTGGCAGGGCTGGTGAGTTGGGGCGAAATTGATTAACAGGCGCCAGAGATAAAAAAAAAAAAAAAAAAATGTTTTTCACCATTTTTCCTCCTATGACAGTGTTTTTCAACCACTGGTCTCCAGGCTGAATGACAAATGGACCCTGGCGGGTCCATTTGGTTTCATTTTTACACTCTCAAGAGTTTAAATATTCATCATGTGAATTAGCCACATGTCTACACAACTAGAGAATGGGGTTAATGCGCAGGAAAAAAAAAAAAGTATTTCATTCCGTCCTAGTATTGGCCTTCCAGGCAAGCATCTCGTGCAGTGGTTTTCAACCGGTCGTCCGGGGACCACCAGTGGTCCTTGAGAGGGTTCCAGGTGGTCCCCAGGCTAAATGATGGGAAATTGGTTAACCAGATGTAACTCTCTGAGAGCTCAAGAGTCATCATCATCAATAGGCATCATTTGACTTAGCCCGAGTTTACACAACTAGAGAAAGTGGAAGATTCCCAAATCCAGCCTGGTATTGTGGACATAAGCAAAAGAAATCTTTAGTTTTGGGGTCTGTGGGGCTAAAATGTCATCAAATGTTGGGTCTGTGGCTCAAATTTTGAATAAATAGTGGCCCTTGTATGAAAAAAGGTTTGAAAACCACTGTTCTAGTGCATTTTGGAAGTGCCACTAGTGTATTTTGGATTTTGGCAGTTGGCAACACTGCTCTCTCTCTTTCTCTCTCGCTGTCTTCGAAGGTCAGCGCCTTCTCCGTGACGCAGGCCTCTGCCATCTCCCTCCTACCTGTGTGCTTGTCTGCCTGTGAGATGAATGCTCAATGCATTCTGGGTTCAGATGCAAACTCCGTTTGGCCCTTATTCTCAAGCATCGTTATCAGGCCAGAGACATTCCTTTGTCCTTTCCTCCGCGAAGGACGGACGGACGGACGGAAAGCAAGGAAGGATACGGCAAGGATAAAACCCCCTTGTTTTATTTTTAATCAAAGTTCGTCATGTGAATGCTCAAACCGAAAACACAAACGTCAAAGCAAAGAAGAAGCGCCTTTCAAAAGAAAAACAAAAAACAAAAAAACACAAGGACACTTTACAGTTACGGAAATAAAGTAAACAGAATTGCCAAAAGTACTGGAGCGACGCTTCGATGCCGGAGTAGGTCGGGAGAGGCGTATTGTGGAAATCAGATGGTATCATGCGGGGCACGACTACTACTGGTTTGGGAACTATAGGCACACAAAACAAAGGCACCATCAGGGGTGTTTTTGCCATCAGGCAGACTAGGCCGTTGTCTGGGGTGCCATTGGGGGGCGCGGGCACGGGGGGCAACCACCAGACATGCTTTAAAACAGGTGAGCCCAACCAGTAGATGGGATCTACCGGTAGATCTCGGCCTGATCACGAGTAGATCTCGGGAGGTGTAGGGGGGAAAGAAAAAAAATGGGATGTTAAAGAAAAAAGAGCGATTTTCGTGTGTGTGTATGTGTGTGTGTGTGTGTGTGTGTGTGTGTGTGTGTGTGTGTGTGTGTGTGTGTGTGTGTGTGTGTGTGTGTGTGTGTGTGTGTGTGTGTGTGTGTGTGTGTGTGTGTCTACGAAGTGGCTCATTTGGAGGTTTGTTGTCTGCTGTCTGTGAATTATGCCAACAGTATTGTTCTGCAACGTGTAATGGACTGTTCTGCAACTTATAATGTCCATATAAGCATAATACTTTATGCTTATATGGACATAAAGTAAAGTGGTAAAACAAAGTAGTGTTGTGTTGTTGTGAAGTTACTGCAGGCTGGCAACGATGCGTGTGGTTTGAAATGTTGATATTGGACTGGTAGATCCCGGAGGGGTTGGCTGCTGAAAAGTAGATCTTGGGTCAAAAAAGGTTGGGCACCCCTGCTTTAAAAGGATCCCAGGTTAATAAGCCTCATGGATAAATACATTATACTTGTCCTCTATAACTAGAATTGAACATTTAAAACGCATATAATATGTTCTTTAGTTTAAAAAATAGTTCATAGTTTTATCCCTTGGGTCGCCATTTCACGGTATGACGTCACAGGAGATTTTCCCTGGAGCCCCCCTTTGGTAAGGGGGGCTCCAGGGAAAATCTTGCCTAGGGCTCCAAATTGTTTAGAAACGCCACTGGGCACCACACACCGAGTTGGCAGCGCCCAGGATCGAACCCTTGACCTTGTGTCCTCCAAATAAGGTGAGAGTACTACTACAGTAGTAGTACCGACTGAGCTACGCAGACAACATGAAAACACTTGGGGAGTTGTGCAGTCAGCAGGATAGGGGAGGTGCTAACATCCTCCCGGTGGGGGCTCCTCACTGGACACTGAGTCAGGGTACAGCAACAACAGTGGCAAGCAGTGGGAGGAATGGATTTTGTATACCTACTGTAAATATATGATCGGCTGCTATGAAATTAGAGGAGAATTCAATGATTTGGGTGATTTGGAATTTAACCATCCGGTCCTCCCGGTCCCCCCACACACACACACACACAGACACACACTCGATCCTGATTGGACGAAAGGCTTTTCTCCCAAAGCCCAAAATGAAACTTTTCCTTATATCCTTATAAGGAAATTCTTGATATGATCACCACAGCACAGACATACAAAGGCCAAACAGCTGCTGAAAAGGTATAAAAAACCATGACGTCTTTGTCATATCAATGTACGTTGAAAACGTCTAACATACTACTTGCACAGTAGATTTCCTAGGATTTGTAAAATATACAGTATGGAGATTGTGTTAGTTTACCAGGGTGGATAGATCTTCAGAAATATCCTAAAAAGTGGAGTTTTATCGAGGGGAATACTACTTGACATTCGATGTTATTTTCCCACAAATGACTCTTATTTCTCTTACTAAGCAGAGTAGTCCTAGATATTATCAGGTACTTCCTATAAGGTTAATGTGCCCATCAAATATCAATATTTGATCTCGATTTCATATCTTCCATAGGGCTGGACCACACGTGGACTTATGACATCATCAACTTGTGACAGGAGCAGTTCCTATTGAGCGAAAGATTCTCTATTTATGAAAGAAAAAATAAAACTATGGTGTTTTAGTTTTTGTTAGTTATAGATGGCAAGTATAAGGTATCCTTTTTGTTTTTTCTTTTCTTTTTCTGATAAAAAAAACAGGATTTTCCTCTGTGTAGAAAGTCTTTGCCGGTGCGGCAGTGAGATTAAAAACACTCGCTGTCACACCACCTTAAATTCAAGGGTTGTGATCGTGGCATGAGCGTTGACCGCTGCACAATGCTAGTGTGTGGATGCAGCTCTCTCACTGTTGGCACAACAATGTCTGTCCCTGAGACGTCCAACAATGTTTGACTGCTTGTTGACGCAGCAGCTGCGAGGCTTGGTGTGTTGCGTTAGCCCTGCCCGCAGCCTCTGACTGGCAAAAAGACTATTTCTGACATTGGACGCCTGACAAACAATACCAAAGTTCAGCGGGTCATTAGCGCTGGCCTATTGTTTGAGGCACAAGAGGGGGAGACGAAAAACTAACTCCTCATTATGGTTTATCAGTAGAATAAGATTATTAGGTAAGGTTGCAATATGAAAATGTAATGTCGTGTGGGTTGAGTGCGACACCTGTGACAACAGGTGGGCCAAAGGCTTAATTAACCAGCCTGCCAAATGCCAGTTTTTGTTATTTTCAATCCAGCGAAAAAATGTCCAATTGTATAAAGCTTACGGTAAGAAAGACATCAACAGGTGCATACGATTAGTGCTACTGATATCATATGGAAACCAAGTAAAAAAAAAAGAAAACTAGAAGAAAACAAGAAGAATATGACATATTTTTGGAATTTCTTCAACAGGTTAATGCTAATGAGTTCATAATAATAGCCTGCCCACAATGGGGAGTGGAAAAAATACAATTTAAACTAAATGTAACTAAAGGCTAGCTGGTATATCTAATTAATATAGGCCTAGAAGATTTAGGCTAGCCTCTATAGTCAGCCACAGCATGCAGGGCGAGCTCAAGTAAATTTAGATGAACCAGATAAATATGGAACTAACAACAGGTGTCGTGATCTGCATTATTTGCAGCTATACGGGAAGATACTCTCAAACTCCATTTGGTAAATAACTCTGCATATATCACTACAGTTGAAATTCCAAAGTACTAGTTGCATGCAGCTTGTTTATCATTTGCTATATCATTCATGACTGTAATGTACAGTAAACTAGTTCCATATTTTAGATCATGCTTGCAGTATTCAGAGACAGACCAGTTTTGTGATCTTACAGTATACAATGTATTACAATACACACATTCCAGTGAATTCAGCAAATTCACCCACAAAACTACACCTGCAAGTCGAACATGCACATTGAATACAGTAAGGATACATATGGATACATACGCATCTATAAAACAGGGCGATGTTGTGAAATGTTACAGTACAGTATCCGAATGCAGTGGCTCCCAAAGTGGGGTCCGGGGACCCGCAGAGGTACTTTAGGGAGTTTCTGGGGGTCCACAGGATAATGATAAGTCTGTAACTCTGAGAACCCAATGGACGATTTTGGTTCCATTCTGTACATTCTCGGTTAGCTTAACAACAGGTTAGCTTAACAACAGTGTTGATTGGGGTCCCCAGAGATAGAAATTACATTACATGGGGGGTTCTGTAGATTCATATGTATGTCAAACTGGAGCTCAGGTTGTGAATGACTGCTAGACTGCTCCTCTTAGGGTGGTCCCTGGCATATTCACTTCTCATGTGGATCTGGGTGCTAGTTGTCACTTTAGGGAATCCTTGACATGAAATAGTTGTTTAGGAACCACACAGTGGTTTTCAACCAGTGGTCCAGGGATCACCAGTGGTCCATGAGAGGGTTCCAGGTGGTCCCCAACTGAGTTGGTTAGCCAGATGTACAGTAACTCTTTAGAGCATTTATGGACCCCAAATGTTTACATCATTCATTCATTCATTCATTCATTCATTCATTCATTCATCATTCATCTAAATTAGCACCACTTTATTAACAAGTCTATACAACTAGAGAATGTACAGTACAATAATGGTCATTTTGATTTATTGTATGTTTGATGCCGAATAAATAGCGGGCCCTGGTATCATTCAAAAAGGTAGAAAAACACTGTCCTAGAGCAGTGGTTTTCAACCTTTTTGATACCAGGGCCCACTATTTATTCAGAATTTGAGCCAGGGACCACCATTTGATGCCATACAGACCCCAAAACTAAACAATTATTTTACTTTTGTCCACAATTCCAGGCTGGACTTGGGAAACAAAACATGCAAACTTACAGTGACTATTAATCTTCTATACATTCTCTAGTTGTGTAGACTTCTGCAAATGATGATGAATATTTTAAAGGGGAATTCCACCCATTTAAAAAAAAAATCCTGAGAGGGTACAAATGTGAACCTAGCGGGTCCATTTAACACATTAACATCTTGATTTCATCAGATGTATTTCACCACTTTTAGGAAATGCAGAATTGGGGGAACTTTTCTAATCATGTCCACACAACATCTCCAAGGTATAGATTAATGAAAATGGCTGGAGTTCCCCTGTAACTCTTGAGAGTGTAAACATGAAACCAATTTTGCACTCTCAAAGAGTTACATCTGGTTAACAAACTTTCCATCATTTAGCCTGGGTGAGGACCACCTGGGACCCTCTCATGGACCACTGGTGGTCCCCGGACCACTGTCCTAGAGTACACACACACACACACACACAGTACACACATGTCAACCAGATCCTACCTTCTTCTTGCCGTTGCAGTGGCAGCACACCGTCCACAGGTACTTGAGGGTCCGCCACAGGAGGATGATGAACAGACCGCCGAAGAAAGTGACCATGGACGAGGCCAGGAAAGCCCACCACATGCGCTGGCCGTTGCTGTCGCACGGCACGTCCGGAGACAGCGGGATCTTGATGACGTTCATCTTGGACATGTGCACGGACGACTGGGGGTCCGCCGGGTTGAATCGGTGATCTCTGCTCCTCTGCATGGTTGATTGTTGTTGTGACAATGTTGCGTTTAGTTGAGAACTACTACTACCAGCAGCAGCAGCATGGAGATAGTAGTAGGGAAGCTTGTTTGGGGAGCTTGTTTCTTCTTCCAGCGCCCCCCGATCCTCGTGGTGCCGAGCGGCTCATCAGCCATGTTGTGTCAACCTGCACCTTCCCATGATCATGATCAGAAAGAACCGATCGGGGGCGTTTCACTCACTCATCCCTCCTCGATCTCCTCCTTTCTTTCTCGATCAGTCAAAACAAATGCAACTCAGCTGTTGTGGTCGACTGATTTCACCGACTCACTCACTGGCCTTGTTGGAAACGTCTCCTGATCCCCCTGATCACTAAAATGTTGCTCTATATTGGAGAGAGGATGGAAAGAGAGAGTAAAAGTCTGACTGGCGCTGCTGCCCCCGCGACCCCGGCTACGGATAAGCGATCGAAGATGGATGGATGGATGGCAGGCAAACTGTATCCAAACTTCTCCCTTTTTTATTAATGATGATAAAACGGGAGATCTCTCAGCGTGCCTTACGAGGCTTCTTCTTCATCCTTTATATCCAGAAACGACGCGCTTCGTAACTGTGCGTAAAATAAAAACAAAATCACATCATTCAGATAAAATAAAATAAACTCTTCATTTTTGCGCGCTGGGTGGCTGTGTTGTTAACGACACTTATCGACGGTCGATGCTTGCAATAGTGAAAGATAGTAGGCTACGATGATGATGTTGATGATGAAAGGAAAATATTAATATTATCATCTCCAAAGAATGAGATCGGGAGCTTTATAAAGCGCTGTAGCTGTCATCATCTTTCTGCCTCTCTCTCTTTTTCTCTCTCCCTGACTGACGCACGTACGGTGAATGAATCGATGGCTTCAGATCTGTTCTCCACCTTGTTGAAAGAGCGCAGCTGTCACGATGAGCCGCTCCGTTACTTTATTATTGTCCTCCACAAATATAAAGCGCACTAGCTGTTGAATATACTCCTCCTCCTCCGCCGCCACCTCCTGGAATAATAGATAGGATGGCTGCTGGCTGGCTGGCTGGCGCTCCCCGTTTCTTTCATGTATATAAAAGGCTCGCACACTCCACCTCCTCCTCCTCCTTTAGAATAACAGCGTCCGTTGTTTATTTGTGAATCGAGAGAACAGAGTGATCACTAGTATAGTTTTTTTTATTCGTGATGATGATGATCCTCCACAACCATATCTGATCTAGCTGTCAGTTTGTGTTTGGGGTTGTTGAAGTAAGATGGCTCTCTGATGATCGCAGATTTACAGGTGGAATAACGTACGGCCGGTGGTGGGTGGGTGGAGCCATCAACAATATCACACAGGCAGACAGCCTGGATGGATGGATGGATGGATGGATGGGTCGGTCCTGACAGTCGGCTGTTGATCCGTTTCATCCTTTTTATTTTATATACACTCGTGGCTGCTGCTACTGGGCCGGGCGGCGTTCCAGATCCACTGAGTTTAATTCTATATATAGGCCAGCAGCCAGCAGGCCTATTAAACTTAAGTTGTAGGCTATACCTTTATGTATCCACGTAAGTTATGGCATGATAAAATTCTATGCTTATAGGCCTACAGTAAAGGGGAAATAGCAGGGCTATTCCTGGAAAACAAAGAGATAGCTACCCCTATGATATGAGACAATGGTCAGGTGTCAAACCTGTTGCACTATACACACTTTTCTTCTATTCTTATTCTATTCTTATTCTTATATAATTACTCGAAATGTAAACGATTAATATCGATATAAGTTGAGAATTTATAAGAATATCCAACATTTGGAAAATACTAAAGAAAATAGGCCAGGCTATACGTTCATTTGAGGGAGTAAAATAGGACATATAACTGTTAGGAGTCGATGGTTGGTAGAAAAGTCACAACTAGAGTGAGGATTCACTCCCCCCTGGTGGACGAACAGTGAATATGGATCTCTTTCACACACCCAAGCAACTTGTTGGATTGTTCAAATTAGTTCCAATGTCTATAACTTCCATTTAATTTTGCTATCTGCACAATTTCAAACATCCACTACAGGATCTCACCGATCTCATTATATTTTTTAAAGGGGATTTTCACCCATTTTCAACATTTTACCATGTCATTAATATACCTTAGCCCTAATATACCTTAGCCCAAATGGACCCTAACGGGTCCATTTGGTTCCCTTTGTATGCTGGGGTGGAATTCCTCTTTCAGTAAGTTAATGAATGAGAATTTGAGACACTTCATGGTAGCATCTTTTATTATATTTTTTAAATAGTATAAATTATATTAAATAATAGAAGAATCAAGAATCAAATTTGCAACAACAAAAGTTCTCAATGAAACATCCCATTGGTCCAGTGCTACTGTAGATACCAGACTTTGGAAAAAGTCACAGGAGCCACTGTTACACCCACCACCCTTTTGACCTCCTCCCACGGGGAACCCCGGATACAGGAGTTAGGTTAGGCCAGGCTACTATGGGGAGAGAAATGCACTACTTTCCATGTCATACCGGAAGGCATTATTTTTTTGCCTCTTGAAGTTGAACGCAGCATTTTGGGTTGATCAACGATGCATTGCGAGCTTTAGTAGTTTAAAAGTCTGGATTAGACCATGCCTACTACTAGTGAAAACCCTGCCTATACTATGATGGGGGGTTGACAATGTTGGGGAAGAGAAAGGTGGCGTGACAAATACAGGTAGTAGCAATAACAACAATAATACGAAACAGTGTAGCAAGCTAAATAACAGAGTAATAATATAAGATGCTATAACATTGGTTTTCAACTGATTTTGAACGAGGTGGCCCCATCTCGCGGGACTGTCCCGAAATAGCACTGCTGACCCGCAAAGATCCGAAAAGAATTTAGACCTACACACTTTTATTCAAGCTGTCGTATAGGCTACATTTCATTGGTTGTATGAAACAGTATGATTCATAGATAAAGTGCTTTTTTTGTTTGTTTGTTTCTATCTTTTTTCAGGGATCACTTGAATTACAAAAACAAAATCATCGGAGCTAAGAACTAATTCAAGGCAGTATTGCCAACTTGGTGCATTTGTCGCTCTATTTAGCTTTTTTCCAGACTCCACTAGCACCAAAATTAGTGAAAAGCTGCTTGCAGAAAATCTAGTGTTTTTTTTGCTGGTAAGTTGGGGTGAAATTGGTTGACAGCAGTGTTGGGCAGTAACTAATTTTAGATTACATATTACTGTAATATTGTTACTTTTGCTCCAAAAAGTAAAGTAACGAGATTACTCTGCAAAAATGGGTAATAAGTAATGCATTACTTTGCAAGTAATGCCAAGTTACTTGTTTAAAATGAGCTTGTTGTTGCATGCAAAAATAGAACAGATTTACAAGCTATCGACAGGTACTGTAAGAAGAGAGATGTGCACTAGATTGTAGATCCAGTTCACATGCAGCATCCTGCTCACAGTTATCTACACTACATTACTTGCTGCTTTATTTTGTATTTTATTTTTAAAGACAGGACCTCAACTGTCTTTGAAAACAATTGTGAAAAAGTTTAAAAAGTCAAAGGGGCAAAGAGACTATTATTATTCCAATAAATTGGATTCATTTCTAAAAAAAAAAAAGCTTGCTAAACAGATTAGGTTGTACATCTCTATTTTTTCAAATGTAGGAGTTGAGAACTTGGGGAAGTAATAACATAATATGTAATATGTTACTCTTTGATTCCAGTAATAAGTAAAGTAATGATATTACTTTGTGTAAGGGGTAACGAGTAAAGTAAAGAAGTTACTTTCCTAAGTAATATTGACCAACACTGGTTGACAGGCACCAGAGATAAAACCCTCATTTGTCACCACTTTTCCTCCTTCCTTCCTAGAAAGGACCATTGGTAACCAAATGGACCCTTATAGATCTGTAACTCTTGAGATCGTAAAATTAAACCAAATGGACCCTCCATGTTCATGTCCATGTTCATGTCCATGTTTTCATTTACGCTCTCAAGAGTTAAATTAGATTATTCAAACATCTGAATTAACTTATTTTCAAGAATCTACACATATAGAAAATGTAAAAGAATTGCTATTTTGACCAACATTTTGCCAGTTATTTCTCCTAAATTAGTCCAAGAGACCAAACTCAACATCAAATGGTTTTCCTCTGTGGCTAAAATGTAGAATAAATATTGGGCCCTGGTATGAAAATGGTTGAAAACCCACTGCTCTAGCACATTCTAGTGCATTTTGGAAGTGCCACTAGTGCATATTGACTGATTTAAGGAGGAGAGCAGTAGCGTCCGGCCAACAGGATGCTCATGGAGGGGTTGTGTCTGACGAAGAAGAGGAAGGGATGGTCCGCCACGAAAGGGACCATCTCGCTGCTGTCACTGTCAGGTTTTTTGGAAGCAGTCGGAGTCTTGGTTCCCTCCTCGTTCACCTCCACCACGGCCTTGTGGAGCACCTTGGAGAGCCCCAGGCCAGTGGCTTGAGACATGCCTGGAGGAGAGGACAGAGAGAGGGAGGAGGGGTAAGCCAGATATAAGAGGTTAAAACAAACATTGGCTGGTATTCTCCAACAGCTATGGTGTAGCCAGGTATGGTGTGAGTCTTTTCATTGGCTCCATGTCAGCAAGTAAGTAAGTCTGGGGCCTTATGGTAGGCAAAAAGCCTGTCCCACCAGACCTGAGCCTGGGCTTACCAAACAATTACCCATACTAATTAAATCCTGCCATCAAGAGCTTCAATAAACAAAGCAGGGGAGTAGAGTAACATTTTTAGAGTCAGGTGATTTCTGGACTCTTTGAACTACAGGTTTTCAGTATTATGGATACTTATTTGGTAAGCCAAGGCCCAGGGCTGGTGGTACAGGCTGTTGGCCTACCACAAGGCCCCAGACCTGATTTGCTGCCATACAGCCAATGAGAAGACTTACATTATACCTGGCTACGCCATAGCCGTTCGAGAATACCAGCCCTTGGTTGTAGTCAATTTGTTGTGTCAAACTATATATTTCATTTGGTCAAAATCTAGATATGGTAAATATTGAAATATTGGCCCATAAACACAACTTGAATTGTGGTATTGTTATTTTAAAATGGCCCAACCTGTTGACTCTTTTGAAATCTTCTCCAGAAAAGACTAATGTAACCAGATGTCCCTCTTTGCATGGGACAGTAACTCATTTCCAAGACTCTTTAGTTGTCCCACAAATTGCCATAATAGTAATAATAATAGCTGTGAACACCTTCTATTTTGGGGGAAATCATGAAAACTCAAATATTTAAATATCATATGTCCTTTCAGAGTGAACATTTTGTACAATCTACGTATATTATCAGGTCAAAATGGGCATACAGTAGGAGCCTGCATGGTGAGGACGATGTCAGCATGTTACCAGAGAAGTCGCTCTTGGTGGCGTCGCAGGCGTCCACTATGCCGATGTCAGTCAGGACCTGCGTCAGGTCGGACGTCTGTTCCATCGTAAAGCGAGGCAGGCCCAGCTGGACCTTCGCCTCGATCAGGGCACGTGGGTTTGTCCAGCGCACAAAGTTTCTATAGGTCATCGCCTTTTCCAGCTGGGGATATACAGTATACAGTAAATGGTTAAATTAGTAAATTATGAGAGAGAGAGAGAGAGAGAGAGAGAGAGAGAGAGAGAGAGAGAGAGAGAGAGAGAGAGAGAGAGAGAGAGAGAGAGAGAGAGAGAGAGAGAGAGACAGAGAGACAGAGAGAGAGATGCTTCACTGTAGCTAAATGACGTTGAGTTGGTAACCATGGTTATTGGTTACCAACTCTACAGCTACAGTGCATGGGGACCATCTGGAACCCTCCCAAGGACCACTGTTGCTTGTAAACCACTGTACTATTTGATGCAATAATGATACATTTTTGAAAATATTTCCTAAAAAATATTTCGCATCAAAATAGCAATACATGGCAACTTGATTGTGTGTGGGGCCTGGGAGCCTTGACTGACCACAACGTTAAGATACAGTACACCTATTTCCTGTTAATAACCTGGGTTAAATGTGCCGCACTGGGAGAGAAAGGAGAGACACTTTATTTGGAGAGGTCGACAGGATGGTGTTGTTGCTGTTGTAATAGACCTTTATCGCTCTCTCCCCAGACCCAGTGTTTACCCAAGGCTAGGACACTTTCCACCGGGCTCATTCATTCCAATGTAAATATCATGGACATTACACTAAATGGACATTACACTAAACAGGTTCATTTTTGGAACCAGACCTTCAAAATCTCTTCCAAATCCATCAACAAGGAATGGACTATGCAGTGGAAAAATGTGTCACATTTATTTTTTTAAAACAATGTTTATCATTGTGTGTGTGTGTGTGTGTGTGTGTGTGTGTGTGTGTGTGTGTGTGTGTGTGTGTGTGTGTGTGTGTGTGTGTGTGTGTGTGTGTGTGTGTGTGTGTGTGTGTGTGTGTGTGCGTGCCTGCGTGCGTGCGTGCTTTGAGTGCATCCTACCTTCTCCAGGCCTGTTGTATTGTCCTCTGGAGTGCCAACGGGCAGAAAAACGATCATGCTCATGTGTCGTCCAGCGTAAGGCAGCTCAAGTACCTGACAAAAACCAAGGCAAAAACAATGTTTTATAGAATCTACAGTGTTGGGTCGAAGTGGATCTTCACTGGTTCACATGTGTATGGATATTTTTTCCAATATCTATTTGTAATCAACAAAGCAACAACTGAAGTTCATCACACATAAAACAATACTAATAATAACAGGTGGATTTACCTGACAATTCAGCTCAGAGATTAAGCTAACAGGGAACCTAGAGTTCTTGTACATCATCCTCACCGGTCTGGATTCAGTCTGCACACAAGGTAAAAAAAAAAAACAAAAAAAAGCAAAAGTGGTGTAAGGCTTGGGAAAGTAATATAGTAATATGTAACATATTACTCTTTGATTCAAGTAATAAGTAATATAATATTGCTTTTTTCTAAGGGGTAAAGTAACAATATTACTCTCTATTGCCCCACACTGGTCATGACTGCAGTATGGCAATCACATCTTTATTCAATTCACTTGTGAGTATCACAGATGTTACCTGGTTGACTCTGAACTGAGCATCTTCGGTCCTTGCCTCCTTGAAAGGCCTGTCCCAAAGGCCTTTGTAGTAGCAGCCACTGACCAGCAACAGACTGGTGGTTGCATCCACCACCCCAGCAGCCACCAGCTCCTTGATCTTATCTAGAAACAACAACAACAGCAACACATACAAAGACACATGGAGTTAACTAAGCGACTCTAAAGGTTGCAGCTGCTACCTTGATTCTTCAAATGGCTTCAATGCAGGGCCGGATCTAGGCATGGGCATGGGAAGGGCAATGTCCATCTAAATGCCCTGACTGCCCCACCAAACATGATGGTATGCAAAACAACCCACATTTCAACCCATATTTCAAATTAAAGTAGTTATAATTAAAATGATTTGAAACACTACTACTGCTACTAACTACAATTGTCGCACCATTAAACCAACAGCATTTCATCATTGAGCATTTCATCTCTGAGTCAGACCTTTAGCTTTATGCGTGCTGCGTGTCTGTTGCAACTTTAACAACAACTGATGTTGTTATGGATGCTTTACTTGCCTAATAAAAGTCCTGCGACTTCATCGCCCGTGGCGCGAAGGGGCATGGGCGATGAAGCCGCACCCATACCACTTTCGTCTGCCCCCCCAATTGGGAAATGTTACATCCGGGCCTGCTTCTATGGCTTGCACAAAAAGGACTTCATAACCATTTTACTTTTGTTGAAGTTACCATATGGTTGAGAATGTATTGTCCAGAGACTGTATAGACAGAGTCAGGCAAAAACTCTGTTCTCTTCAACAGACTTCCTTTGAGAATGGGGACAAGAAATAGGGACAAGTCGTGGACCAGTCCTGGAGGCAGAAATGCACTGGACTCAGGCAAGAGCCAAGCCTTAATGCATATGTGTGTGTGTGTGTGTGTGTGTGTGTGTGTGTGTGTGTGTGTGTGTGTGTGTGTGTGTGTGTGTGTGTGTGTGTGTGTGTGTGTGTGTGTGTGTGTGTGTGTGTGTGTGTATGTGTGTGTGTGTGTGTGTGTGTGTGTACCTTTCGTCTGTTGCACCACCCAGCGGTTGATCTCGCCCCTTTCCGCCTCTGCCTTGTTCTTGAAGTCCACAGACACCGCGGCTGATTTGTAGTGCTTTTTTATGGCACTTATGAACGCCTGGGAAAATAAATATTTGTGTCAAATCAACCTATTTCGACCTGACACTGTCAATTCTACAAAACATTTGCTCTGAAAAGAATATACTGAAAAGATTTGTGCTCTATTCTCGCATTCTCCCCTAAAAAATAGCAGGCGTTCACGGCTCATAGCGCGCCACAGAGTGGCGCGCTATGAGCCGTGAACGCCTGCTATTTTTCAATGAAAGTTAAAACACCACAAGTACAGTACAGAATGGTTCACCTCAGAGTGTAAAATCTAACAGATAAATCTTACGCATATCTGTTACTGTATATCACAATACGAAAATAGAGATACAGGCCAGGGTACCAGTTTGGTGGAGGTTTAGAAGAAATCGGTGGGAGTGCAACAAATTACAGTAACACGAATCTGAGTCATGATGCGTCATGAAGTTTCATGATTTGAAGCATTTTTTTTTGTTTCAAAACGGGTAACTTGCTGCAAACTTTGAAACCTAAATGAAACCTAATGGAACCTTCCAGGTCCAATGGTTAAAGGTCTAGTAAGGACCACTAGTTGTACACAAAAAAAAAAAAAAAACTCATAGGTAAAAATTGTAACCGAATGTTCTGTTAGGTTACTTGCTGGATACAAAACAACCCAGCAATAAGTAAAATAACAAATCACAAACTTAGGTATTCAGTTACAATTTGGTTACAATCCAACCATTTGTTGGGTTGTTTCATTTTGACCAAATTCATAGGTTGTTTTGTTAGGTTAACTTTGTTATTTTCCTGAGGGTATAACCGATTGTTGGGTAAAATAAGTAACACCCCCAACACTTCCTACCTTCATTTCAAACTTTTGAAATTCAACAGTACACCATGTACCAGTTACTCATTTCTGTTCAGTTTAAATTTAAATGTTTTCTACTGCTGCAGAACTGAATCAAGAAATTAGGCTATTAATGTAACCTCATAGATTCGGTCAAATATAATAACACACATTATTTGGTCAAATTGACCAAAGACCCAGTTAGTGTTTTTTGACCAAATGTTTGGTTGAAGATAGGTTGTTTTTTACCGATCATTTTTTGTAGGTTGTTTTTGCCAATCATTTTGTTGTGTGTGGAAAGCACTGCCCTACCCCATCAAACTTGTAGGAATGCTCTCCGTAGAGCCGGTTGGCCAGGCTGAGGGTGAAAGACGTTCCCGTCTTGTTCAGGTCATTGAGGAGCACAGAGAAGTCTGCATGGACGTCACCCTGGATGTTCTGCAGCCACAGAGACTGTGGGGGATCAGGGTACACAGGGTTGGACCGAAAGAAAGAAAGAAAGAAAGACAGACAGACAGACAGACAGACAGACAGACAGACAGACAGACAGACAGACAGACAGACAATGTGTGAAATGTGAACTCTTTTTTTTTTCTAATCGTTTTGTGCCAGTGGAAGACACCAGCTAAATCTTCCTCCATGACAGTAATAATAATAATAATAATAATAAATCTTTATTTATATAGCACCTTTTAAAACAGAGTTACAAAGTGCTTTACAATGTAGACAAATAAAAATAGGGAATACACAGGGGGAACATTTAAAGCGAAACAGAGCAGAATAAAATTCAAAGCGAAATACGTTAAGACCATTAAGGGCAGGGGAAAAAAGAGGGATCAGTGCAGGTTACAGATGGTGTTGATAAAAGGCTAATCTATAAAAATGTGTCTTCAGTAGGGATTTAAATTGGGGGACAGACTCGGCGAGCCTGATCTCCAAGGGGAGCTCATTCCACAGGGTGGGAGCCGTGTAGGCGAAGGCTGTGCGACCGGTTTTGTTCAGGGGACGTTTTGGAATGGCAATAAGTGCTTGGTTAGCCGATCTTAAAGTACGGGTGGGAATGTAGGGGGGGAGTAAGTCGGAAATGTAAGTTGGGGCAAGGCCTAGTCTAGCTTTACAGGTGATGAGTAATATTTTGAATTTAATTCTTAAATCGACAGGTAACCAGTGAAGGGATGCTAAAACGGGTGTGATATGGTCAAATTTTCTAGAACCGGTTAAAAGACGGGCGGCGGCGTTTTGAACTAGTTGCAGACTGTGAATGGATTTTTTTGAAAGACCAGAATATAGAGAGTTGCAGTAATCGAGCCGAGAAAAAATGAATGCGTGAACTACTTTGGTTAGATCTGGGGTGGTCAGGAATGATTTTATTTTTGAAATATTTCTAAGGTGATAGAATGAAGATTGAATAACTTTTTTTATGTGTGGTTGGAAGGTGAGGTCTGGGTCGAAGGTGACGCCGAGGTTTTTGACAGTGGACTTTAAGTTGGGAAATAGGGGGCCGAGGTTATTTTCGATGTGGGTTCTGGCAAGGGGGGGACCAAACACTAGAACTTCTGATTTGTTATCGTTAAGTTGAAGAAAGTTATTAAACATCCAGTTTTTAATATCGGCTAAACAGTTGTGGAGAGTGGCTATGCTGTTAGTCTTGTCCGGGGTTATAGGTAAGTACAATTGTGTATCGTCGGCATAACAATGGAATTGGATGTTGTAGTGGCGGATGATGTCCCCTAGGGGGAGCATATATAGGGAGAAGAGTATGGGGCCAAGGATCGAGCCTTGGGGAACACCACAGTGTAGGGGGGCTTGGGATGAGGAAACATCTCCAATGGCGACCGAGAAGTTTCTGTCCTTAAGGTAGGACGTGAACCAACGGAGTGGCACGCCAGAAATACCCACGACTGTCTCTAAACGATTTAGGAGGACAGCGTGGTCGATGGTGTCGAAGGCAGCTGTTAGGTCTAATAGGACGAGGATAGAGCAATTTCCAGAGCCAGTGGAGAGCAGGAGGTCGTTTGACACCTTAAGGAGGGCTGTTTCAGTGCTATGCATTGGCCGGAACCCGGATTGGAATTGTTCAAACATGTTGTTATTGCTTAGGTGATTTGTGAGTTGAGTGAGGACAACCTTCTCGAGGACCTTAGATAAGAAGGGGAGTTTGGAGATGGGTCTATAATTGTTCAGTACAGAGGGGTCTAAGTTTGTTTTTTTAAGTAGAGGAGATACTGTAGCGGATTTGAATAGTGAGGGAACAGAACCAGATATCAGGGAATTGTTGACTAATGACAGGATGTGGGGACCAACAGTAGGTAAAATCTCCTTTAGAAGGCGGGTGGGAATAATGTCTAAATTGCAGGAGGTGGGTTTCAATTTGGAGATAGTTGAGAGTAGGGTTTCCAGGGATATTGTTGTAAATGAAGAGAAAATAGATGATGGGGAACCAAGGGCATTTGGGGAGGGCACTGGGGGTGAAGTGGTGGGCATCTGTGATCTAATAGTGTTTATCTTGTTGGTAAAAAAGTTTAGAAATGATTCACATTGCTCGGGGGAGGCAGGTAGACTAGAGTTTTGTGGTGGCCCAGCAGCACGTTCAATGGTTTTGAACAGCGTTCTGGCGTTTAGATGGTCGTTAGAGATCAGTGAGGAAAAGTATTTGGTTCTCGCCTCACTGACGACGGTATTATAGTTTTTCATAAGCTGTTTTAAGTGTTCGTAGAAGACATGTAATTTGGTTGATTTCCATTTCCTTTCGATTTTACGTATTTCTCTTTTCAGTGCTCTGGTGTTGTCGTCGAGCCACGGGGAGAAAGTATTTGGTGACCGGGACCGGGTTTTAAAGGGGGCCACAAGGTCCAAGGCGGACTGACAGGTGTTGTTGAAGTGAGTGAGCTGGGCATTGATACAATTATAGGAGGGCGGACTGGAGAAATTGGAGTTGAACACGGTGCTAAATTTACAGGCAGTTAAGGGGTTAAAAATGCGAGAATGGGTGATAGTGGGGGATTTACTTGGAGGGGGGGGCGCCGACATACTAAATGTAATTAATTTGTGATCAGATAAGCAGAAGTTTGTGGTTTCTAGAGTAGAGATGTTAAGGCCTGAGGATAAGACTAAGTCGAGAGTGTGGCCTTTTTCATGAGTTGGCCCTGAGGGATGTAATTCAAAATCAAATGATTCAGTGGTGTCCAAGAACTCTTTGGATAGCGCATTGTTGGGACAACAGACGTGGACATTGTAGTCTCCGAGAAGTAGTGTTCGGCTGCTCTTTGTCATGGCTAAGGATAGTAATTCGGAGAATTCTGTGATGAAATAATTATTTTGTTTTGGGGGTCGGTATATTGCAATACACAGGGTCGGTTGTTGTTTATTTATTGAAAACGCCAGGTACTCAAAGGATGTAAAGTCACCAAATGAAACAGGGGAGCAGGTATAGACTTTGTTAAAAATGACAGCTAAACCTCCGCCGGTACGGCCGGAGTGGCGAGGTTTATGTAAGTATGAGAAGCCGGGGGGGGACGCTTCGTTGAGGAGGGTAAAATCACCATTTTTCAGCCATGTCTCTGTGAGGATGAGAAAATCAATATAATTGGATGTGATAAGATTGTTGCAAATATTAGATTTAAGATTGAGAGATCTAATATTCAATAGGGCAATTTTAATTTGACTAATGGATAAAGGTGGAGATAAGGCTGTTTTGGATGTTAGGAGAGAAATATGAATAAGATTAGACCCTATGGCAGTGCGATTGGAATGTGGGTGAGAATAACGGTTGGAGATTATAGTAGGAATACTGAAAGTGGTAGGGTTCATGTGTTCGCCTGGCCACGAGGGGGGGCCGGCGGGGCTATGTACGTGATTAGTGGAGTGGGGACCGGAAGTATTTTGAGTCGCATGGATGGAGTAAACAACAGGCTGGGTGGGCGGGGTAGACTCGAGTCATAGAGGAGGAGGGTGTGTCTGATCAGGTTGTGATGAGAGTAATGATTGCTGATCGATAACAGAGTGTGGTGGATTCGTGAGTTTGGGAAGCGTTCGGACGGCGATGGAACGGCGCAGGTTGTTAAGCAGCAGCTCACAACCACGGCGACTTGGGTGGAGACCGTCCCTCGCGTAAAGGGAGGCCTGGGTTCCGAACATAAAAAAGTTGGAGATATATCTAACACGATATGTGAAACAAGCCGACTGAAGCCAATAATGCAAGGACAACAATCTGCCGAGGGAGACACCTCCACGGTTCAGCGTTGGAAGTGGACCGGATATAAACACAGATTTTTCACAGCCACTGAGGAGATTTAGGAGACGGATAAAGTGGAATCTACTTTCTTCGGAGAAACGATCATTTGCTCCGGAGTGGATGATAATTGTGTTTACAGTGGACGGGAGAGAAGCGAGAATGCCGGGAAGTTTATCGGTGATATGAGCGGTGGATGCGCCGGGGAAGCAGTGCGTAACTGCGTGATCCATTTGGAGATGTCTGGTTTGGGAATCCCCAATGATGGCTAAGGAGATCGGACGGGGGGTAAGTGGGATTGGAGTTATAGTCTGCGGGGCCTCGGGCGCAGGTTGTGGCGGGGATCGGGACAGTGACATGACAGTGACAATTATCTGTTCTGTCTGAGACGTCAGTCTCCTCATGAAAGTCAGAAAACCCTCCTGTGGTCTTATCAGAGGCTGGTGAACATGCATACAGTGCCCCCCCACACACACATTCGTCCGCCCGTCCGTCTGGCACGATTATGATAGGAAACAAGGGTGTGACTGCACTCTGGCACTTGCCAATTTCACTCATAGTTTACTCTACAATGTTGCATTTTGGCTCTGTGTCCATGACAAGCCCGAGATCAAATTGTGAAAGCCTATATTGGAATTAAAGGGCTGTAGGCCTAAATGGAAAATACAGGTTTACATGCAAAGTAGTTCACATAAATGGTAAACGGTACCTTTATATAGCGCCTTTATCCAAGGCTCACATACTGTAGATTGTAGATCCCATTCACACACCAATGGCAGCAGAAGCAATGCAAGGTATTGCTCCAGCACATCAGGAGCAATTCTGATTTTCGTAACATGCACTGTGCGTGGCGCGGACCGCAGCCCGTAACGAATTCCCTGATTGTTATTCTGGTCACCTTTCTTCTTCCCTTAGCCACTATTCATTATGCCGACACCTTTATTTGCGACTGGAGGTGTGGTCATAGGCATGTTTGTCACGCAGTCCCTTAAGTTGTTATTATTGTTGAATAGAGAACCCTGTTGTGGACACTAGCAAATTAGCCAATCGAAATGGCACGTGTGTTGCGTGCATCGTGTGCGGTCACACCTGTGTGATCTGCTGGGCGGTGTCTCCGCCGGCTCCCAGCAGCACCATGGCCAGGGCGGAGGAGACGCCGACGGGGGAGTAGAGGAGGTTGGCGGTGCTGTCGCCGCTCTCTGTCAGCTGCTTGAACAGAGACAGAGAGAAGCTGATGCAGGCAGCCGCCACAGGGTTGGAGGACGACATGATGAGGCGATGATCTATGGATTTATCTGCTGCTGCTGTGAAGAAAAACAAACACACACTACCTTAATTAAAACCCAGAACAGATTCTGTCAAATCAATGCCTTCTGCATACTGACATTTTTTACTTGGGTGAGAGTAGCGGGTGAGAATCTAACTCCACCTCACCTCCACTCTATTGGCTCATTACGAATCTGCTGGAGACGGCCGTGCTGTGATTGGCTAAAACGCTGCCTCACCCCATACAACCAACCCCCGCCCCCTCAGACATTAGCTCCACCTTGTCTAGAGCCCAAAGAATGTTTCGTTTGCACGACAACAACGTTCTGGACCGTCTGCAGGACGAAGCGAGTGCCTGTCAGCAGGGAAACAGCTGCAGCATCAAAGTGGAAGCAACGTAAACTGGAAAAAGGCAAAAAGTATAGCTCCTGCGTGCAACACGTAAGTCTGCACTCTACTGAGTAGTGCTGATCTAGTTAAACTGAAATTTCTGCACTATGTGTATGCAGCATCATGGCTGTTGGAGTCATTGCTATATATTTGTCAAAAACAAAAGTGGGCAGCAGTTACTGTAAGCAATTCATTCCAGGTTAGAATTTCTGTTCTGAGTGAATTATGCCCTTTTTAAGACACCCACTATAATTTTCATTTTAGTGCATTAGTGAGAAGCTAATTACCCAGTGCTGTGTGCAGAGAGAGAGCTCAAAGAGGGGCTATGAATATTTTGTCAAACCTGGAGTATGGTTGTCAAGGAAAAACAAATAAACAACAAAACGTGACTAAATTAGCATACACCTACAGAGGTTCATGTGGTGCAGCGGATCCAGTATCTAACATGATTAGGATTATTAAATATGCACATAATCAGCATAATGGCAATTATATTCCCCTTCCGTGCAATCATGACAAAACAAAACATGTATTAACTAGGACATTCTGTATAATATGCTGTAAATAAATGGAGGTCGTGTTTGATGTGTAACTTACCAGTGTGATGATCAATGCCCTATACACATCAACAATAATAAGTCATGACTCATGATGATAACACCCCGCCAGCACCACACGGACTGATTACTAAGCGCAGTTCTAGGCCCCGCCCAGCCTATCTCTGATTGGCTTGTTGCTTGTGGTCAGCTAAGGCCCCTGCGTGATAAAGAGGCCCCCTGTGTTATGCCCCAAATGTTATTAGTGCCATAGCCACAGTGCAGTGCTCAAATGACCACTGTCAAGAATATTCATCATCTGAACTACCTCAAGTCTACACAACCAGAGAATGGTTCAGTTCAGTTTTATTTTGGTCATACAGTGGACATTTCATAACATCGTAAGTCATAAATCAGACAGTACAATTTTCATGACCAAAAGGGTTTAGGCTGAAGCCAATGGCTTATTTTGCCTATCCCAAGGTATCAGCAGACTGGCAACAAAACATTTTTATATGCATACCCACAGAGGGGGGAGATAGATCAAGAAACAGAAGAGAGAACAACAGAGAAAAGACACACCCACACGCACAACCGAGGGCGCACTCGCATGCACGCAGACGCGCAAGCGCACACACACACACGCTCACGCACACACACAGACAGACATACGACAAAAGTGTCTCGAGAAAAGGACAAAACAAAACAAAAAAGAAGACAAAAAACAAAAAAGAAGAAAAGGAGAAAAAAAACAAGACAAGAGAAAATAAGAAAACAAGGAAAAGGAGAGACGGCAAAAGAAGCTGATTTGACCACAGGGAATCCAAAAATCACACGATGAAGAGTAGTTCATAGAATTGTTCTACAGTAATATAGATGTTATATAAATAGATTTGTGTTTGTATATCTATTTATGGTATGTAATTTGTATGTCCAATCTTTCCCTCAATAAGACCATCGATTGGTTTCATATATAGCAACACTATTTCACGTTAATGTTCTATATTTATCTATTGTTTTAGATTTGTATAATCTTTTAAATGTGTTAAGTGAGTTACAGTTTTTTAAATCATTATCCAATGCATTCCACAGTTTCACACCTCTAATGCTTACACATCTTCCTTTTTTGTTTGTTCTTACTTTTGCGCCCTTAAAAATAGCCAATCCCCTAAGGTTGTATCTGCTCTCTCGAACCTCGAACAACTCCTGGACACAGCTTGGAAGTAATCTATGATGAGCTTTGTACATTATAACTGCTGTTGAGAGGTCTACCAGATCATGCAATTTTAGAGTTTTTGACTTAATAAAAAGCAGATTTGTTGGCGTATAGTAATCGGCATGATTAATAATCCGGATGGCTCTCTTCTGGAGGAGGAATATAGGGTTGAGATTTGATTTATAATTGCTCCCCCATACCTCCACACAATAACTGATGGTCATTTTGATCTGTAGGTTTGACTGTTTTGTTTCTGAAATCCAGCCTGGTATTGTGGACAAAAAACAAAAGAGATCTTTAGTTTGGGGTCTGTGGGGCTAATGGTGGTCCGTACGTGGCTCAACTGCTGAATAAATAGTGGGCCCTGGTATGAAAACGGTTGAAAACCACTGGACTAGAGCTAACCGCCACCCAGCCTGTGTCTCTTAGAGCTGTAGTGCACTTTCTCACTCAGTAAAACCACAGAACTCTTGCCAGGCTTTTTGAGGTCTGAAGTCTCTCTCTCTCACACACACGCACGCACGCACGCGCACGCGCACACGCACGCACGCACACACACACACACACACACACACACACACACACACACACACACACACACACACACACACGACCCCAATAAGTCATTGATATGGGCCATGGGTGAGAGAGAGAGATAGAGAATCTCAGACCTCATCCATCTGTTGACTGTCCCTATTTGTTGAACCTCATGCCTTGAGGCTACAGTATGAGATGTGTTGGAGGAGGGTTGGTGCTGTGGCTCTGTCTGAGAGTCCAACTGAACTGGGTTTTCCATTACAATGAATGACAGGTCGCGTAAAGCCCTGGCTCCTCACTTGAGCAGAAATGCTCCTATACTTTAGAGGTGAATTCATTTCAGTTCTCATGTTGTTTTCTGAGCATGTAGCAGGTCCTGCAGATGCTTACAACAATTTCACATGTTTACAATTCCAAACAAGCAAATGTGAACCGCTTTCAATACTTTAGTCCATCCATATTAGCCGAAAGACGATAGGATTGTATTGTGTGTATTTGCATTGAAGTTCATTGAAGTTAAAGGGGAATTCCACCCATTTTCAAAAATTTCAAAAAAGGGGTCTGAAAGAAAAGACCATTAACATGGTGAAATACATCTTGATGATGTCATCAGATGTATTTTGCCATGTTAATGATTTTTTTCAGACCTCCATTTCTAGGAAATACAGAATTGGGGGAACACATCATCTCTGAGGTATATTAATGACATATTAAAATGTTGAAAATGGGTGGAGTTCCCCTTTGACATGAGTAGACTAGATCAGCACTCGGTAGAGTGCATAGTTGTGCGTTGTTGCCTGGACAACACTCCACATGCCCCATCATTCTGGACTACAGGCTATCATTCCATAGTTTTCGGGGTCTGTGGGGCATGCTGCGTTCTGCACTTTGTCACTTTGCATATCAGTCTGGCCAGGAGGAGCCTATCCCCACAGGTAGGCGGGGCATATGAAGGGTGAAATGCAGCCGAGGATTCCGATTGGTCTGTAGTTTGTTTGAGGAAAAAAACATGTTTTTTTAACACCATCCAATCAGAAACAGCGTGGCTACATAGCAGGTGACGTCAGGAAAATGCAAGTCAAGCAGTGCTCTGGCCAGACTGATTTGTGAAGTGACATTTCAGATGTGCGGAATGCAGCGAATCAGGGCTGGATGCAGGCTAATGGAATGAAATTCCCATTTTTATGTGAACTTAGATAGCAGTGTATGTAGACTTTCATGTAAACATAAAACTGTATAGCATTTGTATCTGTATAGCATTTGTATAAAGTTTAATTAGCCTATATCAGTGGTTATCAACCTGTGGTCCGGGGACCACCAGTGGTCCTTGAGAGAGTTCCAGCTAAATGACGGAAGAGTTAAAATATTCATCATGTGAATTGGTACAGCCCAAATCTACAAAACTAGAGAATGTAGAAGATTAAAGGTCATTTTGGTCTGTAGGTTGGACTGTTTTGTTTCCCAAATCCAGCCTGGAATTGTGGACAAAACCAAAAGAAATCTTTAGTTTTGGGGGTCTGTGGGGCTAAAATGTCATCAAATGGTGGTTCTCACATTGTCTCAAATTCTGAATAAATAGTGGGTCCTGGTATCAAAAAGGTTGAAAACCACTGGCCTACAGTATATCGAATATTTGCTTTTTCTTTTGTTCATCGCTTAATGTTAGTCGCTCTGCATGAATTGTAAATTGGTACTTGTTGGTATCTTTGTGTGTGTGTGTGTGTGTGTGTGTGTGTGTGTGTGTGTGTGTGCGTGTGTGTGTGTGTGTGTGTGTGCGTGTGTGTGTGTGTGCGTGTGTGTGTGTGTGTGTGTGTGTGTGTGTGTGTGTGTGTGTGTGTGTGTGTGTGTGTGTGTGTGTGTGTGTGTGTGTGTGTGTGTGTGTGTGTTTGTGCACGCACAGTAGACATTTTAACTGTATATCATGCAAGTACATTAGCAGCAAGATGGTAAGGTGGTGTGGGGAAATGTCCTGCGGTTTATTCGTGATGCGAACAAGAGATGCATTTGCTGATTGTAAAAGAAGGAAATAAAAGTATTCTTCTCTCCAACACCAACATCTCTATGGCAAGCAATACGTCAATCTGAGCCTATCTCTCCCTCTCACTGTTCAGCGACCACAGTTTGGACCAGACAAGACTTCTCTGACTGCCGTCTCCTGAAAAAGGTAGCACTTTATGTTTTACTATTGTATAGACCAGGGGTGCCCACACTTTTTTTAATTGAGAGCTACTTTCAAAATGACCGTCTCAACAAGATCTACACATTAAAAAAAAAGAAAAAAATCAAGGCCCCCCAAGAAAGCTTGAGCTTTGAAATAGTGGTGATGGTGTTACTGACTGTTATAGTGTTTAAGAAGAATGCACTTAAAATTAAATGAAATGAAAAATAGAGGGGGAGAATTGGAAGGTTTTCTTATGCTATACTACTGACAACAGTAGTAGTACAAGAAAAACAGTATTTGGGGTTTGAGTTGACAGTTTGTCATGTTGAATTTAGTCTCTTGCACCCAAAACTAAAAACTTTCACGTTTTTGTCCACAGTTGGGGAAGAGAACTGGCAAAACTTTGGTCAAAATAACAGTTATTCTCCATTTTCTAATTGTGTGGACTCTTGAAAATTGCATTGCATTGTTTTATACATTTTACAACAGAATGTAGAGGATTTTTCTTTTGGTTTTGTTTTGTTTTGAACATATTATTACTTCCATTCTTATTTACATTCTCTGGGACAAATGGCCACATGTTTCCTCAAGACTATACAAAAAAAAATAAACTCAGACAATTGCTTCTACTTAGATGCTGCAGCTGTTTCCCAGCAGGCAGGCAGTTGCTTCGTCCTAGAGACGGACCAGAATGGTTGTGTTCCATTGGCCAAGAGCTAAAAAGTAGTAATATGAATACAAACCTTGTATGGAGTTCACGGCACCCAACATGCTTAGTCTGCAGTGTAATAATGCATGTGTTAAAAGCATGACCTTATATTCAATATTCTGTTATTTCAGGAACGGCGGAGACAACATGACCACACCTGATCCCGACACTCATCACAACAACGCCTCGCACCACTGTGAGGCGGGGCTGACCGATCAGATCAACAAGTCCATCAGCATCATGTCGGCGGTCATCTACAGCGTGGCGTGCGTGCTGGGCGTGTCGGGGAACGGCGCCGTCATCTGGGCGACCGGCTTCGCGATGGAGAAATCCACCAGCACCGTGTGGTACCTCAACCTGGCCGTGGCCGACTTCCTGGTGACGGCCTCGCTGCCTCTGAAGATCGCGCAGAGGGCCCTGTGGCCTGCGTCGTACTGGTCCGCCCGCTGGTTCACGTGCAAGATGGACCGCCTGGTGCTGTACGTCAACATGTTCGCCAGCATCTACACGCTGGTGGTGATCAGCGTGGACCGGTGCGTCTTCGTGGCGGCTCCGGTGTGGGCGCGGCGCAGCGGCTACCGCACCGTCCGGAACGCGTCCCGGGTCAGCCTGGGGGTGTGGCTGATCGCCCTGGCTCACAGCTTGCCCCGCGTCGTCTACGAGGCGTTGGGCAACTGCTGGGACGTCCACGGCCTCCGCCTGGTCGTGGCCAACTTCGTGGCGGGGTTCGCGGTGCCGTTCTCCGTCATCGTCGTCTGCTACTCCGTCATCGTCTACCGGCTCAGGAGGCACGGCCGATGTTCGGCCGGACGATGCGGTCGCTCCTTTAAAATGGCGGCGACCGTCGTGGCCGCGTTCTTCCTGTGCTGGATCCCCTTCCACGTGGTGCTGCTGGTGGACGTGTGCTGCGAGAAGGGCCTGATCGGGTACAGCGTGGCGCTGAACCTGGCGCTCTCCTTCGGGTATCCCGTCACCTTCACCCTGGCCCTGGTGCACAGCTGCGTCAACCCGCTGCTCTACGTGTTCAGCCAGAGGACGACGTTGAGGGACGCGCTCCGTTGTGGGACAGTCCTGAAGGCTCTGGAGAGAGCCTTCACCGAAGAGCCTCATCATCCTCGGACCAACAACAACACTCCCACCACCACAGACCCGCCACCAGACGACGGCGCCCATTCGGACGACAACGCCCTGTCTGAGATGCATTAGCAGCCGTTATGGTCGTAAGGGCCTCTAATACTGAGTGGTTAAATGTCCTGTGGTTTATTGATGATGTGAACAAGTGATGCATTTCCTGATTGTAAAAGAAGGAAATAAAAGTATTTTTCTCTCTACCACTGACATCTACTGTACTGTATATACGAGCAACAAGTCGATCCGAGCCTCACATTGTTCGCCGACCATAGTTTGGACAAGACACTTCTCTGACTGCAGTCTCTTGAAACAGGTAGCTATTTAAGTTTTGATATTGTATAGATTGTATCGTATACAGTACAACAGGGGTTTTCAACCTTTTTGATACCAGGGCCCACTATTTATTCAGCATTTGAGCCACAGACCACCATTTGATGGCATTTTAGCCCCACAGACCCCTAAAACTAAAAATCTCTTTTGCTTTTGTCCACAATTCCAGGCTATACATCTACACTAATGCTGAATATAGGAGGGTCTATAAAGCTACCCTATAGCTGAATATAGGAGGGGCTAGACTTCTTAAAAAGCACGACCTTACATTAATTGTTTTGTTATTACTTCATGTGTGAGCAGAGTGAGTGCACATTAAAGTAATTTTATGGTCAATTGCAATTCAATTACATTGTTTTTGTTTTTCATGAAGTCTTCCCTTAATTAGATAATCTCCAAAAAAATCTCATCTTTTTGACGCCTCTAGGGGCCCTCAAAGAAATCCCTATAAGCTTTGTCATTGGCTAACAAATACTCCCGGCGGGACTTTTGTTAGCCAATCAGGAAGAGCCTGGCTGAGCTGCCTCTGATTAAGGAAAAAGGGAGGACTGGTGGAGTTGAATGTGGAGGTGGTGGAGGACTATGATTTTTAAAGGGCCACTGTGGCTCCTATGGTTGTCATAGATACTAGATATTTTCAGGAAGTGATCTAATAATGAAACGGTCTAAGATAAAGAGGAAAAAATACCATTCAAATTCTGAGGTTTGTTGCTTCTATATAATTTAAGCGATCATTGGCCATCTGTGGTCAACCGTCCCTTAGAGTACTCCGATTAGCGGGTTTAGGCGATGATGTAATAGCTAAAGTCATGAGTATTAGCTCTCTCCGCTCACGCACGAGCAGGCCATGGCTTGGCATGGCACTCCACCGAGTAAAGCTAATCAAGTTATTTTGGCGTTTCAGGGACGATGGAGAATTTCACCACGCCCGACCACAAAGCCATCAACATCGCATGCATGGTCATCTACTGCGTGGTGTGCGTGCTGGGCGTGTCGGGGAACGGCGCCGTCATGTGGGTGACGGGCATCAGGATGGAGAAATCCCCCAGCAGCGTCTGGTACCTCAACCTGGCCGTGGCCGACTTCCTGGTCTCGGCCTCCCTGCCTCTGGCCATCTCCCAGAGAGCTCTGTACGGCCGCTGGCCTTCCGGCTGGCTCACCTGCAAGGTGGACCGTCTGGTTTTATACATGAACATGTACGCCAGGTTTTACACTCTGGTGGTCATCCTCGTGGACAGGTGTGTTAACGCGGCGTGTCCGGAGTGGGCGCGGCGGCACGGCGGTCGCCACCGCACCGTCAGAAACGCGTCCGGGGTCAGCCTGGGGGTGTGGGCGATCGCCCTGGCCGCCAGCTTACAGTTCGGTAACTGCTGGGACGTCCTTGACCTGCGCCTGGTCGTCGCTAACTTCGTCGTGGGGTTCGCGGTCCCGTTCTCCGCCATCGCAGTCTGTTACTCCGTCATCGTCTGCCGACTCAGGAGGAACGATCGATCTCTGGAAGCCGGCGGGTCGCCTGGTCGTTCCTTTAAAATCGTAGCGGCCGTTATCGCCGCGTTCTTCCTGTGCTGGATCCCCTTTCACGCCGTACTGCTGTTTGAAGCGTGTTATGTGAAGGGTCTGAGAGCAGAGGACAGTGACACACTGGATCTGGTGCTCTCCTTCGCGTATCCCGTAACCTTCACCATGGCTCTGGGCAACAGCTGCGTCAACCCGCTGCTGTACCTGTTCAGTCAGGGGTTCGTGGACGTGTTCCGCTGCAGGATGTCCATCCTGGAGGTTCTGGAGAGAGCCTTGGCTGAAGAGGAGCCTCCTCAGAACAACAACAACAACACTCCCACCATCACGGTTGACTCGCCTGGTGTCACCCGTTCAGACCTGGCCCTGTCTGAGATAGAGGGTAGCACCGGTCCGCCCGGAAGCTGAGACCCCTCAGGCAGGGGCGTTTTTGCCATTAGGCAGACTAGGCAGTTGCCTAGGGCGCCATGAGGGGGGCGGAGGGCGATCATGAGGGGAGGGGGGCGACCATCAGACATGCTTTAAAAGGATTCCAGGCTAATAAGACTCATGAATAAATGTATTATACTTGTCCTCTGTAACTACAATTGAACATTTAAAACACATATATGTTCTTCATTTTATCCCTTGGGGGTGCCATTTTACATGAGATTTTCCCTGTAGCCACCCCACCACCACCAACTAAGGGGGGCTCCAGGGAAAATCTTGCCTAGGGCTCCAAATTGCTTAGAAACACCACTGCCCTCAGGAGAATGTCCGGTCTGACACACTGACTAGAAGAGCAGTAAGTCAGAATAGTATCCTATTGGCCTGAGTATAACACTGTGGTTTTTCCAATGAAAATATCCTAAAAAATGGAGTTGTCTTATATTTGGGGATTACATTATTTGACAACTGTTATTCAAAGTTCTTTATAGACAAATGAGTCTTGAAAAATGGGGTTCGTCTTATAACCAGGATACAACTTCTAACAGAGAACCATCTACCAAACTGTAAGCTTGCAATATATATTTGAACATCTGGCTGGCCTACAATACGCAAACAATAACATTATATGAATGGTTTTATGTATTGTTTATTTGATTATGTATTTATTATTAATAATATTATTATTATTTATTTTTCATTTGCTTATTTAGATTTAGGGATTGTAGCTTTTGTGTCCAGGGGTAATTTCCTGGGGTCCTGGGGAGTAGATAATAAAAAAGGAATTGCTTTAATATTTTGAAAAAATAAAAAATAAATAAAATAAAATACATCATACTATGTAGTCCCATGTTCAAATAGCCCCGTCCCTGTCAAAAACAGCTTAAATAAAACTTAACAAAGCAACAGTTAAAGGTGCAGTAAACCAAAAATGTTATTTTTTTTTTAATTATTGATAAATTAATAATCTGTCACAGAGGGTTTCTGAACCAGTCACAGCTTGCATCCCTTTAGGTGACGGAATGGCATAGTGTGAGGGACGGCTTACACTGAGCTCTATACCAGTACACACCATGCATGCAATGTTTGATTACAATGTGTCGCTCAACTCCGCCACTTTACCGCTATGTGTCTTATTTCTACCATATGATGTGTTCAGATACTATATTCTAATGTGATGATTGAGTTTAAACCCAGTAATAACTACACTGTCTAGATGCCAGAATGGGATTAAAGTATTTCTGACTAATCAAGGCTCCTGTGTTTCTGGAGGAGGTTCATGAATGCGATAAAAACAGGTCAGCCTAATTTCTATTTCTATTGGCTTTTATTGATGTGGGCCACATGATGTTATCATGCAGCACGTTTTAGTTTACAGGAGTTTTGATAAAAATACACAAAAGTGAAAATTTTCACTTTTTTGCATGTATTTTCGGGTATGGCCATAATGACCACAGATGTGGTCTAAGAGTGTGAAGAATGTATTTTTAAATTCACGGGCCTTAGTTTGGAACCATATACACACCCTCATTAGTCGCCAGGAAACAGGGGTTTGGCAAGGAAAATCATTGTAAAAAGGCTGGGAAAGTCAAGTTATTAACCAAAACACTGCCGTGTTTAGGAAACAGCATGCTGCATAAACATCCTGTTTGGGAAGCCATATCGGATGCTAAGATCCATGCTAGGGAGCTGAAATGTGTCCATCCTTGCTCTAGAAAATACCAATGTTCCAACTGTCAACACCGCTTAATCAGAAAAGATATCCGAATATCATTTTTTCATCCAAACCATGGAAAGTTCTCTAGCTTCTAGAGTTATTCATTGCCTTAATAGCAGGTCATTAAAGGTTGGATTTACCTCAAAGTCAGGGCTGAAGGAGGCCAGTAGATGCCGATGGCAGGGGACCACCTGTCCCTCACAGCACAGAATCACATCACACCAGACACAGCCTGTGGAGACCCTCTAGGGTGGGGGTCCATAAACACCTCAGCATCCAGGGAGGATGACGGCATGACAGCTGTACACAAACAGCAAGAGTTACAGTCTGTCATACAATGTAAGTTTCACTTTTAGATGTTTTAGACTTATTATTTTAGACAATAATGAGTAGGGCTGTTGAATGATTAAACGTTTTAATCAGATTAATCACAACTTAAAAACATAATTTAATCATGATTAATCACCATTAGAACTATGTCCTGTATGGGATTTGAACATTTATATAATGTTCAAAATAGGTGATCTACAAACGCCAAACTCTTGCAGATCCCTCAAGCTATAATGGCTCTGGTTACAGGGAAACCCAAAACCGTGCTGTAGTCCCATTAACTCGTTAAAGTTAATAACTTTTACTCCTGCATGCTCTCTGCTCTCCTCAGAGGGACGAGGTGTTACCACTAACTGCGTCCTCCTGACAACAACACTCTACAGGAGAACAGTTCCGGACACTAATTCCAATACATTACAAGATCCTATTAATAGCAAGCACTATGATACAATCTTGGCTTTTAATGCTTTCACACAGGCTTACAGTTAGATTAACTCTTTACTGTGTCCTGTACCTGCATAATTCCATTTGCACATTGGTAGTGTAGTTACATTAGTTTATTTGTTGCTGACATAAATACTGAATTGTGTTTACCAATAGCGTACTTCACAAATGTGATCATTTAGTTGTCTAGTATCAGCTCGGATTTGTTCAAACAGCCAACTCCCTCAGGAAACTTTGTGGCAGCTGCTGAAAGCAGGAGAAAGCTTTCTACCCATTCTAGCTGCATTTTACTGTAGGAGTGCTGGGGAGCATTGACAACTGGGAGCATCTATTGAGCAATTCAAGGCGAAAATGCATTTTGAGATAGTATTATAGGACAGTGGTTTTTTAACGTTTTTGGCACCAGGGCCTAGTATTTCTTCAGCATTTGAGGCACGAAGGTTTGAGGACAATTTATCCCCACAGACCCCAAAGCTAAAGATTTATTTTGCTTTTGTCCACAATACCAGGCTGGATTTTTGAGAAAAACAAACAGGCAGGAATACAGATCAAAATGACCATGAATCTTCTACATTCTGTAGTGGTGTAGACTTGGGCTATAATTCAGATGAATATTTTAACTCTTGAGAGCGCAAACATGAAACCAAATGGACCCGCAAGGGTCCATTTGGTTAACCATTTCTGGTTAACCAACAGTCCATCATTTAGCCTGCGGACCACCTGTTTGAAACCACTAGTCGAGTTACATGTGTCGGTCTGGTATTTCACCTTTAAAAAAACATGTCTTGCAAGAAAAGAGACGACAACAGTGCTTTACCACAGATACAATGTGGGAAAAGGGTCTGCCAATACCTTATGTGGGACATCCTGAAAAAGTCTTGGAAATTACCACAGGACTATCCCACACAAAATGAGGACATCTGGTCGCCCTATGGTGAATCTCTCGACTGTCTTGAAACTAGGGAGTGATGATTGATGGAGTCAGTCGGTGTATTGTGTGACAAACAATAAACACTCCCTGTCCTTTCTTACCCAAATCCACTAAACTGTATGCAGGAGGACAAAGCACACACCTGCCACCCTGTAGTGGGTGTCGGATGGATCAGTGTCCTGCAGAACTGGATAGGGGGGCCTAAGGGGGGGCTTTAGGATCATCTCATCCTCACTGAACTACCAAAACAGCAGCAGGGTGCCCTTTGTCTAGAGGTTTGACTTTAGCATAATAAACAAAATAGTGGAAAGGTGAGATATTTTGGCCTATGTGATCATACGATGGTTTTCAGATGTTCTATCACTTTAGCCCCGTTGAGATCCACTACTATCACCTGTTTTCCTGTCCCCTGTCTTTCAACCAGTGGTCTTTGAGGGGGTTTCTAGACAGTAGCCTGAAAGATTTAGACTAGAGCCCGACACATAGGGAATTTTAGAAAGATTCGATAACTAATACGATAGAGGTATACAACCACAGATGACCGTCTGGAATTTCTGAGTGGAACCTGCAATAAATACATACAACTCTCTGATTGATGCCTCCAGGCTAGGAAAAGTATGGAAATGTCAATGCCTCTGGCCTGATGCTGTATGTCACTATGTCATCAGCACCCTCATGTGGACAACCCAAGAAACTGCAGAGAGAAACATATTGACCCTGGAGCCCTTTTCTGGGTCAGCCAATTGGGAGGAAAACATTGTTGTAGGGCAGTGGTTTTCAACCTTTTTGATACCAGGGCCCACTTTTTATCCGGAATTTGAGCCACGGACCAGCATTTGATGACATTTAGCCACTCCAGGCCCAAAACTAAATATTTATTTTGCTTTTGTCCACAATCCCAGGCTGAATTGGGCAAATCAGTCAAACATACTGTAGATAAAAATGACCATTAATCTTCTACATTCTCTGCTTTCATTTTTACGCTCTCAAAGAGTTACATCTGGTTAACCAACTTCCCATCATTTAGCTGGGGACCACCTGGAACCCTCTCAAGGACCACTGGTTGATTTGCATACCTATGGGCGCTCAGCACCTGTCTGTCTTTCTGCGTTCTGCGTTAAAGGTAGGCCCTACAACCACTTTCGTTGAGTTGTTTTGTTGTGTAGTTACTTTGCCGAGGTGTAATTCCAAATGTGGACAAGAAATAATAAAAAAAAGGTAATTAGAAATTGATCATTCAAAATAAGCTCCTCGTTGACTTACACTGTATTACACTAAACAGCTCTCAAAGTTACTCTTTGAAGACACAAACAAACAAAAACAAAGTTGATTCAGTCACCATAGAGCATCAGTAACTCATGCATTGTTCCAAAGGTTTGGGTCCGATGACTCAACATTTCATTTCCTGTTGATTTTAGCATTTTTATAAAAAGAACAACCGGACCGGATAGATCTGGATATTCAAAAAGTAAAATCAACAGAAAGTTAAAGTTTGTTTTTAATGAAAACATAACTACATGAGTTTTGGTGATGCTCTATACTATAGTGTCTGAAACACTTTGTGTTTGTCTATGTACTAAAGGACTTTGAGAGCTGTTTTAGCATGCAATGTAAGTTAATGAGGAGCATATCTCGAATTATCAATTTCTAATCACTGGAACATATTAAAAAAAAAAACCTTGTCTACATACATCATGGCAAGGTTCGCTGGCATGCTGTTGATGAAGACACTGTCTGGATGTTGGCCGCTGTAGTTTCCCCAAGTTTCTGTTGTAGGACTGCTGCCTTCATATTGCTATAGAAAAAGACTCCAGGCATACAGTACCCAGAGGTAAAATCAATCAATAGTGTACAAACATATTAGATTATATCAGATTATAGATTACACGTTTAGACCAGTGGTTTTCAACCTTTTCGATACCAGGGCCCACTATTTATTGGTCATTTGAGCCACGGACCACCATTTGGGGACATGTTAGCATCACAGACCCCCAAAACTAAAGATTTCTTTTGCTTTTGTCCACAATTCCAGGCTGGATTTGGGGAAACAAAACAGTCAAACATACAGATAAAAATGACCATTAATCTTCTACATTCTTTAGTTGTGTAGACTTGGGGCTAATTCACACAATGAATATTTTAACTCTTGAGAGTGTAAACATGAAACCAAATGGACCCGCCGTTTCCATTTGGTTTCATTTTTACGCTCTCAAAGAGTTACATCTGGTTAACCAACTCTCCATCATTTAGCCTGGGGGCCACCGGTTGAAAACCACTGGCTTGGACTACTTAAGGAATACACAATTACAATTAAAACAGCAATGAAATATCTAAATTAAATATCATCATGACACATGCCTGTATTATTGGATATAAAATATAAAAATGTGAACACTTTCCTTTATATTAACAGTATTTATTTTCTTTTTTAACATTTGATGCAAATTTTTTAGATTTCATTCAGGAAGCAATCAGGACTGCTTCATCCAAGCTGAAAAAAGGTGAAATGTTGAACAACGTGACGGACAAGCCGAAAAGTCGCGCTTGTAAATGTACAGTCGACAGACCGGCCATGAAACGAGAAAAATTGTCGGGTGGGTGGAAAAACCTTCTATGTCCAAAACGGTTTCCTTTTTGAAATTATGTTTTTAAAAACTCTTTAAAATAGTGAAAATAGACTATGGGTGAGATTTTCGTTACCGCTATACCCCTTATCCCTTAACTTCTTTGCCTTTTTAAACTATTAAAAAAAAACATTTCTCAGTAGTTCAAATGGCCAGTCTACTAGCTCACAACGTGTTAATAGATTGACATGTTGAAATAGTCCAAAAAAGTTTTTCAAAATAGTGAAAATGAAATAAGGGATATGGCATAAGGGGTTTAGCATGTAACGAAAATGGAGCCCTATATCTACAAGTATGCACTGTGTTGCATTGCTAGTTTGTAGATCTGCCATTTTCACCGTACTGTATGAATTAGATCAGTGGTTTTCAACCTATTTTGATACCAGGGCCCACTGTTTATCCTCCATTTTAGCCACGGACCACCAAATGGGATAGGATTTAGTCGCTCAGAACCAAAACCTAAGATTTGTTGTTTTGAGCACAATTCCAAGCTGTATTTAGGAGAGATAACAGGCATAGTACAAAAACAGTAATGTAACCATTACTGTCAAACATGGTTCCATGTAATGAACCCAAATGGACCAGTATGGGTCAATTTGGTTTCATTTTACACTCTCAAGAGAGTAAGACCTATAAGGGCCCATTTGGCTAGCTGGGGAAACCTTCTCGAGGGCCACCGGGGGTCCCCGGACGACTGTTTGAAAACCACTGAAGTAGTGCATTCGTTATTAAAACTTAAAAAAAAGGGTTGAAACACGGAGATAAAAGGTTTTACCACCCCGACAGCAACGAAATAAAAGATCCCTTCTTAAATAATCCACTTCAGAAACGGGAGCAACGGACAAGTATATTCAAATCAATATCGGTAAATATCAGCACAATACTTTTCGATACAATTTAATCCATAAAGTGAAAACTAACGTACCTTGTTATTAACGCTAATTCAAATGAATAATATCTTGGGTGTAAATACGTGACTGGAAGGACATTATTGTAAAAAAAAAAAAAAAAAAAAAAAGAGAGAGAGAGAGAGAGAGAGAGAGACACCTCTTTTGGCACAATGAGTTCAAGCTTGAGGACAGAATGAGGCCATATAGGACATGCAACCTGCATTGGGGCTTAGCTGGACTGCAACAAAGTGGATCATTTGGATTTTGTCTCCAAACTGGTGTTTTTCTAGCCTGGATTTTCCAGCCCTGATTCGCTGCGTTCCACACATCTGAAATGTCCCTTGGCAAATCAGTCTGGCCACAGCACTGCTTGCTTGATGGCGTTTTTGCCATTAAGCAGACTAGGCAGTTGCCTAGGGCGCCATGAGGGGAGGGGGCGACCACTAGACATGCTTTAAAAGGATACCAGGCTAATAAGCCTCATATGGACATTTAAAACAAATGGAATATGATGTTTAGTTTAAAAATAGTTCATCATTTTATGTCTTGGGGGTGCCATTTTACAGGAGATTTTCCCTGGAGCCCCCCCTTACCAAATGGACTCGTAAGGGTCCAACGAGTCCATTTGGTAAGGGGGGCTCCAGGGAAAATCTTGCCTAGGGCTCTAAATTGCTTAGAAACGCCACTGCTTGACGTCACCTGTTAACATAGCAGCGTTCGTTTCGGTTTGGATGGCGTTCAAACAAACGCAAACTACTGTTTTTTTTCCCTCAAACAAACCACAGGCCAATCAAGAATCCTCGGCTGCATTTCAACCTCTTTATATGCCCCGCCCACCTGTAGGGATAGGCTGCTGGCCAGACTGATTTGCGAAGTGACATTTCAGATGTGCAGAATGCAGAAATTCAGACTGGATTCCGGGCTAGTGTTTTTCTAAAAAAAAAAAAAAAAAAAAAAGGAAACAAGCTTCTTCATAATAAACTACATAATATAACGCTACATTAATGTCTACTAAAGATAGGGATTCATAATCAGCCAGACAACCAGTCTGTGATGCGACTGGACAAATTAAATTATGACAAAAACATATATAGGAATATACGAAGAGAGGGGAGAGACCTACTGTCTGTTCTGTCCTCAGCTGTATTAACCGACTTGATCCCTAGTCGGATGGAGGGGTACATGGGGGCGTTCGCCAAAAAAATAGCAGATCTACAAGGCCGATGTTGCGTCTATAAGTGGGACTAGATGGAGTCCAACAGTCAAACCTGGGGGTCCTTAGAACTTAAATGGGTTGAGAATCACTGCTAGAGCTGTAAAGATCTTCTCTCAAAGAGATCCCTGGCAATCATTTCTTCAAATGGGTTGGTCCGCGGGGCCCAATTAGTGCCAATTTGGGTGTTCTTGACATGAAAGAGTTCAGGGGCACATTTTAATCAAAGCGATACTCAACGTTGCATCACCTTCAGCACCTTCCCCACCTTCCACACACTGGCACCAACAGGGACGTGCAGACAGGGGATGAAATCCCGTAAAAAGGGACACTTTTGGACAAAAAATAGCAGATCTGCAAGCTCTCAACGCGCCACACTACGACACTTTTAGAGCTTGTAGGTCATCTATTTTCCCAAGCACAATCCAGCATTCTTTAGATAGTGGTGATGTGGAGTTGAAGGGGAATTCCACCCATTTTCGACATTTTACTATATCATTAATAAGAGATGTTGTGTGGACATGATAAAAAGGTTCCCCTTTTTCTGTGTTTGCTAGAAATGGATGTCTGTAAAAAAAAAAAACTTGAAGACGTCAACAAGTTGTGTTTCACCATGTTAATGATTTTTCTTTTAGGACCTCTTTTTCTGAGTGTACAAATGGTTCAAGTGTTCACATTTGTACACACTCAGTGGGTGAAGTGTCCCTTTAACGACGTGGATCTCTAAACAAATTTGTTTGACACGGAAATGCTGCGTTCAATTTTACGAGACTTTGGAAAGAAAGCAATTCTCCTGAATGATGCCTTAAAAGTAAAGGAGTGGCATTTGTATTTCTTTCACCATAGTAAATTCTGCCTTAGATGTCCCTGTGCACCAACCTTCTCTAGGATCAATATGTTGTCGCCGCGCTGGGTGAGCTTGTAGATCGGCTATTTTTTTGGTCTAACAGAATGGGTGTTGGTATTGAGAGAAAAATAAACACAAAAAAGCGTACCAAGTACATACAGACGCTACAGAGCTCTGTTTTACTATGCATAGAGTTTTTTTTTTAAGTGGTTACATCTTTTGACTGACTTAAATGTATATTATTTATCATCATTGCAGTCTACCTGTGGTCCTGAATATTCCTGGGGGAAAAAATAGATATATAAAATAATAAAAGGGAGATGCCAGCGTTAGAAGGGAAAAACAAACAGACAGACAAACAAACAAAAACATTCAAGTATGCGTTAACGTGAAATACTAAGTGTAAACAACAAAAACAAAATGGCTAACCAGGCTGTACGTCACTACTGGAGTGGGGAGTTAATAGAATCAGTGCTATTACAAACCGGGTATTGCTATAGTTGCGTGGTGTGTGTGTCGTACAGTAGAATTGTTTTTTCTTTTTAAAGTTCTCACGGTGTACCGTACATACTGCACGTCACGTGGAGTTTCTCAGCATCAGGGTCCGCCAGGGGACCATCCAGAGGGGGTCCACGACGTTAAAACCTCTGTGTGTCTCTACGTTTCACTCCGAGAGTCAAGTCTTTTACAGCGAAAGTTTGGGTTTCCCCAGAGGTGAAGAAGCAGACTTGGATGGTGTGGTGGTGGTGGTTGGGGTTGGAGGGGGTCCGAGGTCCAGTAATGTTAACCCATTGTGTGTCTCTGTCTAGATTTCTAGACAGAGATTCAAAGATTTGCACCACGTTTTCACGATTGTTCAAAAAATAGCAGAGATACAAGCTTCATAGCGCGCCACTCGGTGGCGCGCTATGAGCTTGTAGATCTGCTATTTTTCAATAGTTAAAACATAATGCTTAGAACACCAAAACGCGTTCAGTACACTAAGGGCTAAACGGGGAGGTGGGGTGTGGAGAAACACCACCGCTGGGCTGTCGGGTGACGACGACGTGGTGCGGCGTTCCCGGCGCTACGGCGTTCCGTCTGGGATCCACAGGACCTTGTTCTGCTCCTGTTCCACGATGGTCAGGATCTGAGTGCAAATGTAGGACAGACTGCCTCCCTGTACGACACCTGGAAAAACACACAGCGCCACGGTCAGATCAATGCATTCTTCATTGCTAACAGGAAGGCTCGGCCCCTGAGTATAGACAGAGTTATGCTGTCGCAAAACTCTGTTCACTTTGTTGTGTTTCATTATATTAATGATTGATGTTAATGAGTGTACACTGTACATTGTGTCCATTTGGTACACTCAGAAAATATTGGAAATGTCCCTCTTTCAGGCAGCAACAGCCTTCTCGAGAGCTCAGTTTTCTGACCTCTCAATGTCGCAACATTTCGGCTGGTCCGAGTATTATTTGGGCCAAGCCTTCATTTATCCAATAATTTACATTCTTAGACCCACCTCTTGTGGTCACATCATGGTAATGCAGCGTTACAATAGTCACCATGTTGGATCTATCCAGGGATTTTCCATAGAAAGGAAGGGGGAAGTAAACAAGACCAGTCCAGCAGCGGCACTGATCTGTGTGCTCTCGTTTCAAAAGTCAAAATAAGAATGTAAATAGCGGGTTGCTTTTCACAAAAGAATGGGATTGTTTTTGAGAAAACGCTGGGAAAGTTTTTTTGTAGGAGATTATGGCATACGAGACAAATGATAGCAATCTGCCTAACAACTGCGACCCTGTAATGGTCAACTTGGTTCGTGTTTGTTTATGCACTAAAACAGTGACTTTGAGAGTTGTTCTAGTGTACAATGCAAGGCAACGCGGAACATATTTTGAATCATCAATTTCTCACTGGAACATTTATTCTTTCTATCACTTCATGTCCCCATTTGGAGTTACATCATGGAAAGGTAACTTACACAACCCTAACTTCTACAAAGGTGATCCTAGCCTTTAAAGAATAGGTAGTCTGACTCTGAATTAGCGATCATTCAGACATGCCCTGAAGGAGTTTCTTCTAATAAATCTGCTCCTGTACCGTAGCAGTTCAGGGGGTGGCTGGTGTACAGGGCATCTCAGAGAGTAGAATCTTACATAATTAATGCCTGGCCTCTAGGTTGCTGTCTCAAGTAGTTGCCAAGCTGCCAAGAAGAGAGGGGCTGGGTTGAGTGGTGACGGCTTTTTAAAAAAGTTTTTTTCTGGGGTGTGTGAGTTACAGTATGTTCCCTGGGGTTAGCGCCGTCCTCTAAAGCTCTCTAAAGCTGTGGAGTAGTTAAAAAGCACTATTTAAATAAGCTCATTAAAAGAGTAGGCGAAAAAATAGTCATTAGCCCCATGCGAACAAGTCCAAGTAGAGAACAGACAGTGTTGAAATAAAAAGACGACGTACAAAAGCCCTGAGAGCGGCCCTCCACTTCAAACAAAGCCTTTATGTATGTTGTTATGTGGTTTTAGATGTTTTACTTTTTGAATTTGCATAATTCCTTCCTAGACTACTATTCCAATAATGCTTTGGTGCAGTGGACTTCCACCAGAGGTCCAGGGACCACCAGTGGTCCTGAGTGGATTCCAGGTGGTACCCAGCTAAATGATGGCCAGTTGGTAACCAAATGGACCCTTATAGATCTGTAACTCTTGAGAGCGTAAAATGATAGCAAATGGACCCGCAAGGGTATGAAAAAGTTTGAAAACCCATGCTTTGGTGCATTATAGCTCCTCCAGTAGCACTTTTTTCTAGTTAGATGCCTCGAGGGCAAAATGCTGATAACACCACTACTCACCTGTGAAGAACTTGCTGTACTCCTGCTCCGTTTTCTGTGCAGTCTCAAACTGCTCCTTGGAATGTTTCTGAGAGACTTTATCCCGCAGGTAGAGAGGATCCTTCTGCTCTCTGAGGAGGACAACACACACTCACACACACCATATGAAATATACTGTAACCTAAACACAACGCAATGGGTAGACACTGTAAGAATGGAAAATAGATCTCAATGGAAATGTTTAACTCTTTCCGTGCTCTTTGGCAGCATCTGGTGGCCACTGCACCACACTGCCACTCATTCACCACCATTATGAAAACCGTCACTTGTCACTTTAACCTTCCGGGTTCACGACACAGGATGTTATTATGACAACACTAGCAGTCCTATGTTAGCTGCTACTCTTTAGCTGTCACTATAAACCGCTGCATGTCTGTGTGGATGCGGCATTATGATTCAATGACCACCTGATTATAGGCTACATGTCATCACCAGGCACCACATACACAAATATGTGCACAACACAATTTAATTTATTGCTTAAAGAAAATGAATGAATGCTACTAAAATGGCATCTATTTGCATCCGTCCATGTGTGATCTAAATCTAGAATCATGCTGGATCTTTCCATGGCATTAAGTATGCGGTTGACATTTTGGGTTGCTGATGCTCTCCAACATGCGCGCGTGCGTGTGTGTGTGTGTGTGTGTGTGTGTGTGTGTGTGTGTGTATGTGTGTGTGTCATCCACTGCATTAGCTGCCCTGGCCACAAAGTGGAGCCACAGGGCAGGCCAGCCTGTCCGTGGGACAGCTGGTGACAGAGGAGGGCTTAACAGCAATCAATTCGCACTGACTGTGTTTATGGGTGTGCACATGCATATGTGTGTGCAACGTGTTCACAAATATAAAAGCCAGACCTATAATCCCCCCCCCCCCCCCCCCCCCCCCCCTCTGTGATTACAACACTGGGGTCTTCAAAATATCACAATAGACCTTTCAATAACCCCCGCTCTCTCTGTGTCCAACCACAAGGGGAGCTGGCCAGACAGTGCTTCAATATGCGGGCACCGGGCAAACAGCAAAAAGGTTAATTTCCTTCAAAAGAACTGCCAAAATTAATAGCAATTTAAATTGCTATTACCTCTCCTATACTTTCTCAAATCAATCGATTTACTTTCTCATCACCAAACCTGAAACTGAGAGTTGCAGTTTAATTTTTCTTGCTATTAGAACAATGAGTTGCATTCATTTCTTATACCAGAGGGCCAGTTATAACAGTAAATATCAACCCTGGGGGCCAAAGATAATTCATTCACGGTCGCGATTTGGCCCCCCGGGCCTCGGATTTGACATATGTGCTTTAGAACATGCTCCAGAACAATGACACAAAAAATCAAATGGCAGAGAAACACTGAGCACTGAACAGTAGACACGGCCGTGACATTCCTTTAGGGAGCAAAGAAAAAATTAATAAATAAACAAGGCAAAAAAATAAAATAAAATAAAATAACAATACAAAGTCTGTAATGGTATGAACTACTCACTTTATCTGCTTGGCATTTTTGTAGCGAATGAATATGACGATTGGGTAGATGTGAACGCTGTGGAGTCGCTCGATGGCGTGAGGAGCAATGTCAAGCAAACAGTGACAGTTCTATGAGAGAGAATATGACAAAAAATAAACGTGAGAAATGGGGTGGGAAAACCTAACATAATCCCACACATGAACACACACACTGCATTGATAGAAATGCAGGAAGTGCGAAATCCATCCACAACTCAGGTCACAAATCCACTATCACCTTGATGGTCACTGTTTGAAATGCCAAGTCAGTGCAAATTACAGTATGTATTGTATTTATTAATGCTACTATATCATAGTAAATTGATAAAAAGAAACAAGCTGATGTTCTTGCTTGGGTATAATAAGCAATTCATTAATATGATGTTGTTCTATTCTCAATAGTGTGCAATTTAATGTTTTCACACAGGGAAGTGTGCATTATTTAAATCAGTGGTTTTCAACCTTTTTCATACCAGGGCCAACTATTTATTCTGCATTTTAGCCACAGAGGACCACGATTTGATGTTGAGTGTAGTCTCTCAGACCCAAAACTAAGGATTTTCAAGTTTGTGTCCACAATTTAGTAGAGATAATTGGCGAAACGGCAAAATAACAGTTCTTCTACACGTTCTAATGGTGTGGATTCTTGAAAATTAAGTAACTACTACTGACTGCCCCATCATTTAGCCGCGGACCATCTGGAATCCTCTCAGGGACTACTGGTGGTCCCCAGACCACTGGTTGAAAACCTCTGGTTTAAATGGAGGCTTGGGCCCCGGCCACAGCTCACTGCATACCCTCTCTGTGATCTCCTTAATGGAGGCGACGGTCGTCACGTCAAAGTGTCCGCTCCGCCGCTTGAAGTCGATGAAAACGCAATCCTTCACGCCTCGCTCGATCGCCTGCTGAGACGCCTTCATCACCTCTGGAAAGAAAAAAATATATATATTTATGCTAGTTCACTTCGTTCTGACATTGTAGATTCTACTGTACAAAACATTAGCTCTGAAAGAATATACTCATTCTCACATTCTCCCCAAACATAGCAGGTGTTCACGGCTGCTATTTTTCAATGAAAGTTTAAAAAAAAAAAAACAAGTACTGTACAGGTACAGGATGGTTTAATGTGTTTTAAGAGCACAGTCAGCTTTAGTAAAAAGAAAACAAACAAAAAAAAGTTCAAGTCCGCTCGTTCGACTCTGACGAGTGGATGGTTCTAATCCCCAGCTTCGGGGGGAAGGACAGCCTTACCAGGCAGGCAGCGATAGAACTTCTCAGGGGCCTCTTTGACCAGCATGTCCTTACTGGCCTCCACCAGGGGCCCCAAGATCAGCACGGGTCTGGGAGACGAGCATTCCACCTTCTGGACCCGCTGGTACGCCAGGCTGACCCCCTCTGGACACAGGAGAGAGACACATCAGCATACAAGTTGATAATACTGGTAATACAGTCTAGGGCATACCTGGGCATTATGCGGCCCGGGGGCCAAATGCGGCCCTTTGGCTGATTATGACCGACCCGGGGACCACCAGTGGTCCTTGAGAGAGTTCCAAGTTAAATATGGAAAGTTGGTTAACCAGATGTAACTCTTTGAGAGCGTATAAATGAAACCAAATGGACCCTTGCGGGTCCATTTGGTTTCATTTTTATACTCTCAAGAGTTAAAATATTCATCATCTGAATTAGCCCAAAGTCTACACATTCAATCAGAGAATTTAAGAGAATGGTCATTTTTGTTATCCTGTTTTGTTTCCCAAATCCAGCCTGGAATTGTGGACAAAAACAAAAGAAATCTTGAAGAAAGTTTTGGGATCTGTGGGGCTAAAATGTCATCAAATGGTGGTCCGTGGCTCAAATACTGAATAAATAGTGGGCCCTGGTGTCAAAATGGTTGGTCTTACTCTTACTTTTGTCTTGAAATTAAATTAATATTACACAGACTTTAGTTCAGCCTTTAGTCTTGGCCCTCCACAATATTTTATGTATCTCATTTGGCCGCTTGGGAAAAATAATTGCCCACCCCTGTTTTAGAGGATTGATTTTCAACCAGTGGTCTGGAGACCACCAGTGGTCCTTGAGAGGGTTCCAGTTGGTACCCAGGCTAAATGATAGTCAACCACATATAACTCTTAGAGAGCATAAAAAATGGACCCAGAACACTCTCAAGAGTCAAAATATTCATGATTTCCGCATGCACTCCAGAGGGGCCACGCTACATGTACTGTCTGATGTCTCAAAGTGACATCAAGATGTTAATGTGCTAACTAGGGCTGCAACTAACGATTATTTTCAAAATCGATTCGTTGGCCGATTATTTAAATGTAAACAATTAACTGATGAATCGGATTACGACGCACCTTTGACTCTCACCTTAAAATATATATTTTAGACAAGTTCTAACTAACAAAAAATAGATTTGATTAGCGGGTTATTAGGCTGCTATTCGAACACACACATTTTTTAAATACATTAAAAAGTGTGTAAATACTTTTCACACTCGCAAGAGTTATTTTCATACTCTCAATAGTTAAAATATTCATCTGAATTAGCCCAAAGTCTACACAACTAGAGAATGTAGAAGACTAATCATTTTGTCTGTATGTTTGACTGTTTTGTTTCCCAAATCCAGCCTGGAATTGTGGACAAAACCAACAGATTTTTTTAGGGGGGGTAAAATGTCATCAAATGGTAGTCTGTGGCTCAAATTCCATATAAATAGTGGGCCCTGGGTGTCAACACGGTTGAAAACCCACTGCCCTAAAACGATGGGGTCTAGGTATTATCTCATTTCCTCACCGTCCGTGATGGGGAAGGAGTCTGTGCTGATGGCATCCAGCGCCATCATGTCCTTGCCGTCCTTGGAGCCGCTGCGCTTGTGCTTCTGCTTCCGGCGGAAGAAGGAGCGGCGCGCGGCGGCCGACAGCGTCTTGCTGGCGCCGTTCTCGTCCTTCATGTCGGGAACGCTGTGCCGCCGGTACATCTCCTGGTCCATCCTGGTTGGTGGTGGAGAGGTGAGGAGAGAGGACAAGAGAGTTGGATCCATCTATACAGGAACCCCTTAACCAGATGTAACTCTTTGAGAGTGTAAAAATGAAACCAAATGGACCCTTCCGGGTCCATTTGGTTTCATTTGTACACCCTCAAGAGTTAAAATATTCATCATCTGAATTAGTCCAAGTCTAGACCAACTAGAGAATGTAGAAGGAATGGTCATTTTTGATCTATGGTTATCACAGAGGTTATGCCCCCCGCCAATCCAGAAAAAGTTCTGGATTAACCCATTGTTTCCTGATCAGATTCTAGTTCCTCATGCTAGATTCTAGTCCCCCACGGTAGATTCTAGTTCCTCTCAGTAGACTGTGGTTTCTGAAGTTAGATTCCAGTTTCTGACACTAGATTCTAGTTCCCGACACTAGATTCTAGTCCATGAGACTAAATTCTAGTTTGTGACACTAAATTGTAGTCCCTGGCGCGAGATTCTAGTTTTTCCGGAAAAATCTCTTTCTGTGTCAGTGATGCTTAAAGATGGAGTGGCGTGCTTTTTCCTGTCCCAAAAAGATGATCATCAGGTGTTATTATAACATAATCAGGAAGAATTTTTTCAATAAAGTGTATAGTATTTGTTAAAAAGCCGTTTGTATGTGGCAATGGCCACCAGTTCATTAAGTATGCATGACTTTAACTTTAGCACCACCCACCTAATAAAGTCTCTCCGCCTCTTACTTTAAGACCACCCACCTCTCCTAGTCCCTCCCCCTCCTCACAAAAGGACCGCCCATGGTTCTGCCCATTTGTTTACAAAATTTCAGAGGGATGACAACCTGTGAGGCTATAGTTTGAGCCAGATTCTGGTACAGAACTCCCCATTAATAATGGAGATTCACCTACATTAAACAGTAATAGTAATAATAACGATATATTAATAATACATTTATTTATTAATTTATTCTGTCAACATGTTATGACAGGGTATCACCCATAGTTCACTGAGTATTGGATAACCACAACCTGTCTAATATTCTGTCTGGGTACCGAGTTTACAGTAACAGCTCCTGTGTGTAGAAGTTCCTATCTATATAATAATAAAATAATAATAATAATAATAATAATAATAAAACAAGCACTTATTAAAACAAGCAGTTGCTTTTTGTTGTGGCCCAGTGATTCCCAAAGACAGAGGCGTCCAGGGGGTCCCTCGCTACATTATACTTTGCAACCAAATGGCCAGGGTATAAACTAAGTGTACATATGAAATCAAATATGACCATTTGTACACTCAAGAGTTAATTAACACCGATTTTACAGTTAAAAATGGGGTCTCAGAGATAGAAATGCCACAAATGGGGGTCCTTCAACTAATACATGTCAAACTGGGGGTCCTCGGTTCGGAATCAAAGCCTTATAATAGACTATAGACAGTTATGCAAACACCATTCACTTCATGGGGCCAGTCCAATTGCGGCTCTTCTACATAGACTTCTATTGAATTAGCACAACAAAAGGGGACACGTTCTGGACTGGAAGTAGTATATGCATTGGATTCAAGCAACGGCCCAGCTTTTATGATGGTTTTGTAGTAAGCCTGTACAATACCTTACAACAGTTGTCATGATGAACAGATTCCTAAATTAGCTCTTATTTGCGCCGCCCTCGTTGAGAAACAATGCATTTCCAACAGTTTGTCACTTTATCTCATTTGCGCTTGGTTTCTGGCCCCTCAATGTCGCAACTCTTGTCCACCTAGAGTACACTATCAGGTACGCAGCCAACAGAGAAAACAACGGCGCATGCGCGGGCACTCTTCTGGTCATAGAAGAGTTGCGACATCGAGGGGTCAGAAACTGAGCGCTCGAGCTGCTGTTCATGCAGCTCATATGATGCAGCTGAATAGGGACTTTTTTAGGCAGGTTTTCAACATGTCAACGGTACAGTAACGTTGTTATTGTACCGTTGACATGTTTGTGTTGTACTATCACTAAAAACAATCTAAAATAAAGCGATTTATGATCATTAACGCTGGGCTGTTGCCTGGGTCCTAATTCAGGTCCAGGAGTTGTCCCCATTCTCTATTGAAGTCTAAGCAGAAGAGCCGCCATTGGACTACCCCATGAAGTGGATGGAGTTGTCACTCTGTCTATACTCTATGGCTCTGTTTCAACACAGATGATCACAGATGATACCAGATCGTTTTAAAAGTTTTCTTCAACACATCAACTCATTTATTCACAGCGTCTTAACAGCAGACACCTGGGGGTTGGTGCGACTACTATTATATGCCCCATACGATGTTTAGAGGTGATCTTAGAGAAGAGAAACTAAATCGCTAGTTACGTATATAACTGTGGTTCTATGATGGTGCATGTCATAGACATACACAAAAAGCAGTATACAACAGCAAAACCGATACGTTCTTTTTTTCTCTCTCTCGCCCTTTTACGTTCACCCGAGTTCCTATGGCACCGCAGGCATTCATTAAGAAGTATTAAGTAATAATATTGCATTAATCCTCCATCAGCTGGTAATGTTTGAAGCCACCTCGATCCGCCATGATCAACCGTACCCCATGTGTGCATGTGGTAGCTCCGCCCCCCAGAGGCTGGCGTATTTAAAAATATGACAATGACGGGGAGGGGCGTTGACACGTGGTAGATTGATACGTCATACTTTTCGTGTTGACTCCGTTGGACTGTGCCACTGCCAACGGCCCCGCCCCCAGGAAGAAATAGTAACTACGTCTCTTGTACACCACTGTCATAAACACGATCTCAGGAGGTCTAATGAAGTACTGAGACCTAATAAACACGTGAAAAACTGGGAAAAGACCAAATTTCGCGGAACTCCATCTTTAACATATTTCATAGGAAGGACCCCCAGAAATATATATTATTTAGCTGCTGATTTGAGTTAAAAATGTTTGCTTCCGAATAATGTATTCAAAGATTTGCACCACATTTTCACAAATATTTTTCAAAAATAGCAGAACTACAAGCTCATATCGCGCCACTCGGTGGCGCGATATGAGCTTGTAGATCTGCTATTTTTCAACAGCTAAAACACCAAAACGCGTTCGGTAGAAAAAGTTCAGGATTAAATCTGGCTGATATCAAATGAAGATTGTAAAAATTGTGAAAACTTCCTTACAGGTATTTGCTAGGGATCTGGCCCTTCTCCATCTTGCGGGCGCTCTCGTCCAGCTGCCAGGCCACCCAGTAGCCAAAGTTCCCTCCGGGCAGAGTGTCCTCCACGTACAGGATGTCGTCTCTCTTGAAGCTCAGCTCCTGCTCCACCTCCGCCACCCGCTCATAAAGTGCTCTGTGTGTAGGACAAGACAGACGGGACAGGGATGGGACCATAAGCAATTAAAGTACAGTATATATAAGCAATAAATCTCAGAATTTTAATGGCATTTTTTTCCTTCTTTTTCTCTTTTATCTTGGACTGTTTCATTATTAAATCACTTCCTGAAAATATCTAGTGTCTAGTCTATGACAACCATATGTGCCGCAGTGGCCCTTTAAAAATCATAGTCCTCCACATTCAACTAACTAGTCCTCCCAGGACTAGGACCAGCTCAGCGAGAGCTAATAGGGATTTCTTTGGAGACCTTCTGCAGACACATTTTTTGATGATGATCTAATTAAAGAACTTAATAATGGATTGCATTTTTATAGCGCTTTTCCAAGTGCTCAAAGCGCTTTACAATGGTCCATTCATTCATACATTGGGAAGTAGAGCGGCGAACAGTCAACGCCAGCGTCCCCACTTCCCACATTCACACACCAATGGTGGCCAGCTCACACCTGACCAACTCATTGGAGGCAATTTGGGGTTCAGTGTCTTGCCCAAGGACACTTCGACACATAGACAGGAGGAGCCGGGATTCGAACCGCCGACCCACGGGTCATTGGACGACCTGCTCTACCTCCTGATCCACAGCCGCCCCATCATTTTTTTTATGAAAAACATAAAAATGATGGAAATATTATTTTGATCAATAATGTACTGTATAGGAGCTTTAAAGTCGATAAAAAGTCCATCACAGTGTTTAGTTGATGTTTTGCAAAACAATATTATGGCTTTTGTTGTTATTTTATCAACATTACCTAACGAAGAATCCGTCTCCAGGGGAAGCTTTGACCAAGGCCAGATCCTCCACACAGCGCTGGACCTTGAAGGTCGCTGTCTCAGCTGGTTTCAACATCTCCAGGTAAGCCTCCTCCGCTGTCTTCTTCTTCATGTGGACGCCGTTGTACTGTTTGTAACACACACATTAATTACGCCATCGGAACCACTGGCGACCATTAAATCAGTGGGCCAACGGGGCATTGCCATCCGGATCGATTTTCAGGGACCAACAGATTCAGGGCCATTGCCGGATGTGACTACAAGTTGCCAAAACAATGAACCATCGACAACAAAAAGGGAGATCATATTATTCCTAGCGCTACTAACGTCAAAAACGGTTGATTTGAATTGATTGATTTGATTAAAATTTTGTAGCATTTGATTCAGAACAGGTGTTATTCAACATTCAAAGACTTTCCACTTATATAGTGAAATAGAAGTATGCACACTCGGTAAGCAGATTAACATAATATAGATAATACAGTAGTACAGGAGCTTTACAACGTTTACAATTTCTATTTTTTAGATCACCTAATTGACTGTTTTGCCCCCTGCACTGACATCCAGTAGACGTGCCAGTTTTACCCTCTATGTCTGCCAATAAATACCTTGAACTTTGATTCAAATAAAGTGAACCTGATCACGGATTGTGGAAGGAGGACATAATTCAATGTACCTCCAATATCAAGTCTCCAGGCACGAGGCCTTCGGGACTCTTGGCAGGGCTGTCGTCGTCCACGGTCTCCACGAAGATGCCGTGGAGGTTACCGCCGCAGATCTGGACCCCCAGCTCCACCTGGGTCCTCTTCAGCCTCACCAGGCGGGGCGGCTCCGGGGGAGGCTTGCGGGACCCTGTACCAGGCAGCCTGATATGAGAGAGAGAGAAGCAGACCCAGATGTAAACACGAGAAAAAACTCTCTCAGGCAAAAAGGTTTTCAGAATAAAAGGCGCTAGGTGTGCCATGCAGATGGGGAGATTTTTACTGTGAAAAGCGCCACCCTTCCATTATCCTTTCCCAAAACCATGGAGCAATGCCCCCCAGACTGCCCCACTAAACATGATGGCATGCAAAACAACCCAAATTCAAATTAATGTACTCATATAGTGGGCGGGAACCCCTAGTGGTAGTTTTACCCTAGTTGACGGGAACACCAATATGCGTTCTGTACAGTATGTACTGTATCACAACATGTCAAAAATTTGATGGTGTTACACAATAATTTGAAGTTTTCCAGTACACTTAGGTTAGTATTTCAAAGACATTTTTAGAATCGGGATAGTCTACAATGGGTTAAAATGATTTGAAACACTACTACTGCTACTAACTAACTACAGCTGTGTCACCACTAAACCAACAGCATTTCATCATTGAAAACAGAAAACTCTCTGAGTCAGACCTTTAGCTTTATGCGCGCTGCGTGTCTGTTGCAACTTCAACAACAACTGATGTTATTATTGATGCTTTACTTGCCTAATAAAAGTCCTGTAACTGAAAATGGTATGGCGAGTAAGCCGCACCCATACCATTTTCTCCTGGGTTAGATCGGGGATAATAGCAGGTTTTGTCTGGTCGTAAACTAGACTTTTAATAGATTAATGTGGTCTGTTTGGATGTTTTTTTTACCTGAAGGAACTGTGTGGGCTGGTGGCCGGTGTGGTCTGTTTGGAAGTGTTTTTACCTGAAGGAGCTGTGTGGGCTGGTGGCCGGTGTGGTCTGTTTGGATGTTTTTACCTGAAGGAGCTGTGTGGGCTGGTGGCCGGTGTGGTCTGTTTGGGTGATTTTACCTGAAGGAGCTGTGTGGGCTGGTGCCCGGTGTGGTCTGTTTGGGTGTTTTTACCTGAAGGAGCTGTGTGGGCTGGTGGCCGGTGTGGTCTGTTTGGACGGAGGCGTCATGGTGCCCTCCTCGTCCTGCTCGCTCAGCGTGTCGATGGCAGACATGTTGTCGGGCGTGGTGGCGCCGCTGTCCGCCGGGCTCAGCTGGCTGCTGCCGCTGGACTCTATCTGAGAGCTGAGGGGAACCAGGAAAGACAGTCATTAAAGGGGAATTCCACCCATTTTCAACATTCTAATATGACATTTGTATACCCTAGAGGTGTTGGGTGGACATGATAAAAAAGTTCCCCCCATTCTGTGTTCCCAAGAAATGGAGATCTGAACAAAACCACTAACATGGTCACACATCTTGATGACATCATCAAGATGTATTTTCACCATGTTAATGGATTTCTTTAGACGCTTCTTTTTTCTGACAGCGTACAAATGGACCCACATGAACACGTTAGGGTTCATTTGGTTGCATTTTTTACAATGTCATTTGGTTGCATTTGTACACTAAAAATGTTGAAAATGGATGGAATTCCCCTTTTAAGACCCAAGATCACGTTCTATCATGCCCTTCTGAAAAAATAAATAAATAAGTATTTTGGCCATCCTTATCCAGTAGCGGGAGTGTTTTTTTAATCAGAGCGGGAGTGTTTTCTAGGGCTGTCATTTTACCTCTAAAATCCCATTTGAAATTCATTTCTTTAATATTTTTAATAATCGAATATTATATTTACATTATTTTAGCTCATTATATACAGTAATATAGTCCATATTATAGCCCATAAGATACTCTTGGTAATTATGCATATGACTATGCATACTGTGTCCACTAGAGGCCCCCATTTACATGCAAATGCAGGCGGTTGTGTGGCATTTCATCTGTAATCTTTCAAATCATTTTTTAAAAATATTCAAATTCTGACAACATTAGTGTTTTCTTACCCGGAGCGGGAGTGGTTTCCCAGCTGGAACATGTGAGGGTTGTATTGGGCCAGGATGGTGACGGTGTCACACTGCTGGCCAATCACCAGCCGCGCCTGCTGCTCGTTGGCGTTACGCAGGTTGATCCCGTTGAACTGGAACCACAAGTTTTTACATGACATGTATAAGTTATCAGCCGCTATCAAATCGTTGAAATGTGCAGTGCCTCCAAGCGTGGCCTGATGGGTGTAGTTCAGGGGTTTTCAACAGGTGGTCCCTAGCTAAATTGCTTAACCAGATGTAACTCTTGAGAGTGTAAAAATGAAACCAAATGGACCCGCCAGGGTCCATTTGGTTTCATTTTTACACTCTCAAGAGTTATGCTGGATAAATGGTGGGCCCTGGGGGGTTCAAAAAGGTTGAAAACCACTGGTGTAGTTAGTTAGTTAGTTAGTGTTTAAGTACCTCCAGTAGCTGGTCCCCGTACTCCATGCGGGCCTGGTGGGCGATGCTGCCGGCCGTCACTTTGGACACAAACACTCCGCCGTTCTCGCCGCTCACGATGGAGATGCCTAGTGGCTCCGCCCCTTTCTGCACCGTCACGTTGCGTGGTTCTTCCAAATAAGGCCTTAAAAAGAGAGGGGGGGAAGGAGGGAAAGGGGAAGGTCAATTTATTCTGCTATTTCATACTTTATTTATTTTTATAGAGGGACAGACAGTAGGCTGACAGGAAATGGGGAGAGAGATGAGGATGAGATGTGACATGCAGTACAGGGCACAGGCCGTCGGGATCGGGAGTCGAACCCGCGTACACTGCCAGTGCTGGATTACCAGCTGGGGTGCCTGGACCGCAGAGCCACGGCCCGGGCCGGGGAGGTCATTTTAACCACTTGAACCTTCTTTAGTCTCCCCATTGCGGGGGGCACGTCTTTGCAGAAAATAATCAGATGTACAAGCTCACAAGATCAGCAAAGACGTAGACTATTTAGAGCAAATGCTCATGAGGGTTTGCAGATCAAATGAATTGAGTAATACTCTCATAATAACAAATGACATTATCATTAGTTTTATTCTCTCGTATCATTAGATTTGCTCTCTAAAGAATATTCTAAGACATACAGTATGTAGCATTGTATTTAATATTGTCCTATGTCTTGTCTGTATTTTTCATCTGCTACTTTTCTTCTTTTAATACCGACCCTGGGAGTTGAGCTCCAATGACATGATAAATCTCCTAGCACTTGCGCCAGTGGCAAATAGAAGTTCCATTCGCTGTTCTCTTTTAAAGACAAGTGCTTAAACTACAGGGACGTTCCGAGGAACACGACAATGACGGATGGGAATGACAATGCAAAATGTCAAGCAAAGAACATGCCATATAAAAATAAAAGCAATACACTGCTATGGGACTAAAAAGGGGCTCAGTCTCATGCTGTAGCAGTGAATAGCACCTTAGCTCCCTAGACGTGACATAAATAAAGATGGGCTCCCTGCTCCGCTTACCGTTTTTCTGTTACATGGTTTTAACCCAGCATGCGCGAACAATCACATTCTAGATCATTCCAAGTCAAAGGCATGCGATCATACAAGATTCAGCAGCGCCCTGAATTAATCATAAGCGCATCAAAAATACACAAGGCCTTTCAAAGACAATGGCAATGGCGTGTATTTGAACAAACGTTCATGGCTGTCAAAAGAGACTTAGAGAAGACAAAATAAACATCCATGTGCTCCACTCTCTCCATCTCTGTGAAAGCATGGTGGTGTATGGAACGTTCTCATGGTGGTGCAACGTTTGCGCTGAGCAGCGCATAACAAACACACCTCAACCTTTGTAAAGAGAAGAACTTATTCTTGTCTGCCTGCAGGGGGAGCCTGTGAGAAGGTAGAGATTGGGAAGGAAATGAGGCATATGAGAGAAATTATATTTTGTCTATCCGTTACCTGTAATCTAGAGAGCAGGAGTGTAGCAAGAAACATCTTCTCCAATGTGTTTCTAACGGTGTCTAATAATAACATGTATGGTACTAAAAGAAATTCAACTCTCAGGCTACTAGTCACAACCTAACGAAGGAAAAACATGCAAAATGTCATCATGCTTTATGTCTAACTGTGGTGTTCTCATTATGCCGAATCCATTCTAAACATTACTTACGACCATAGCACTTGCCCAAATGTGCTACTAAGCACATTTGGGCAAGTGCTATGGCCGTTATGTGATGACAGGGATGGCTAATGCTTGGAATGGATTCAGCATCATGAAAACCATGATTTGCACGTTTGCCTTCTATAGGTTGTAACTAGTACGCTGACTTTGACCTGTTTTTTTGCTGTTCCCCACAGTAGTTGAGTTTTAATCTTTTAGAACATCTTAGACACCATTAGAAACAGATTGGTGAAGACATTTCTTGGTAACAAATTAGTTTACCAAGACGTTTAGAACTTTCCCTTACTACTAACGGTGTGGCTCTGCTATGAAAGTGGGACGCTGTTGTTTACTGCATCAAAAGGACTTTATAATGCTGATGCCGGAAAGTTATTCAATTATTATTAGAATAAATTATACACTTTATCACTCTGAGGCAGGCAGGTTATTCAATTATTACTAGAGTGGGTAAATAAAAGCATGTAATTATTCTCATGCAGACAGGTTATGCGATTTTTTATTGGAGGGTATTAAGTGCAGCAAAACGAGTGGGAGAAGTAAGTTTAACGTTGCTTAACCTTGTCTTGTGCAATCACATTTTGTCTGTGTGGGATATGAAAGCAAGAAAGTATATACTGTACTAAAATATATATTTTGATATAGATATAGAAGATATTTTGTGTGTCATGGAGACACAAACTTACAAAATCAATTAATGACTTCAGCCCTAATATTTAACACAATTATTGCCCAAGATGTACGCCAATTTTTGGCTTTTGCCTTCATTTATAGATACTGTACAAGTGAAGAATGACAGAAAAGAGGGGAGAGATAGAGAGAGAAGGGAAAAGACATGCAGCAAAAGTCGCCAAGAGTGGGACTCGAAGACATGGCACGCTATCAAGCCAAAGCCTATGTGGCATGCGCCTGGACCACTTGGCCAGACACCTTTACTGTCTGAAATGTGTGTGTGCGTGGGTGTGCGTGTGTGGTAGCAGGTGTTCACGGTGGCGTGCTATCACACCCCAGAACGAAGGCCATCTCCTCTGGTCTCTCCTACCTGTCGTTGCGTGGGCCGACCGGCGCGGGGCTGACAGAGATCCTGGGAGGCTGTCCCGCCGTGGTGGAGATGGAGATGGAGCTCTGGGACGACGGGCTGCTGCCGAACGACGACGTCTCCATCAGGTTGACGGGGGACATGGGGGGAGGCGTGGGGCTGCTGCACTCCGAGTGGGACAGGGAGCCTGGACAAAATAAACAGCGTGAAACAACTTTGCTTTATGTACAGCAGGGCTGCCCAAAAGGTAGATTGTGATCTACCAGTAGATCACACAGACCATGCAGGTAGATCACATGACAGTCTCCCCAGCACATGGACCCTTATAGATCTGTAACTCTAGAGAGTGTTAAAATGAAACCAAATGGACCCTTACGGGTCCATTTGGTTTCATTTTACACTCTCAAGAGTTAAATTATATTTAAACATCTGAATTACGTAATTTTCACACAGAGTCCACACAATTAGAAAATGGAGAATAATTGTTATTTTGACCAACGATTTGCCAGTTCTCTTTCCCAATTGTGATCTAAAACGTGAAGAAAATAAACTCAACATCACAAACTGTCAACTCAAACCTGAAATACTGATTTCGAACATCAGTAATAGCATATACAGGAAAACCATCCAATTCTCCCCCTGTATTTTACATTATAAGTGCATTATTCTTAAACACTATAACAGTAAGTAACACCATCACCACTATTTCAAAGCTCAAACTTTCTAGGGGGGCTTGAAATGGATTTTCAGTAATGGAATAATCACATTTTTGATGTGTAGATCTTGTTGAGCCAGTCATTTTGAAAGTAGCTCTCAAGGCAAAAAAGTGTGGGCACCTCTGATGTACAGCATACTTATGTGGGCGCTTAAGGCTGAAGTTAGGGGTGAAAAGTAACTCCATAGTTACCTCTGTCAGAGCCAGTTGCACGTCGATACTGCGTCGTTGGGAGTTTAATACGTTCCGTCCGGAATTGTAAAGTAGTGGAAGATCCTAGAGAGACAAAGTTAACAATTCACAGCTCATTCTCTTTGAATGGTTGTCTGTGGCCTAAACGCCAAATAAATGATAAGGGTCCCTGGAAAAAATCATTTAAGACCAGTGGTTTGAGTGTTGACTTACCCAGCAGCCTGGCGCTGGAGGGCAGGGAGTTGGTGCTGTGTGGGGCTGGGTGACCGTGGCCAGGCTCAGAGAAATCTCCTCCAGAGCGTTTGTGACTGAGGTCCAGACTGAGACGTCCTTGATGCTGGGGACTAGAGGTGGAGGAAGGAAAATACCATGCGTTAAGGACCATCCAGCCACAATAACTAACTATCTATGACAATAAATAGGCACCATCATAGGGATCAGAACAAACATTTTAACCCATTTAGACACAAGACCGTATTTTACAAAATGTCTTCTAAATCATGAAGTTTTTTTGAAAAACCTGCAAGTGATGCTGAATTATTTTTATGTCAAGGACCCCCCAGAATTATCTGCACTTGGTTGCGAATGGATCCCCATCTGAAAATATGTTCTGGAAAACATATTCAAATTGCGGATCCCCCAGAAGCAAATATTTGACTAAAAAAACATTTGCTGTGAAAGAACATAGGTAAAGCTTTACTCCACATTTCCAAGAGCATTTTCTCCACGCCATGAGCTTGTAGATCTGCTGTTTTTTTGTTTTGTTTTTCTCAATAGCCAAACATAAGGATTAAAACACCAAAAGGGGCCCCCGTTCTGAAGGAGTTGGGGTGGGTGGATCTCACCTGGTGTGTGACTGTGGGTGGGGTCCTGAACCAGAGGCTGGAGGTGGGGGTGGTGGAGGAGGGGGCTGGATCTCGTGGCTCCAGGCGGTGTAGACCGGGTTCCTCATCACCGCCGTCACAGCGGGGCAGGGGGCCAGGCCTCGATGGGGAGGGTCTGGACGGGACGGGACCCAAAAGGGAGACACACAGACGGGACAGTAAGAAGCGCCAGGTTTCATAAACATCAATATCCAACATATTTTACTGCTTTTGTTCACATGCTAGTAGTTGGCTGTGTTTGTATAACTAGGAACCAGGTTAGCCCATTGGTCACACGAATGACAAACAACGTCGTCTGCTTTCTCCAATATTCTGATTGGTTGGTATGAACCAATCACCGAAGACTGGTGTTTGACAACGCCCAACACATAAACTGAGGTTGTTGAGAAGGTTTTCAGCGTGAATAATGAACTGAAACGAAATGATTCAGGCAAGTGCTGCACAAATATTGGGAAAAGATTGTGATCTGTGGATCCAAATACCTACAGTACACAATCATCTAATTTCTAAATTTGAGCAAGAATCGTGCAGAGCAAGAAGCTTGCAAACACTGGCGGTTCAAGGTGGACTTACGTGCAGACATGGTGTTGCTGTATCCCGGCGGTACGAAGGGCATGCTGTAGCGATGGGAGCGCATGGGAGAGAACCTCACCAGGTCCCCTGGCTCTGGGGACTGTTCATCAGTGGAGTAGCCCTGGACCTGGCCGGGAAGGAGGGTAACAGTAGTGAGGTGGGTGAAAAAAAAAGAACTTGACCCATTTAAGATGTTTATTTCCATCTAAATAAGTAGCAAAGTGTGCCGCTTGGCATACCATTTACGTTCTGAAGCGAGGACATACTGAGATGCACAGGTCTCCACCTGGCTGTGGCCTCCTGGTGGCGCTATAGGCCATTGGGAAAAGGGTTCTATTCTTTCTTTTTTTCTTAACTATTTCATCCCACAATTTTGTAACTAATTTTTTTCACCCAGTGCCAATTCCTAATGAGATCCTGAGTTCTACAGATCCTCTGCGAACCTGGGGGGGCAGTGGACTGGCCTCATGCTTCCTTCAATGCATGAGGAGTCCAAGCTGCCTTCTTTTCACCTGACAGGGGGAGTTTCCCTGGTTGGACGTGGCGCGTGGAAGGAACACGTTATTCCAACCTGTTCCGCCCCGGCTGGCCAGGGGGAGGCAGTTTAGAGACCAGGATTACTGCATGTTTTTGTGAGGGTATCTACCCTAGGGGACATGGGGAGAACATGCAAACTCCACACAGAAAGGCCCTTTCGCCAACCCCGCCTCGGGTATGGGCACTGACACGTCGCCAGTACCCACACAGCAGCGCGCCTAGCGGGAATCGAACCCAGGACCTTCTAGTCCAGTAGTAATAGGGTTACACCCGGAACAAATTAGTAACAAGCTGAAAATTTCAGGATATGTTCAGAATACCTTTAGGAATGACATACTAAAAGTCCCCGTGAATCCCCCTTGTGCTCTCTGAGATATTCAAGATGGCGTACAACTTGCCTATTAGATATAATGGCCCTAATCGGGGGTGAAAAAGGCAAAATTTTAAACTGAGAGATATTTCTACGAAAATTCACAGGTTGATGAATTATATAAACTAGGACCTTACCCGTTGTGAATATATGAACACCAAAGGATGTACTGTGTGGGGAATGTGATATCACCAAAGATGCAAGTATTTTGCTGAAGGATTGCTTTAATGCACACATTTGCACTGACACTGCAATGGCCAGTCATAAATTGTGTGTGTGTGTGTGTGTGTGTGTGTGTGTGTGTGTGTGTGTGTGTGTGTGTGTGTGTGTGTGTGTGTGTGTGTGTGTGTGTGTGTGTGTGTGTGTGTGTGCGTGTGCGCGTGTGTGTGTGCGTGTGTGCTTGTGTGTGTGCTTGTGTGTGTGTGTGTTTTGCTATTTGCATTGCCCCCTGTGGGACACTGCAATGGCCAGTCATAAATTGTGTGTGTGTGTGTGTGTGTGTGTGTGTGTGTGTGTGTGTGTGTGTGTGTGTGTGTGTGTGTGTGTGTGTGTGTGTGTGTGTGTGTGTGTGTGTTTTGGTATTTGCATTTCCCCCTGTGGCCGAAAAGGGAATTGCCAATGTTAAGCGAATGGGGAAATTTAATTCACCAATAAATTCATTATTAATCAACAATTTGTTAATTTGAAAAAAGGGCTTCCTCAGTCTCTTCCTAATGTTATGGTCAATGACTGTGTGAAAAATCATAGTGATCGGTGCAGCCAGTGATGAGTTATGCTCGCTTCAGACATTCAGACAGACAGACATTCAGACAGACAACTCCTTAATTATAGTATTGATACAAGCATTTTTTGTATTGGAACTTTCCATGAAATCCAATATGGCTGCCCAATATGGCGACCACAATATTAGTGTATTGGCTATTAGATATAATGGGGGGTGAATAGGGCAAAAAATTAAACTGAGAGATATTTCTACAAAAATTCACAGGTTGATCAAGTATTAAAATACAAACATTTTTTTGTATTGGAACTTTCCATGAAATCCAATATGGCCGTCCAATATGGCGACCAGAATATTAGTGTACCTGTACTATAGTATTAGTGCTAATATTAAGAATGCCATATTGGGTGGACATATTGGATTTCATAGAAAGTTGCAATACAAAAAATGTTTGTATTCATATAATTGATTAACCTGTGAATTTTTGTAGAAATATCTCTCAGTTTAATTTTTTGCCCTATTCACCCCCCATTATATCTAATAGCCAATACACTAATATTGTGGTCGCCATATTGGGCAGCCATATTGGATTTCATGGAAAGTTCCAATACAAAAAATGCTTGTATTTATATAATTCATCAACCTGTGAATTTTCATAGAAATATCTCTCAGTTTAAAATTTTGCCTTTTTCACCCCCGATTAGGGCCATTATATCTACACCGCGTTCCAAATTATTATGCAAATCATGTTTTTGTTTGATTTTCCAACATATTTGATGCAAATGATGATCAGCATAATTTTCAAGTCATTAGCTGTCAATTTTTATTTCAAATGTTATTGAACAAACCTACTAATGAAAACAGAATTTAGATAATAAATTAAAAACTTGGAACAGTGCGTTTCGCACTGTTCCAGATTATTATGCACATCATAGTTTCAAGACATTTTCTAGTTTGTAAAGAACTGAAAATAGTAATTTATTGAATTCATAGCAATAATGAGGTCATATGTACTGGAAAAAAAAGTTATTTCAATCCATAACATCTTAACAGGTCCAGTTACATGTTAACATGGGCCCCTTTGTTTCATAGCAGCTTGCGTCCATCAAACGTGTGAGTTTATGGAGAGTTTCTGCTTGAATGTCTTTGCAGGATGTCAGAACAGCCTCCCAGAGTTGCTAATTGGATGTGAACTGCCTCCCACCCTCATACTGTACATGAAGACCATTTTTCAAAACAGTCTTGTTCACTGATGAGTGCCGTGCAACCCTGGATGGTCCAGATGGATGGAGTAGTGGACTGTTGGTGCATGGCCACCATGTCCCAACAAGGCTGTGACGTCAGCAAGGAGGTGGCGGAGTCATGTTTTGGGCCGGAGTCCTAGGGAAAGACCTGGTCGGCCCCTTTAGATCTTTCGCTCGAGGACTCGAGGATGCTCCAGACATTCTCAATAGGATTGAGGTCGGGGGGGGGGGGGGGGCACACCATGATTTTTTTCCCCTTTTATGCCCATAGCAGCCAATGAAGCTGAGGTATTCCTTGCAGCATGAGATGGTGCATTGTCGTGCTTGAAGATGATTTTGTTTCAGAAAGCATGATTCTTCACTTTTGTACAGTGGAAGAAGGTGTTCAGTCAGAAACTCAACATACTCTGCAGAAGTCATTTTCACACCTTCAGGGACCCTAAAGGGGCCGACCAGATCTTTCCCTAGGATTCCGGCCCAAAACATGACTCCGCCACCTACTTGCTGACGTCGCAGCCTTATTGGACGGCACTCATCAGTGAACAAGACTGTTTGAAAATTGGTCTTCATGTACAGTATGAGGGTGGAAGGCAGTTCACATCCAAGCAGCAACTCTGGAAGGCTGTTCTGACATCCTGCAAAGACATTCAAGCAGAAACTCTCCATAAACTCACAAGTTTGATGGACGCAAGCTGCTATCAAACAAGGGGTCCCATGTTAACATGTAACTGGACCTGTTAACATGTTTTGGATTGAAATAGCTTTTTTTCCCAGTACATATGACCTCATTATTGCTATGAATTCAACAAATTACTATTTTCAGTTCTTTACAAACTAGAAAATGTCTTGAAACTATGATGTGCATAATAATTTGGAACAGAGCTTTTGAAGTTTTTAATTTATTTTCTAAATTCTGTTTTCATTAGGAGGTTTGTTCAATAACATTTGGAATAAGAATTGACAGCTAATGACTTGAAAATTATGCTGATCATCATTTGCATCAAATATGTTGGAAAATCAAACAAAAACATGATTTGCATAATAATTTGGAACGCGGTGTAATAGGCAAGTTGTACGCCATCTTGAATATCTCAGAGAGCACAAGGGGGATTCACGGGGACTTTTAGTATGTCATTCCTAAAGGTATTCTGAACATATCCTGAAATTTTCAGCTTGTTACTAATTTGTTCCGGGTTTGACTACATTTTGAGCTAATGCTCTTGGACTATTCTAGCTGTGAGGCGACAGCAATAACCAAATAACCAATAAGCGAATTTGAATAAAAAACTCAGCAACACCTCTTTCATTTCAATTGAATGATAGAGGACACAGTAAGAGGCCTTTCCAGTTAACTCCCGTTACCTGCATAGGGGTGATGGGGATGTGCAGAGGGGTGACGTTTCTCCGCTGCGCCGGGGCAGACTTGGGCCGGTTCCTGTCCCGCTGCTTCCTCTCCTGCTCCTCCGTCCTGGGCCTGCTGCTGCCCCCCGCCTCCCCCTGCTCCTCCTCAGAGGAGGGGAGGGTCTTCCTCTTGGAGGACTCCCCCTGCGACGAGGAGGAGGAGGAGGCGTCCACCGTATAGTAGTGCTGCTGCTGCTTCCCTCCCGCAGTGTCCCCGCTGCTGTCCTGTAGGGGGCAGTCATGGGTCAGTCATTCTGACTTTGACTGTTTGACTTGATTGATAATTTCATTTCATTTTGGACATTAATTCAACCTTTTTTGTACTGTAACTGTGCTTAATGGTGTTTTAAGCATTGTGTTGTACTTTAGTTATTGTAGGTCTAATATTTTTGAAAAATTGTGGTGCAAATCTTAGAATCTTGTGCCAGAAACTAGAATCTAATGTCAGAAAGAAATTAGAATATAATGTCAGAAACTAGAATCTAGTGTCAGAAACTAGAATCTAGTGTCAGAAATTAGAATCTAATGTCACAAAGAAATTAGAATCTAACGTCAGAAAATAGAATATAATGTCAGAAACCCACCATTTCATTCTCGATAAAGGTTTTCTCTTGGCAATATCGGTAAAGGATGCAAATCCCATTGTTTTTACGGTGAAAAACAAGCCTTTTCTGGTGTGTGTGTGTGTGTGTGTGTGTGTGTGTGTGTGTGTGTGTGTGTGTGTGTGTGTGTGTGTGTGTGTGTGTGTGTGTGTGTGTGTGTGTGTAAAGTAGGCATTCTTTATATGAGTGAGTAGGTAACCCGGTTTTGAAGAGAGGCCGGTCAGGTTTCATGTGCGATTTATCCATAGCTCTACTGCATGGACAGAATGAGAGAAGCAGTGGAGCTATGGACCAGAGCTAGTGCAAACAGCCGTTTTACCTGCATAGGACTGAGCGGCCGGGCCGGGGAGGAGGCTGACGGCGTTCCGTTGCCCGTGGTGATGGTGGAGTCGGACGCAGAGCTGTTCTGCTGGCGGTGCTTGAACCGGAACGAGTCGCTCCGGGCGGGCGGCGTGGGAGGAGGGGCCGGTCCACCGCCGGAACCCCCCTCTGACGACTTGGAGCTCTGCGGGGAGTGGTGACCCCTGCATGGACATAGTGTTGATTTATTTATTTTTCGAAAAATGGCAATAAAAATATAAGCAACAGCATCAACACCAAGATTGACATGCTGCAGTTTTTATCAAATAGTTTTTTATCAAGACTGGCAGCCTGTCTGTGTGTGTCAGCGAACCTATCCAGATGGGAAAGGGGTAGGCTGTGTGAGTGCGTGTGTGCGTGCGTGTGTGTGTTTGTGTCTTTGTGTGTGTGAGAGAGACACACAGTATTTTAGTATTTGCTTTCCCCGTTCCCATAGAAGTCTATGTACTGTAGAAGAGCCACCATTGGACTGACCCCATGAAGTGAACGGAGTTTGCGTCACTGTCTACATTTCTACATTCTAGGTAGGATCAGAGCCATCTAGAGGTGAGACATTGAGGTGTCCGAATTTTAGGCGGCCTGAATAGGGACAAACTGGAGGTGGAAATGCATTGCTTTAAACGACAACGTTACGACGGGCGGTGCAAATAAGCAAGAGACACTTCCCCTCCTCAGTTTGGTCTTGGACAGACACACACACGCACGTGTTTATTTAGCAGTCATTACCATCTTTTCTAGCACCAGGTTAATGCCACACAGTGAACTACTCTAATCAAAACATTCACAGAGGATTTGCTTGCCCAAAGCCCACATCAGTTGATCATTTGATTAGTTCGCACAGAAGGCTACAGTCGGTAATGAACTAATGACTCCATGCGAGTCGACTCGCATGTGCTCTACAATGTACTGCAGAATGTATGTTGTACTAATAAAACATGCATAATAAAATCGAACTTCTAACGAATATTCCGAGGTCCAGGTCAGTGGCCCAGAGGGCTAGAGCCAAATCTCCCTTAATGTCTACCCCTGTCAGTAACACATTACAAAATTTGATGGTTAGATGTTAATATTTTACTGATATTCAAAGTCCAATCACCCTGACCATATACACTATATAACCATATTAATAGTTTGCATCCTTTGTCTGAAAGAAGAGAAAAACACCATGGAAGACGCTTTCCGTAGACTTGGTAGATGGTTCCGCAATAAACTTGGCCTGACGGGGCCTTTACCGGAGGTTAGTGAACTGACTGGATATACTTTTCTACAGTACCGTTTCGTGTTGTCAGTGTTGGAATTGTCCGGCCATTTTAGGTAATTGAAAAGTTATCTATGGTATACTGTTTAATGCCTCCTACAGGCATGTGCAAATAAAATAGCATTTTATGTGAAGTGTGTGTGTATACGGTATATACACACACGAACGCACACACACACACACACACACACACACACACACACACACACACTATATATCTTACCATCCGTATGTTGTATTTTGTTCATGATTAATATAAGAATATAAGATGCCCTACACGTAACATATTATATTTTACAGTCCAAGAAACCAATGAAGGGAGACCTGATTAAATTCGCCCGTGCGGGCTACGCCCACTGGGCCGTTTACGTTGGGGATGATTATGTTGTCCACTTGACAGGGGACTTTCTTGCCTGTGAGTCTTTCCACATCTGCCTCATGAATGAACCAAAGCAGTGGCGGAAGAGACAGATATAAAGGCCTAATCTGAACTCTGAATTACACTTCACTTGGATAAATGCAATGCAGTCCTATATGCCACCAGCTAGCAATGAGGTTCTTCTGCCCCAACTGGTATGATCATTAAAAAAAAGTTAATTCTGGAATAGTGTACATACTGTACAGAATCCAAAAATGGATTCCCGGCCTGAAAGGGTTAACATTTCAAAATGTTTAAAATATGTAAATAAATAAATAAATAAATAAGAAAATACGCCTAAAAAGGTATAGTTCTCCCCCCACACGGCAATTTCATTCTCAGTTGCATGTTCACCCCATGGAGGCATGAATTCATGACTTTTTTTCTTTTTGTCACATTCCTAAGCCATTAGTTTGTTTTTCCACAACATTTCCTGACACGTCTCCTAATCTCTTCCACAGCGTGTCGCACTATATTACAAGGTGAGTTTGTCAAACTGGCTGAGATAAGGAAGGAGAAACTGCTGTCTGTGGCCGATGGGGATGAGTGGGAAATCAGCAATTACCTGGACGATACATACACTCCACATGAAGCAGATGTCATCGTCGAAAATGCCCTTGCACTGGTGGGTGAGAAACGTAAATACTAGGGATGTTAATCGACACATATTTGGAATGTCGACGTGTCGGGCCCCATTTTCGATTTGTCGTCGATTTTTTTATTTATTTATTTTAGCCCGCGGCGCCGGCGGGACCTAACGCAAAATGTTGCAGCGCGGGCGGCATGAAAATGCCTGCAGGAGGGAGAGGTGCAAGATAAAATAAGCGGGAGCGCGAAATCGAGCAATATATAATACCAATTATGCATATCTGAGGAGAACGTTCCATACTGCGCTCCACAATGATCAGGCATGTTCTCAAAGCAAAGCGCATGGCAGAGCAGGGCGCAGGAGAGCAGAGCGCACCACGCAACAGACAACAGACACGCACCCGCACCTGGCATTCCACATTCATTAGTAGCCTAATCGACTTGATAGAGGAGTTTTCCTCTTTCCTTGCGACGGATTCCCTGCATCTTTGCTTTTTCCTGCGTCTGCTGCATGGCCAAACAACGTGAAACAGAACACTGGACAAGATAAGTACAAATAATATAGGCTTGTTCTATTAACCACCAGGCACCAGCAGCAGCACGCACGCGCCTCTCTCTCTCTCTCTCTCTCTCTCTCTCTCTCTCTCTCTCTCTCTCTCTCTCTCTCTCTCTCTCTCTCTCTCTCTCTCTCTCTCTCTCTCTCTCTCTCTCTCTCTCTCTCTCTCTCTCTCTCTCTCTCTCTCTCTCTCTCTCTCTCTCTCTCTCTCTCTCTCTCTCTCTCTCTCTCTCTCTCTCTCTCTCTCTCTCTCTCTCTCTCTCTCTCTCTCTCTCTCTCTCTCTCTCTCTCTCTCTCTCTCTCTCTCTCTCTCTCTCTCTCTCTCATGTGAGACCTCGGTCTTGTGCAGGAGAGATAGCTTTCTCCCATACGTAACGCTCCATTTCGGCCTCGACAGAGGCGCCTGCTCGGCGAAATAAAAGTCAATCATTGCGGCGGGTGCACTAGGCAGGAGCCGCTGCCGCCTCCCCCTCGGGGAAAGCCGAACTCGCGGGACAGAACGCAGGGAGAAGGAGGAAGACGCATTCCAGCGGCTGCAGACGAGGGCCGCTGCCGCCGCCTCCTCCTCCTCCTACTCGGGGGCAGAGCGCAGGGGGAAGGGAGGACGACGACGCGGCGGCACAGACGCGCGCAGCATATACATGGTCTCACTACAGTGACTGATAGTAGCCTAATACCCGAAATAAGCAATTCTCTTCCCTTGAAAACAGTAACGTTGTGACGTTTTTGAACAAGAAATTGCAAAGAATACAAAATAAAAATCATTAATATAAAAAAAAGAAAAAAGAGGCGATTTTCGACTCGTACTTTTTTGTGTCGACGTCAGCACGTGTCGACAATCGTGTCGATTTCCGACTTTTTTTCACATCCCTAGTAAATACGATCTCCTCGTCAAGAACTGTGAGCACCTTGTCACTCAGCTCCGTTATGGCATAGAACACTCTCAGCAGGTTGGTGTTATTACAGGTCTAGAGCACATGGTTCATTAAATGCTGATAATATGAAACCACACTCACATTTTCATGGGTGTTGTTTTAGTGTTATCGCCTATTACATTACTGGTATGCCATCTGCCAATTGTTGTTAGAATACCTTTTAAAAACCAAAAAATATCTGAGCGGATTTGTGTTTGTGTGACAACTCATTGCAGGTGGAGGATGCTGCTGAGAAAGAACCTGCCGTTGGACTATTCAGGAGTTTGGCAGAGGTTTTCTATGATGTGTAGGCTACGTATTGAAAGGTTAATCTGACATCAGCCACACGGAGAGGGAGTGATAAATGTACACATTACCGTGCCCCTCAGTGCCTACACCTACATAAACAAAATCGCTCGAGATACAAAAAAAAGCTCACCAGAACAACAAATAGCACCCCATGATGCGATGCACTGTGTCACACGGCTGTTTTATCGCATGGCATTTTCTCTGCACAAAATGCCGCTCCCGTTAAAAATAAACTATAGCAGCAATGTATTACTTAATGTGTGAATAATGTGAAAGAGACTACAGTAAGATGTAATTAAAGATCAAACTTAAAATCTGTAAATGGTGTGAAATATCACTGAATCTTTAAAAAACAATGGTTTCTTATATACTGTAAACCACACCTTACGCTCTCGAGTAAAAATGAAACCAAATGGACCCTTGCGGGTCCATTTGGTTTCATTTTTACGCTAAAAAGTTAAAATATTTATCTTAATTAGCCAGAGAATATAAAAGAATTGTCATTTTTGATCTAGATTTGCCTGTTTTGCTTGTGAAATCCAGCCTGGTATTGTGGACAAAAGCAAAAGAAATCTTTAGTTTTGGGGTCTGTGGGGCTAAAATGCCATCAAATGGTGGTCCGTGGCTCAAGTACTGAATAAATTGAGGGCCCTGGTGTCAAAATGGTTGGTCTTACTCTTACTTTTGTCTTCAAATTAAATTAATTATTTTTGTTCCGCCTTTAGTCTTGGCCCTCCACAATATTTTATGTATCTCATTTGGCCCCTTGGGAAAAATAATTGCCCAGCCCTGCTGTAAACACTACAATTTGAAATGCCCATGCCTAGATCCGGCCCTGAGTTTTACCGTACTTAGTGTATTGGTATCCCACACTGACCTGGGCAGCTGTGACAGGGACAGGTAGTCCAGTTTGGGGGGAGCGGCGCCGCTGGCGGCGGCGTCAACGGCGGCGGGCCTCTTGAAGGCGTCCACCACGTCGAAGATGGACTTGCGCTGTTTGACAGGTTTCTTGTAGATGGACAGCTGGGCACACGCCTCCCCGCTGCCAGGCACCGAGGACCCGCCCACCCCCACCATCACCTTGGGCCACGTGCCCCCGGCGCCGCTGGCCTTCTCCTGATGCACCCGGTCCCCAGAGGACCCCTGGTAGGACTGAGAATGGAGATATATAGGGCTTCTTTTTAAGGGCTGTTATATGAAATTTTAATCAGACAAATCACAGCTTAATTAATTCAATCATGATTAATCACCATTCAAACTATGTTCAAAATATGCCATGTTTTCCTATACAGGATTTCAACATTTAAAAAAAAGAAACAGTATCTGGGGGGGAAAAAAGATCTGTTTATCTTTTAATCATTTATCAAAATAGGTGATCTACAAGTCCCCAATGCTTGTAGATCCCTCAAGCTATACTCTCTGGCCACCTTGCAGGTCCATTTGGTTTCATGTTTACACTCTCAAGAGTTAAAACATTCACCGTGTGAATTAACCCAAGTCCACACAACGATGTAGAGAATGTACAAGATTAATGGTAATTTTGATCTGTTTGACTGTTTTGTTTCCCAAATCCAGCCTGGTATTGTGGACAAAAGCAAAACAAATCTTTAGTTTTAGGGGTCCGTGGGGCTAAAAAAAAACGTCCTCAAACAGTGTTCCGTGGCTCAAAATTCTGAATAAACGGTGGGCCCTGGTTATCAAAAAAGGTTGAAACCCACTGGTCTATACTTGTACTGTACCTGCTGAGGACCACAGTCGACGGGGGACCCCACAGGGGGGAGAGCTTCGGGCGGGCGGCGCCGGTGGATCTCTGCCCTCCTGTAGAAGAACTCCTGGTGGGGCGGTTCTGAGGGGGAGGGGCTGTGAGGGGTGGAGGATCCGCCCCGGTGCGAGGAGGAGGAGGAGGCGGCGGAGGTGGTGGTGGGATGGGGGGTGCGGGAGCGCAGGGAGCCGCTGGAGAAGGGCTTGTGGTAGCACGGCGAGGAGCCGCCGCCGCCGCCGTCCAAAGTGTCGGCCATATTGTTATTGTCTTTATGGTCGCCGCCACTCAGGGACTCTGGGCTGTAGATGTCGGTCTGGGTGGAGCTGTTGCTGTTGTGCTTGCCACTGCCGCCGGTGTGATTCCTGCAGTTCTTGGCGTTTTGGTGGAGCTCACAGGAGTGCAGGCGGCAGCTCAGACTCTTCTCTGAGTCTCTCAGACCCTCGAATAGTAAACTCTGCCCAGAGCAGCTGTGTGGGAGGAACTGGAGAACACGGAAATAAGAAGATTGATCCTTGTTACCTTTAACATCAGGCCACACACAGTCACTAAGCCTCTTCCACAATGAAGCTTTTCCCACAAAATCGAGATATGGTGTTTCTCCCCGATATATCGCCACCTTTTACCTAGCTTTGTAGGCTGTGAGAGTCAGTTAATGTGTAGTATATGAGCAAAACTTGAGCTGTGCTTGAAATAATGATGTTTGTTCTATGGTTCTAAATGCAGACTTCATTTAAGGGATGCTCAGACAGGGTAGTGTATAAAGCAGACTTCATTTACCTTCATAAGGGATATGCTCACAGACTTTATTTACGTCCATAAGGGACATGCTCAGACAGGGACTAATGCAGACTGTATTTACCTTCATAAGGGATATGCTCAGACAGGGACTAATGCAGACTTTATTTACCTTCATAAGGGATATGCTCACAGACTGTATTTACCTTCATAAGGGATATGCTCAGACTGTATTTACCTTCATAAGGGATATGCTCAGACTGTATTTACCTTCATAAGGGATATGCTCAGACTGTATTTACCTTCATAAGGGATATGCTCAGACTGTATTTACCTTCATAAGGGATATGCTCAGACTGTATTTACCTTCATAAGGGATATGCTCAGACTGTATTTACCTTCATAAGGGATATGCTCAGACTGTATTTACCGTACTTTCCGGACTATAAGCCGCGACTTTTTTCTTGTGCTTTGGACCCTGCGGCTTATTCAGCGGTGCGGCCAATGTATGGATGTTTACGGCTAACAAACACTATAGGGCGTTCCAAGTCTAAATGCACGGTATGCACCCCAACTTTAAGCCGGCCCGAGCAGGAAATGTAGAGGGACAGGGCACAGGCAGTTCGCTAAGACAGACACTACTAAATGCATCATGGAAAGCAAACAAAGAAGTACATATAACGCAGCTAAAGTCAGTCGAGCTGACAGAAAAATAAGGAAATCTATCTGCTGCACGTAGCCTTGGGATCAATGAATCAATGGTTAGACGGCGGACCAACGTGAGGAACGCCAGCGCGGCGGAGACACCAGCTCCTCGGAACGGCGGCGCGCGGTGGTGGTCCGCGTGGTGGTGGTCCGCGCGCCATCGTTCCGAGGAGCTGGCGCCACCAGCGCGAGGAACATGCTGAAAGCAACTTTTTCTCATGTCTGCCAGTGGATCCTTACTGCGTGGAAAAGTGTAAAAAAAAAAACATCCACGAACGGGTTTAGAAAGGCTGGCGGCAGCAGCAGCAGCAGCAGCAGCTGCCGCCGCCGCCGCACAAGGAGGAGGAGGAGGAGGGGTCCGTGGAGGCGCCTCGTCGAGCGTCTTAAACATTGAGAGGATTCCTGGTGGTCCCCAGTTAAATGGTGGACAGTTGGTTAACCAGATGTACGGTAGGCTACCTTTTTTCATGAACCAAATGAACCCGCAAGCGCTCATTTGGTTTCATGAAGTGATCGGAGTTGCGTATCTCCGGCTACACTCTAATATGGCCAGGCCTGGATGTAATATTTCTCAATCAGGGGGGCAGCCGAAAATGGCAGTTGGTTTAGTGGTGCCACAAATGTAGTTAGTCAATGTTTAACTACCGCTATAAGCACTTGATTTGAAATATCTTTGAAGTTTTCATTGTTTGCATTCCGTCATGTTTGGTGGGGCAGTCAGGGCGTCTAGAGGGCATCCTCCCGCCCATGTCTATGCCTAGATCCGTCCCTGGTCTATGGCTCTAGCGTTAATTACATACAGCACGTGCAGTTCTGTAGTCGTTTAAATAATAAAAAGGATGCTTCTCAAACAGCATTGTTTGAGAATTGCCGACAATCTCATCTGTGCAAGAACCCTTACATATGGTAATTAAGCATTAAAACACCCGCGGCTAATAGGCCAGTGCGTCTTGTATATGTACACAATTGATTTTTTCGCTAAATTTGGCCGGTGCGGCCTATATTAAGGTGCGCTTTATAACCCGGCAATTACGGTACCTTCATAAAGGATATGCTCAGACTGTATTTACCTTCATAAGGGATATGCTCAGACTGTATTTACCTTCATAAGGGATATGCTCAGACTGTATTTACCTTCATAAGGGATATGCTCACAGACTGTATTTACCTTCATAAGGGATATGCTCAGACTGTATTTACCTTCATAAGGGATATGCTCAGACTGTATTTACCTTCATAAGGGATATGCTCAGACTGTATTTACCTTCATAAGGGATATGCTCAGACTGTATTTACCTTCATAAGGGATATGCTCAGACTGTATTTACCTTCATAAGGGATATGCTCAGGGACTGTATTTACCTTCATAAGGGATATGCTCAGTCTTTATTTACCTTCATAAGGGATATGCTCAGGGACTCGCGGCAGTTCCTCAGCAGAGCTTCACATTCCGTCAGGGTCTTGTTGTCAAGTGCAATTCCGTTTATCTGTGTGAAGTGGAGTCATGGAATCAAGTGGAATTATTCATGGATCATGACGAGAGACGCATCTCCTGCACCCTCTGATAAGAGCTTCTGTTTATCTTTTATCGTGTATACTGTCAACAATCTGCAGCCTGTTCAACTACAAGGTCATAGCAAGCAAGAAAGAAAATCGTAAAAATATATAATAATACAACAAGAACAGAGCTAATTCATACATAACACTAGAGGGCGCTACAGGTTAATGTTAGTGCAAACCTCCACCAAGAGGTATGGGTTAACCTTTTCTGAATTCTTTTAGATGTTTTAGTTATTGAAAAATATCTACAAACTCATAGGCTCTGGTATTTTTGAAATATCGTAAAAACTTCACGAGGACCTACATTTTTGGAACAACATTTTTAATTCCAGCGATGAAATTTTAGTTCCAGGGATATTTTTTTGTTCCAATGAATCTTTTTAGTTCCTGGGACATTTCCTTTTTTTGTTCCAGGGTTTTTTTTTTAGTTCTAGGGACAAATCTTAGTTTCAGGGACTTCATTTTTGTTCTAGAGATTTTTTTTGTTCCAGGTACCTCCCTGGAACTACATATTTTCAGGCAGGGGTCAAATTCAGATAATTGTGGAGCTTCTTGAATAAATCGTGAAATAACGGAGCAGTACTGACATAGAAACATATTTTTTTCCTAAATTTACAAGATTTTTTTTTTTTGCGTTATTGCTGCAGTACAAAATGGATTAAAAGCAAACGGTGTGAACTTACAGCTAGTAGTCTGTCCCCCACGGTCAGACAGCTGTCTTTGGCGGCTGGACTGCCCTGAGACAGAGCTGCCACGAACACTCCACTCTCCAGCCCAATGCCACAGTCTGGGAGGACACAAAAACAAAACCGAAACAAAAAACTGACATTGAGGGGTAGAATCTCAGATAATGCCTTTTGTATGCATGGGACAGAATGGGTGTGGGGGTAATTTCTTTCCAAATGGCCCATTTTGTCCCAAAACGAGAATAAGCAATACGATGTGTTCGGATCAAAACATGGTATAAAGAATGGAATCAATCAATCTTTCTGTTCCAGGAGTTTGTTGCGGGGGAAAAACAAGTAACAGCAGTTAATGTATGGGAAAAAAACAATCTTTTCTATGGGAAAGGTTTGGGGATGACGACGAGCTCAGCCTACCTTTGTGACCGGCGAGGTTCAACTGGACGGGAGCGACGATCCGCCCACCGAGGGACTTCCGCCGTCGGACCACCATGTTGATCACTCCCTCTCCACTGAGGACCACCTTCATCACCTGGGTTAGAGGCATATTACTCAGTGATTGCACTTTCTGTTTGTTACAGCTTACATAAGGGTCCATTTGGTTCCTTAACTATCCATCGGTTTATCAGGAGACCCAGACTCATCTTGTGTCAAAGCACAGGCACAACCAATACTGTACATATCCCACTTTTCACCTACACACAGCACCAGATGTATTTATTAACATTTCAACACGGTCGCACACACACAAAAAGAAGTAAGTAGTGAACTATTTTTGTCTTGATGTTTAATACCTGTTTTCTATCCTTATTGGTCAGGTCCACGTCGTTTATCTTCAGCAGCCAATCATTCACTCTGTACGTACAGCAAACAAACAAATCAGTGCTGTTGATTTTTTTTTTTTTTGTGGAAAAATTGTAAAGAGCAGAAGAATCTACGTCGCAGCTCTGCGCCGTGATATAGAGGTTTCTCAACACCAGGTCCAGGGACTACCATGGGTCCAAATGTATTATTATTATGCATTTATTTATGGAATGCTTTTTATGCCTTTATTGATAGGATGCTAGTTTGACAGGATATGGGGAGACAGTGAGAGAAGTGGTAGTGACACGCAGCAAAGGCCGCTGTGAGCGGGACTCGACGAATAGAGCCTATAGGTCCCTGGACCACTATGATAGTCATTGAAAAATATCAGATCTACAAGCTCATGGCGTGCCACGGAGTGGCGCGCTATGAGCTTGTAGATCTGATATTTTTGAAAATGGTGAAAATATGGCACAAATCTTTGAATAATTTTTCAGTTCAGAAGGGTTAAACTAGTTACCAAAGTAAGGGTTACATTTGGACCCCCTGGGTGGTTTCCCCCGGACCCGGCAATGACAAATCTGTGATGTCTTACCTTAATCTTCCTTCTGCGATACTTCCTTTGTCCACCTTACTGACAAAAATGCCACAATCTCCTGGTAAATAGGAATCATTTACCCCTTCAGCTATATCAAACCCAAGTGCCTTCAAATCCATGTCCTCCTGAAACGACACGAGAACAAGACCACGGATTAGTGGATTAGTGTCTTCAATCACATTTAAAACGTAGTGTTTAGTGTCATTTTCTTTTGCGGTTCATAAATGAAAGCTTTATATTGTGATTCAATAGTACTGTCACAACAATGAAAGCCTTGATTTATGAAGCCAGCCACTTGACTTGAAGCCAGTTCTTTGTAAAGTAAAAAAAAATAATGTCACGTGTCTTTAAGCCTTGATTCTAGTACTTGTAGAAAATGATAACGGAGCCGTGTTCGTACTCTGTCCTTCTCGAACGCGACGACCTCCGTCTCCCACTCCATGGAGTCTGTGTCGATGGCGGAGTCGTGCGAGCTGTGAGCCATGAGCTGCCGGTACCTGGCTTCACTCTCCAACTGGTCCTCCATCTTCTCCCTGTGCGTTGTTCACAACTCGGTTAGGTATTAGGACAGGGGTGCCCAAAAGGTAGATTGTGATCTACCAGTAGATCACACAGACCATGCAGGTAGATCACATGACAGTCCCCCCCAGCACATGGACCCTTATAGATCTCTTGAGAATGAAAATGAAACCAAATGGACCCTTACGGGTCCAACTTCCAATTCTCCCCCTCCATTTTTCATTATGAGTGCATTATTCTTAATCACTATAACAGTAAGTGACACCATCAGAGCTCAAAGCTCAAACTTGAAATGGATCTACAGTAATGTAATAATCACATTTTTGATCTGTAGATCTTGTTGAGCCGCTAAAAAAGTAGCTCTCACGTCAAAAAAGTGTGGGCACCCCTGTATTAGGACAATACACTGAAAACGGGTACAGGCTTTAGTTCCCACATACCTAATGGTTCGTACGAAAACCCAAACTCCTAAGCTAACGCTAACCGCAAGCACGGCACAACACATGTCGGATCAACACGTGCTATCAACAGATAACAGAGATGCACAGTAGTTTGTAGATCCTAATCCACCGCAGCATTCTGCACACATGAATTATGCTACAAGTTGTCACTAAATGGATTGTGTTTAACATCTCTATTCTTTTGCGGGCGGGAAGGGAAAACTTGGGAAAGTGATAAAGTAATATGTAACATACTGTATTACTCCCTGATTAAACTAATAAGTAATATAATATTACCTTTTCTAAGTACATCTCTATGTTCATTTACATTTCTAAGTAATGTAAAGATAAGATTCAAAGATGTTTTGATCTTTTGAATCAACAGCAATCCAGTATGTGACATAAACCACTGTCACCACTGGGTGGCACAAAAGATCCGCTCTGATTCTCAAGTCTTGCACACAAAATGGAAATGTGAAGACCCAGCGCTGTACTGTATATCATGGGGCCATATCCACACAAAGCGTTGATGAGTGACAGAGCTTTTGGGGTTTTGGAGTTTGTGAGCTGAATGTGAATTAAAATTAAAGCCTGGGTAGGGTAGTGGGAACTGGGGCTATGTCCAGAGAGGCACATCCGGTCATATCAGTTACTGGACGTTTTTCCAATACCCGTACTTGTCCGTACTTGCTTCCTTGTGAACTTGTGATACGTAATGAGTCACCGACCAAGTACCATTCCAATCCTCAAGTTCACATTTGGCCAAGTACAGATCAAATACCCGTGGATGTTAACTTGATCCGCCCACTTTATCAAGTCTACTCCGGACCTGACTTGATGCTGACTCTTACTGGAAATTGCCTAGAATGCAACAGGAGTCAGAACCAGCATGATGTCAGCACAAGAACAGGAGACCAGCTGCACTTCATAGCCTCATATGCATATTATTATCTCAATAGGCTTATGCATATTATAGCGATATCTCATATGCATATTTTATATTCATATGATATGCATTTTAATAGTAGCCTAAACATGTATTAAAAACAAAAATCGAAATGAGGCAGTGTTGTAGTTGTAGTTTAGTTGTTGGCATTTAAGCCCGTTTTAAACTTGATACCTTAAAAGATCTGCGCTGGACATGTTCACAGTAGCAAAGCCGTGATTGGTCAATTTGGGTGCAGCAAGCTGAGACGGTGGCGTCACGTCACCAAGTACAAGTTCTATTCCAATCCTCAGAATCTGAACTCACAAGGAAGCAAGTCTGAACTTGGACAACTTGGGCAACTGCACTAACAATAGCCCACCAAAAGACAGTATGTGCGCGAGCGTGGGTCTTTTCCAATGAAATGCCTGGCTAAAAAAAAACAAAACATTTTATGTAAATGTGGCCCCAATGAAGAGCTGTGATGCAGAGGAGTGACTCGGGACTCACTTCATCTCCTTGAGTTCCCGCGCCGCGTCGTTCTTCTGCTTCCTCATGTCATCCAGGTTCCTCAGGGCGTCCGCCAGGTCACTTACGGCTCGATCCCGCTCCCTCCGCAGGTTGTCACACAGCGTTCTGACCGGAGGGGACACATGAGACATGCTAAACATGTACAGTAAATCATTCAAAATCATGACAGTTTTCTGAAATATAGTTAGAAACGTAGGTTTGTGTCACGCTTGTGTCACGCTCAAACTTGTAGTATCTGTTTTTGGCCGGCGACACACATTGGAAAATGTCTTGTTTCAGGGATCCGTTCAGATGCATATATTCACTGGAGATTAAAGCAGGAGTTTTCAACCAGTGGCCCGGGGACCACCAGTGGTCCCTGAGAGGATTCAAGGTGGTCCCCAGCTAAGCTGGTTAACCAGATGTAACTCTTTAGAAAGTAAAAATGAAACCAAATGGACCCTTGCGGGTCCATTTGGTTCCATTTTTACACTCTCAAGAGTTAAAAATTTTAACTCTTAACTTAAAATATTCATCATGTGAATTAGGCCTAATCTACACGACTAGAAGATTAATGGTCATTTTGGTCTGTGTGTTTCGACTGTTTTGTTTCTCAAATCCAGCCTGGAATTGTGGACAAAAGCAAAATAAATCTTTAGTTTTGGGGTCTGTGGGGCTAAAATGTCCTCAAATGGTGGTCCGTGGCTCAAATGCTGAATAATTGGTGGGCCCTGGTATCAAAAAGGTTGAAAACCCCTGGATTAAAGCATCTGATAATGTCCAAAACCACTTATTGGTGCCCCACCGACACCAAGAACCAAGCCCCTACAAACGAGGCATTATTATATTATTATTACCGTATGCTCTCCCTCTCGGCCACGATCTTGTCCCTCTCCTGGAAGGCCCAGTCCCGCCTGCACTTGGCCACCTCGGCCTCCTGCGAGGCCTCCTTCAGCTCCTGGGAGATGGCCTCATACTGCTTACGGAGAGTCTCCATCTCCTTGTTGGCACGCTCCATGTCCAGGGTGGCCGAGTCCTGTTTCTGGAGCACCAGCAGACGACAGGGAGGAGAAAACATGACAGCATGTTATAGTGTGGTTCTATTTCATCCCAAATGACCAGCAGAGGGCGGTGGGCTAAGCACTGAATAGTTCCTTTTCTTTCCTATTCATTGAAGGGATTATTCAGTCATTCGGGATTCATAGAACCATAGCTACAGTACAGTACATACAGCACATAACTTTCCATAGTCTGTTTTTTTTTTAAACCCTAATCAGTAATTCCACCAAATGGTCACCGTGCAACACCGCACATAGAAACTTTGGAATAAAAAGAGCCGTTCCTGGTTTCAATAGATTAATCCCTAAATGCTTTGTCCATCGATAAACATATTACATATTATATATAATAATATGTTTAAAGATATGCCGAAAATATAGGGATGCGAGATTGAAAGTGATGAAGTAAACAAGTGTAAGAAAAAGAAAAACCTGCCCCTACAATCCGAAGGGGGCAGGACAGGAGATCAATCTTTCTTTATACCAACAACAAACTCTGGCGAGGTTTGAGAGGAAGAGTCAGGAAGAGTCTGTCCATTTGCAATTTGATCTGGGGATCTGAGAGGGGAAAACCGTGCCTTGGGACACCATTTGCAGGCTTTGTAGTTTATTTCACCTCTAGCGGTGCCAATGCAAGTTGGCATACATAGACCATTTTTGCTAATACTTACCTATTGAGAGTTCCCCCTCTTAGCCTATAGCACATGCCCTAGCCATGACGACCTTACAGGCTTAAGCAAAGGTTCAACTTGTGTAATTTAGTTTCTAGACAATGATAGACAGAGCATTCTGTACGGTATACGCCCAGTTTTCTATTATAGATATTGCACTGTTACTTCTTACCCATTATTCCTGATGACTTATTGTTTGTGTTCGATGTATTACGATGTTTTTCTTGCTTATTCCAAGAAAGCATAGTCATATTTACATATTTACTGCTTTTCAAATCAGAAACATAGCCACATGAAGTGGATCCAATATCACTACAGTTATTGTAACGTAATTGGTTTACGTATTTAGGTTGCACACGAGGCTCAGCAATGCGCATGCATGCACGCAATATTATACGTCTCTACAATCTCAAAAACTGCTAGTCCCCGGTGATTAAGCGTGTCGTTCTGCAGGCGTGGTAAGTAATGCACAGAGCTGAATCAATTCCATTAGGTTTGCCGTTCTAATGCGGACGGGTTTAATTATCTCCTTCCGAGGCAGCACATTTCGTTTGCCGTTGGGCAGAAACCTCGTATCTCCATCTCTAGGACTTGTGTATGTATTTTTTCCTCCCCATTTTGTAATTACAAGATTGTCAACACAATAATAGCCAAAACACAGGGTCACAAGTCATCACATTAATTAACAAAAGAAAGGAACTGTTTATGATTTAGGACATACGAGCTGTCTTCCAGACGGTGATGGGTTATTTCATTGTGCCTTGCTCTCTGTCTCGCAGTCGGAGGAGGCCAGTTAGCTGCTTAACGTTGTTAATTTCCTAATGCAGGGGACACTCCGGTCTGCGATCGGGTCAGATTGGACAGGCCATTACTTTCCTCTCCCGCTGGTGGAAACAGATGTCCACACTCTAAAGGGCTTTTCGGACCAGGAGCGATAAGCGATAAACGCGCATGATGTTGTTTCCTGGTTTTCAACGACAGCTGTGCTAGAGATCTGCGCAAGAGCGATGCCACAATGTAGGCGTTAGAAAGGCGAAACAGAATCCAGGATAGAATCGCAGGCATGTAAATGGTACATTTATATAGCACCTTCATCCAAGGCGTGTTACATAGATTGGATATCACGCACCAATGGCGACAGAAACCATGCAAGGTACTGATCAGCACATTGGAGGCAATTAGGGCAATTAAGCGCCTTGCTCAGGGACACATTGACACTAACTCTGGGGGAGCCCGGGTTTTGAACCGGCAACCTTGAGGTTACCAGTCAGTGAATTTACCCCAGAGCCACTGCCACTGTGTGCATAAAATAAGAACACACGCAACAAAGGACTTGACTCATGTAAATACGCTTGCGTTATCGCACCGCATTTACCACTCCCTGTGTACAAGGCCCCTAATGCTGTGGTTTTCAAACTTTTTTCATATCAAGGTCCATAGAAAACCTATAGAATATTTTGTTGTTGTTGGATAAGATTCTGTGCAAAGTTCCATGAATTGATATGATACTACAGGAGAGAAAACAGGCATACAATCAAAATAACAAAAAATGAAATTTACATTCTATATAGCTTAATTGTGTAGACTTCTAAATTAAGTAATGCAGATGTTTAATAATACCTGAACCAAACGGACCCATATGGGTTAAGATCTAATAAGGTTGACCCTTATTAGATCTTTGGTTCCCAACTCTCCACCACACGTTTAGAGCTGTTATTCCGTAGTCCTAGTGGTATAATATTTTAATAGATCTGAAAATTCAACAAAACAGAGACATATTCCTGGAGAATGCCTCTGGAGAGGTTTGGGGCATTCCCATATTCATTTACTTTTGGGATATTATTTTTAAATATTGTTGTAAGTGAAAATGAAACAAATAAAACAATAATGCGCTGCCCGCGGTGAATGTACAGTAATGGTGTAAAGTAAAGATCTCAACGGGCCTGAAAATTAAGGCCCGGCCCTACCCGGCCCTAACTGTTCAGGCCCTAGGCCCTACCCGGCCCTACTAAATGGAATAGATTTTAGGCCCTACCCGGCCCTAAACTGTCGGGTTTGGGCAAAATTTGAGAATCCGCCACAGATTCAAATTGAAATGGCAATCAGCACCATGTTCATAATAGGTAAATACAGAAAATAACTATTTTTCTTACTATATTAAAATAATTTAATATATATTATTTTTTCATGGGGCCCGAGGCCCTACCCGGCCCTATTGATTATGATAGATTTTCGGCCCTACCCGGCCCTAAATGTCGGGTCGGGCCTGTTCGGGTTCGGTCCTGGTCGGGTTCGGGCAGAGTTTGAGAACTCTAGTGTAAAGCACAGGGCTGGTGAAAAGCCAGCAGCTGTGGTGATGAGAGGAACCCTCCCATTACCCTATTTGAGACGGGATGAACGGATTAACTGCTCAGAGGAAGAAATTAATCAATCCCTCCCCTCCCTTGGTGTCTGTCTGTCCGTCAGCCATTTTGCTTTGACTATTAAGTGTATAAAATAAAATACATGTAATGTCAACTGATTACGATTAACTATTTGCATGTAGTTGCTGTTGTGTACAAGGAAAGGTTTATTTGCATAGCACATTTCAATGTGGCAATTTGAAGTGCTTTATAATAAAAGCTAAGTCATTTGAGATGGAAAAATGCAAAAAATGCAATTCTGAACCCTACATATCAATATCGTATGGTATCATGAGGTAAGTGAATCGTCCCACCCCTGCTCCTGTAGTTAGTTGTACCAACCTGTCTGGCCTGGTAGTACTCCCTCAGCAGCTGGTCTCTCTGTATGATAGCCTCGGTCCTCTCGGTGCGGGCCACGTCCCGCTCCTCGCGGACCATCTCCAGGTCCTTGGTGGCCTGGCTCAGCTCCTTCTGGGCCTCTGCCTTGTCCCGGACCTCGTGCACGTACTTCTCCAGGAGCTCGTTCTTCTCGCAGATGGCCCGGTCGCGGTCCACCAGCGCCGAGCCCAGCTCCTGGTGGTGTTGTGTAATGTTCACAGAATTAAAAACAAAACCTCCCAAACATTTTTAATATTTGTTTCCATGACCATGCTAGAAGCTATACAGCCTGTAAATAAGCTCACAGAACCCACTGAGCTTGTGCCACGTGTAAAGCAAGCTAGCAAATATATTTTTTGTGGTAAAAGCGCTCAAACTTTTTACTTTTCCAGCCTTGATACCCTCACCCTCCCTTTCTTCTTCCCTTTCTTTGTTTTCTTGGAAAAATAATGTAATGGAAACCATTCACAAAGCTGATTTGACCCAATTTTTATATTTACTTTGAGAACTGTGATGTGACAAATACCGTAAAAGCGACTCTGATCCTCCTGACCTGGCACAGATCTTCCAAAAAAAGAAATGGAATCCAACTTAGTTTACTTGAATTACTGTAGTGTAGACTATCATCTAATACTAAATCATACATTTGTATATGGCATCTTTCTCCAAAGCCCTTAACATTCACACACAGACAACCATGCAAGGCAGGCACCAAGGCAAAGGCATCGTCATCCTTTGTCAGACGCAACCTGAGATTAGTTTTATTCCTTGTAATTGGGACGTTTATTTTCCGTTAATTAGCTTTTTTTTGCCTGTGTGGCCAATGGCTGGTGTCGTCCACTTAGAAATGGCCAAAATCCCTGCGTGTACAGCATGCATGCTGGTTGATTAAGGGAGGTTGATTTAGCTAAAACAGTATGAAAATGATGACCTGATGATCGATAGTGATGGCAACGCATCACTGTGGATCACAGTGAAGAAAACTAGTGGATGTTGCCACCGTTGATTGACTACCAGATTCGCTATCGCAATAAATTCGGGAAACTGGTAAAAAATTACCGCCACCATCAGGACTGGCTGTCTAATACGACACACACAAACGGAATATGTTGCGCACTGCAGTTTGTTTGTTTGTTTGTTTTTTTTGAGAATATTCTGATTTAGTCTTAGTATTTTCCATGAGACATATTTAGTCTTTTAGTCCCATTTAGTCTCCTGAAATTCATTTTTTAGTCTAGTCTTAGACGACGAAATGTCAAAAATGATTTAGTCTTAGTCTTGGTAGTTTAGTCTTACATACAAATACATTGTAGGTGTATATATGTTATACAGATTTATATTTTTTTAGTATGAAACATGTCTAGTTTTAGTTTACGCCGTTAAAAAGAAAGAAAAAAAGAAGATAAAAATGTTTCTTATTTCCATTAGTCTTAGGTTATGATTTAGTCTTCGTCTTAGTCTTTTGAAAATCATTTTTGTTAGTCTAGTCTTAGTCGACCAAATATCAAAAACCTTAGTCGACTTAGTCTTTAGTCTTAGTCGACAAAAACAACACTGGCGCACTGTATATCACACAATGTTTTTTCTACTGGGAATTCTACTGGTCTCTGTACCTGCCGCAGGGCCTCCAGCTCCTCTCCGGCCACGCGCCTCTCAGACGAGGTGTTCTTGAGGCGCGCCTCAGCCGCCTCCAGGCCCGTCTGCAGCTTGTCCACCTCCTTGATGACCTGGTCCCTCTCGCTCATGATGAGCCGGTACTCGTTGAACACCGAGTCGCGCTCCTCCTTGTACTTGTCGCAGTCCTTGGCCGCCTTCAGCTGCTGCGTCTTGAGGCGCGTGGCCTCCGACTGCAGCCGCTCCATCTCGCGCTGCAGCTCGGCGTTCTGCGACGCCGCCTTGGACAGCTCCTGCTGCGTGGAGTCCATCCTGACCAGAAGAGAGAGGTTGTGTTCTTGTTGTTGTTTAAGCATAGACATAAATAAAGGCTAGATCAGCGGTTCCCAAAAGTTTTTCATGTCAAGGACGCACACATTATAAAGGAGTATCCTTGAGCAACAAAGAAAGGTCCCGCACACTGTCAAACTCATTTATTCAGCGTTTCGGATGCTACAGACAATTGTCCAGGGCCAAAAATGAACAAAGAAATAAGAAAACATTTTAGATTTAGGTTACCAAAACAAATGGCATTAGGTTTTTGGATTCATTTACTTTTACTGTGTGGCCTCAGTGACCTGCACAAAATGACCGGAACTACTTCATATTTACCCAAAACCAATTCGGAACTCCCACCACAGGACTCTGGACATCAATTTAAACAGATGACACAAATATATAACAATAATATAGTTGATGCAAATATTCCATGAGCTTAACTTAAAAAATTCTGAACTTTCCCTTTAAAACTTGAAGCTACTAACACGTGTTATGAGTTCATGTTAACAACACGTACTCATAACACAGACTCACGCCGTCAAGAGCACTCAATGTGTTAATAACACATTGAGTGTCCTTGACAGAGTGAGTCCGTGTTAACACATTGAGTGCCTGTGAGGTGCCTGTGAGAGACCCGTGAGTCCATGTGTTGTTGTCGCCTCACCTCCGGACAGAGGAGGAGTACTGCTGCTGGTAGTGCATGGCTGCGTCCCTCTGCTGCAGCAGCATGTCCACCTGCGCCTGCAGCCGCCGGCTCTCCTCGGCGGCGTGCTCGGCGCGGCTCAGCTCGGCGTTGTGCGCCGCCGTCTTCTCGTTGTAGCGCTTCCGCAGCGCCTCGTAGTCCCGCCGCAGCGCCTCCAGCTTGTCCACGGCCGCGTCGTACAGGCCGCTGAGCGCGTCCGACGAGCCCTCGCGCATCACCTGGACGCACACACACATACACACACGAGTAACATTAGGGGTGCGACGGTTAAATGTTTGTTTAGGGCAAAGAGTTAACTGTTTTAACCCGAAAAATATCTGTGGGACATTTTCACTGTTTTCCCAAAAATATCAGATCTACAAGCTCATGGCGCACCACTTGGTGGTGTGCTATGAGCTTGTAGATCTGATATTTTTCAATAGCTGCAGTAAATGTTAAGTAATGCTAATTAATGCTAATGCTAAGTATTGCTATATTTACATTAAATACCACCCACAGAGGCTGGAATTCACCAGATTTTAGTGCTACTTCTGTCGGTCTTTCGGCTGCATCAAAATGCCACTGAGCAACTTGTATTGATTAAAAATGGCAAGGGGCTATCACTCCAGTTATTCCTCTATAATTTATTACTCTATGAGGTCTATCCATCGAGCACGGATCGACTTCCTGTTGCCGTAGTGCACCACGTCGCCGTCATTATGCTTAAAGGGATACTTCGCCAAAACCAAACCTCGTCTGTATGGTTATACTATCGTGCATCCGTGCCTCTGTGTCCGCGTCTCAGCACATACTGTAGTGGAACACCAGAGGAGGGGGTTCCAGACTGTTTACCACCTATGTGACTGCCCTAAAAGTGACGTACTGTAGGTGGTAAACGTTTCCAGAGCACTGAACACTAAAGAAGGCAGAGGAGAGCAGCAAGGCACACACAGAATATACTTTCTCTAGCGCCACCGTGTGGCTTTTTTTCACATATAGATATTTTTTCCACATATTTCGAGGCTATTGTACAGCATTTAAAGGCATTCCGTACCGGTGAAGCACTTCTTTAAAGTCCCCGTTATCTCACCTGCTGCTGCAGCATCCTCATGTCGGCCACCTCTCTCTGGTCGTCCTCATGCAGCCTCCTCAGCTCGTCACAGGCCTGCTGGGCGTGGCTGTGCTCCCTGGCCAGCTGCATGTTGTCCTGACGCAGCGCCTCCAGCTCCTCCTTCAGACCCGCCTGCTCACTGGCCTGGCGGCTGTGCAGGGTGCTGGGGGGGAGAGGGGATGTTAGAAATGTTTCTGGTTTTGAGGCAACACCTGAGGGGCACCCCCACCCTCCACATCACTTAAACCAGTGGTCGGCAACCCAAGATGTTGAAAGAGCCATTTTCGACGAAAAATTAAATTCAAAATCTGTCTGGAGCCGCAAAAAAATGTTTTTCTGAGAGTGTACAAATGTGAACCAAATGGACCTTGGCGGGTCCATTTGGTTCCATTTGTACACTCTCAGAAAAAAGGTCCTAAAAGAAAAATCCTAAAAGAAAAGATGGTGAAACACAACTTGATGACGTCATCAAGCTGTGTTTCGCCACGTTAATGATTTTTTTCAGACCTCCTTTTCTAGGAAACACATCATCACATCATTTTTATCATGTCCACACAACATCTCAAAGATATATTAATGATATAGCAAGCACTATGTTAACTGTCAGACAACACATGGTGTGTTGGATGCTGTCAGTGACTGAAATGTTTATATTATGTTGGTGGATAACACCAGTGTGTATGTGATAATGCTATATCCAGGGAGCCACTATGGGTGTGTTCTAGAGCCGCATGTGGCTCCTGAGCCGCAGGTTGCTGACCCCTGACTTAAACCCACCCACCTCATCACTTAACCCCACCCTCCTCATCACATAACCCCACCCTCCTCATCACATAACCCCACCCTCCCCATCACATAACCCCACCCTCCTCATCACATAAGCCCACCCTCCTCATCACATAACCCCACCCTCCTCATCACATAACCCCACCCTCCTCATCACATAACCCCACCCTCCTCATCACATAACCCCACCCTCCTCATCACTTATCCCGGCCCACATCAGTCGCGAAGGGAGGGGGGTTGGACCACGGTGGGATGAGGTGGGGACTGGGCAGGGGCGGATCTAGGCATGGGGGGCAATGCCCCCCTAAATGCCCTGACTGCCCCACCAAACACGATGCCATGCAAAACGACCCAAGATACCAGAGGAATTAAAGTGCTTATATTTAAAATGATTTGAAACACTACTATTGGTACTAAGTAACTACAGTTGTGTAACCATTAAACCAACAGCATTTCATCATTGAAAACAGAAAACTCTCTGACTCAGACCTTTAGCTTTATGCATGTTGCGTGTCTGTTGCAACTTCAACAACAACTGATATTATTGATGTTTATACTTGCCTAATACAAGTCCTGTAACTGAAAATGGTATGGGTGCGGCTTCATCCGGCCCCCATACCATTTTCTCCTGGCCCCCCAATTGGGAAATGTTACATCCCCACCTGGGACTGGGATGAATGGATGCATATCAATGGCTTAAAGGCTGATGGCAAAGTTAAAGGGAAGCGGCTATTCAAATTGTTGTTTTGGACTTGCATCGCTCAATCTGAGAGGGACACATTTACACATTGGAAATGGCACAACAGGGAACAAGACATACGTAAAGACATGAAAACAAGAGCAATGTCCATCTCCCTGGTCACTCTGTGACTACAACTCCTCATTTAACCCCAAAGTCGACCGGTGGACAAAGGACCTCTTTAGTCTGACCTTATTGTATGCTGGGACACGATATCTCCTTCCTGAAGGCAGCAATTTATATTCTCCATACAGAACATGGCTAGACCAAATTACACCACCCCGCCACACTCCATACAGAACATGGCTAGCGCAGGGGTTGACACTAAGGTCTCCAAGGCACTTGCCCATCGGGCAAGTGCAAGTCAAATTCTACTTGCCCTCAGGTCATGGTCACTTGCCCCCCAAAATATATCGTACATTTTGCATTACGTTTACTTTCTACTTGGTGTTTTAAACATTTCCTTTCACATTCAAAGACTGTTTTGTCACACAAAGTCACAATCAGCTAAATATTCAAGTTGTAAATCAGTGTAAATCAGTGGTTCCCACAGTGGTCACGGACTCAGGGGTCCATGACCCCAGCAAAATGATAATATAGAACCAAATGGACCTGGGAGAGAGATAGCTAGAAAGCAGGGAAAGACACAGAGGCAGAGCGCAATGACCACCTTCAAGACAAATATATCTCATGTCGTGTTATAGCGCACTAAGTTGCACACTTGCCCAATCGGGCAACCAGGTAGCAGTCTTCACTTGCCCAACCATTTTTTTTACTTGCCCCGGGCAAGCGGGCAAGTGTTGGTGTCAAGCCCTGCTAGCGTTTGAGGTAATATTACTTGCTAACCTCAGGATGCTGTTATCATACATGGATGTATAAAGATTCTGAAGTGGTTGGCCAACAATCTTTGAACAAATGTTCAGTTGTTGCAGCCGTTGTGATTTTAGGGCTGCAGACAAACATCCATACCAGGTGGTCCTACAGTACTGAAGAACACTCATAATAACAGAAGTGAAAAACAAAAGAAGAATCTGTCTGCTTGCACCAAATGACGTGTTACCTGTCTTTTGTGATTTATAGTCTTTAATCCGCCAATGTTTTAAAGATATAGTAAGTAAAAGCCGGCTTTATCATGGACACAGAAACGAGAATGACTGGTTGTAATGACAGAAACCAAAATCGAGCCGATCACGTGACCACAAGGGATTCTGGGAACCTGAGTTCAATGTAGCCCCAATGCAGAGTCAATGGGGGTTTGTTATACAGTGTGGCATAGACCACTGTTTAGTAATGTCATGAAGGAAGGCCAGCTTCCACATGGGCAATCTGCTGGTAAGCCCGTGGGCTGGACTGGGCTAGGGGCAGAGGTTTTCAAAACACTGGTAGCAGTAAGGGTCAATTTTGTTTCGTTTTTACACCCTCAAGAGTGTCATTTTCATCATTACATCATTTAAAACAGTGTTTTTTAAAGTTTTTCATAGCAGGGCCCAATATTTATTCAGAATTTGAGCACAACATGGGCCACCATTTGATGACATTTTAGCCCCAAAGAACCCAAAAGTAAAGATTTTTTTTCCACAATTCTAGGCTGGATTTGGGAAACAAAACAGTCAAACATACAGATCAAAATGGCCATTAATCTTCTACTTTCTCTAGTTGTGTAGACTTGGGGCTAATTCAGATATATCTGTGTAAAACATGAAGTGTAAAACATGAAACCAAATGGACCTGCAAGGGTCCATCTTTACGCTCTTAAAGAGTTACATTTGAGTTAACCACCCTTCCATCATTTAGCCTGCGGACCACAAGGAATCCTCTCAGGGACCACAGGTGGTCCATGGACCACCTGTTGAAAACCCCTGATTTTAAAAAGAATACCACACAATTAGAGAATGTAAGGAATTATAACATTTCCAAAACCATATACAATTCTCTACCAAATCGTATCCCATGAAAACAGAACATACTTTCGTTTTGGGTAGGGGTTTGTGAGGGGCAAAATCTGACAAAAATAACGGTCCTTGAAGCGGAAAAGGTTCAAAAAGCGCCGGGTTCGAGGAACAACAATAGTTATGGCTGAATGAATGAAAGTGTTAACCACCTGGATCCAACAGCCAGGAATCATTTACAGCTCAGTGAACCAACAGGGGAATCCCCCGTGTCTGGACAATGGAGATAAAGACGGGTTCAGCTGGTTGTAAGCTATACGCCATATTATTTGTCATTCTTCTCCTTGTTGTTGCTTTTTGGGGTGGGGCGATGTTATTAAAGAGGGAGATGCCCATCTAATCTCATTTGGACACACAAAACACGCCTGCTGCTCCCGACGGGACTGCCTGGCACAAGAGAGGGGCTTGACACCATCACCTGCCCTGGGGCAGGTAAATAAAATGGTAGAAGGTCTGCCCTACCTGGTTGCCCCGACAGGGCAGGAGGTGCACGTTTTTTTTTATGGATCCACACAGTGCCTACGGTGTGGACTCAAAAACAGCCAATCTACAAGCTGTAATTTTCATCACTACATCATTTAAAACAGTGTTTTTTTTAGTTTTTCATACCAGGGCCCACTATTTATTCAGAATTTGAGTACCACACTGACCACCATTTGATGACAACCCACAGACCTCAAAAGGGGTCTGTGTTTTTTTCTTTTTTTTTTTTTTTTTTTTTTTTTTGCTTTTATCCACAATTCTAGGCTGGACATACAGATCAAAATGATCATTAATCTACATTCTCTAGTTGTGTAGACTTGGGGCTGATTCACGTGATGGACCTTTGCGAGTCCATTTGGTTTCATGTTTACACTCTCGAGAGTTAGAACATTCATTATCTGAATTAGACCCAAGTCTACACAACTAGAGAATGTAGAAGATTAATGTTCATTTTGATCTGTATGTTTGCCTGTTTTGTTTCCCAAAATGCAGTACTGTAAAGCAAAAGAAATCTTTAGATTTGGAATCTGTGGGGCTAGAAATGTCCTCAAATGGTGGGTTGTGGCTCAATTGCTGAGTAAATAGTGGGCCCTGGTGTCAAAAAGGTTGAAAACCACTGCATTATAGAGATGGATTAGGTATTATTACAAGTGCCTTCCTGCAGACTAACAGGCGTGCCGTTAGTAGCAATGATTTATGGAACTTCACATAAATTACTTCCGCTCACCAACGCCTTCACCACAAGTTACTATGCCTGCAACATCTGCCATTTTAACAATTTATGCACAACACCGTTGGTTACGATTACAATAGGAAAGGCAGGGTATGCAAAGTAGTAGTAAATGAACGAAGGTTTTGCAGAGGAAGAGGCTTAAAAAACATAATCCCTGCTCAGTCCGTTTGCATCGAGGCCAGCTGTTATCCGTCTGGAACATGTTCACGCCAAGGACCTCCAAAATTAAGTTCAACACCAGGAGACACAAAATAATGTGTTAAAAGCTTATTTTTGGGGACACCAAAAATGATAATGTTCAACACTTTAAACCGCATGTTATATCTCAGCTATTCTAAGTCAGTTCTTCAGATGCATGAACAACAATAATGCACACGCGCGCACACACACACACACACACACACACACACACACACACACACACACACACACACACACACACACACACACACACACACACACACACACACACACACACACACACACACACACACACACACACACACACACACACACACACACACACACACACACCCCCCAATCTTGTTTGGTTAAGAGTAACCTCGACACCCAGGCACTCATTTTTGTCCACGTTGCGCGAAAACGCAAAGCCTGGACCAATGTGTTAGCCACAGTGGCCTAGAAATGGGAGTCAACCTTTCGGTGTAGGTGTGGCTCCAAATGATGTGACGTAGCACAGCAGTGGAGGTGCGGTAGGGGGAGGGGCCGGGGATGACGACACGTTGGTGAGATCAAATCAGATCAGCTCACCTGCCGTCCGAATTCGGACGGCACCCCGCCCCCGCCCCAGGCCAAAATCATTCCACGTTAGGCCAGACTAGGTTAAGATAAATTTGATGTAGTCCTAGTACACACACACACATGCATGCCGAACGCACACACACAAGCACACACGCACTTATGTACGTACACACACATACACACACTAGTCTGACACATTCTGTGTCATGAGGAGGGAGCAAGCAAACGCAGCAGGTTTAAAAACCCCTGCAGGCGTGATGATTTGTGCGAACAAACATGCAACCCAAACAAAAGCTGCGTCAGCCGCTGAAACATTGATGAGGCTCGGCAGCCGCCTTCCTTCCTTGTGACCGGTGTCACCGCGCCGTCCGCTTATTAGAAGCCACAGAGTCGCCCCGAGGCCCCTGTTTCTAAAAGTGTAGCTGTTGCTTATTTTGGGCCATGCAGTGGGGGAACCAGCGGTGCTCGCATTTTCTTCAAGGTTTGTATTGAAAATAGCATTGTCAACACGCTCGCGGGGGCTTGTGGATTTTGTCTATTTTCACAGTGCACGCCCCGGACTAACATTTGAGTGAGGATTCTGCTACAGTTGTAAACGCAACACAAGATATCAAGGTATCAACTAACACAGACATTGTGCTGTCGGGATCAGATCTGTAACAAAATAATTTTATCAGGACATCCCTAGAGCTCACAACAGGCTGTACGAATGAACACGCTAGAGAATTTAAGATCGTACTTGCTGCGACTTCACAACGACGAGGAAGTAGGCGTGCTCCGTCGCAGCTGTTACAGAAGCACAATTTATGTAAAGAATGGAATCAATAAGCACACACTGCGATTGCGTGTGCGTCCTTTTTTGCCCTATGCTACGGCTCAAGCCAGTGGATTCGGTAAAAACCCTTATTTTGAAGCGCCAGATATCCTAAACAGCATGTGCGATGACGTCTTGCTGTTTCTGGTGACTAACCAGTCCTCTGACGATCTGAGCAAAAGGTTCCGGGTCAAAAGTCAGGAACGTGACGTCCAGCCCTAGTTGATCTACCCATGCGCCCACGACATTCAGGGGCAGAATCTCAGGAGAGGCGTTTGAATGCATTGGATTGAATGGGTACGAATGGGACAAAAAAAAAAAAAAGTTGTTGCGACAATTCTGTTCCAAATGCAAGTCAGCAACGGGATCTTTATCAGACGGTGTGCTGGGACTAATAGCTGGATTAAATAATGAAATCTACATTTCGTCATTTTCTGCGCTTTCGTTGTTACTGGTGGATGGGACCGCGCACGTTGAGCGCGGGATTGGCGGGCCGTGAGTTAATTGTCATGATCTGCCTACCTGTTGTGTTCGGCAGGCAGGCCTACAGGTGGGAAGGGAGTGGGTTAAAAGTCAATACTGATTGTTGGTTGGAACTTACTGGTAGAAGTCGGCCTTCTTGACGGCCTCCTCGCACCTCTTCAGCGTGGCGTTGTGCTGGCTCTGCAGGCACTGCAGGTCAGCCATGGCCTTCATGCACTGCAGCTTCAGACGCTCGTAGTCGTGGCCCACCGGAGCCTTGGAGTGAGGTCTGTAGTGGGTGGTGGGCAAAACATAACACCAGCAATACGTTTTCAAGCAATATCACCATGGACAATATCAACACGATACCCTTTTCATTAGAGATGCTCCAATCGGTGTGGACGAATATGCCAGTGTAACCACCAATCTGACATAACAGGTAAGGTGTTGAAACTATGGCAGGTAAATGAAGTGTTGGATCATGTAAAGTTAGCTTTTGAGTTGCCTTGCGCATATGAGTGAGGGGTAGGCTGTAAACACAACACCGGGCTATAAATACAAAATGAGATCACAAAAATGGTATCGCAATTCGGTATCTGTATTGGCTAACACAGAAATTGTGGTATCGGGATCGGCTCGGGAAAAAAAAAGTAGTATATCGGACATCCCCCCTTTTCATGTGTTCTTTTTCAAATTACTTAACAGTGCATTCACCTGGTAGAAAAACTCAACGGAAAATTGTGACTTACTCCTTTGTCTTTGAGTGTTTGTTAAATGAAAATATGTATTCATTTTGGCTAACGAAACTGTTGTTCTACAGAAGTATAAATAAGGTATAGAACTGCAGATCAAAATATATAAAATACCTCTAAAAAGGCATATTGTATTGAGATTGTATCGTCTCACTAATATTTATCTTTTTTTGATATTTACAACTATCATTTTTTGTAAAGCCACATTTTTATAACTTTTATTTTGTTTTTTTCCTTTGGTTAATTTCAGTTAACTGTAAATGACCTTGGTGTGGTGAGTGGGGTGGGGGTGGGGGGGCACATGTGAAGATGTGGCGGTCTTAGTTTAAGTAAGATAAAAGCATTATAGCATGTCAGAACCCTGTGTGTTACAGTAAGTGGCGCGTCATTAAACTTGCATGCTATAGCCCTTGTGTTTCTTGCAGTCAGAGCACTTTGGCGTTGCGTCGAGGACGTACTCCAGTTGCTCTGAGTTCTATATGCATGTGGAAGCCAGCAGAGGTGCATTCAGCAGGGGTGGAAAAAGTACTTTTTTGTTTTGTTTTTTTTACTTAACATTTAACTACTAAACGTACCCAACTTAATTGAGTCTAGACCAACTTTAATGCTAATAGTGAGATGCCCGGGGCTATGTTTTCATTGTTTAAAGCATTCTGTACTGCACTTGCGGTGTTTTAACTGTCATTAAAAAAAGCAGGAGTGCACGCTCTGCGCTCTGAGCCGTGAAAACCTGCTATTTTTGGGGAGAACGTGAAAATGCAGTACAAATCTTTCAGTATGTTCTCTCAGAGCGAATGTTTTGTAGAATCTACAATGTCAGGATGAAATGGGTTGATGCACTGTCGAATGTATACAGTATATACGTGGGCGGCTGTTGCTCAGGAGGTAGAGCAGGTCGTCCAATGACCCATGGGTCGGCGGTTTGAATCCCGGGTCCTCCTGTCTATGTGTTGAAGTGCCCTTGGGCAAGACACTGAACCCCAAATTGCCTCCAATGAGTTGGTCAGATGTGAGCTGGCCACCATTGGTGTGTGAATGTGGGAAGTGAGGAAGCTGGCGTCGATTGTTCGCCACTCTACTTCCCAATGTATGAATGAATGGACCATTGTAAAGCGTTTTGAGCACTTGGAAAAGCGCTATAAACATGCAGTCCATTATTATTGGTAATAATCCTGATTCGTCACAAGCATTGTGAGGAGGCTGAGGCGTAATGACAACCGGAAATCAACCATGTCGCTAGGGCGTCTGCAAAATCAAGTTAAAATGCAATGTGAATGAGTGTCTACAACTTTCTTAAAGGGGATTGCTCTTTGTTAAAGGTGAAAATGCCGCAGTGCGGCAAGTTTTTTTCCGTGGATCAATCACCTCAGGGCTTGTCGCCAGGATTGTTTTCGTGATCAGATTTAAAGCAATAAAAGTATCCATGCAGAAAAGTATCTATTCTGCATTGTAGAATTACTGTTACAACGAAAATAAGTCAGCAAAAGTCAGCAAAATCAACAAATAAAACACAAACACAAATATTCCGTGTCTACGACGTTGCGCTGACCTGCAGTCGTCGAAGGTGGTCCCGGGCGAGGAGAGGGCCAGCCTCTTGCGCAGCTCGTCCCTCTCGCGGGTCACCTGCCGCAGGTTGAACAGCAGCGTGTCCATCTTGTCGCTCACCTGGTGGGGGGCGGAGCCGGGCGGCGGCGACGAGGCTGGACCACCGGAGGTACCTGCGGGTGTCGGCATGTCACTGATGGCAATGGGCCTGGAAGCATTTTGGGCCTGGAGCAGTGCTTTTCAACCTTTTTGATACCAGGGCCCACTATTTATTCAACATTTGAGCCACGGACCACGACTTAATGGCAGTTTGGCCCCACACAGGCCCCAAAACTAAAGATTTCTTTTGCTTTTGTTCACAATTCCATCCATTTCGGAAACAAAACAGTCTAGCATACAGATCAAAAATGACGATTAATCTTCTACATTCTCTAGTTGTGTAGGCTAATTCACATGATGAATATTTTAACTCTTGAGAGTGTAAACGTGTAACCAAATGGACCCACCAGGGTCCATTTGGTTACACGTTTACACTCTCAAAGAGTTACATCTGGTTAACCAACTGTCCATCATTTAGCCTGGGGACCACCTGGAACTCTCTCAAGGACCACTGGTGGTCCCCGGACAACTGGTTGAAAACCCCTGGCCTAGAGAGGCGGCTGGCCTGATTTTGGGTCTCACCGATCATTCCGGTCATTCAACCCCGGATTTTAAGTCAAGCTTATGAATTAGTAATTTAAAAAAGCCATTTTAATCCATTATGTACCCTCTTTGGTGTTTTAGCTGTAGCTATTGAAAGCAATACCATTAGCTTTAAAAAAAAAAAAAAAAAAACAGATCTACAAGCTTATAGAGTGCCACTCTGACCTGATATTTTTGGGAAAAAACATGAAAATCTTTGAATATTATGTCCTTTCATAGCAAAAGTGATTTTAACTCAAATCTTTGCACTTGGGAGGTCCCTGGGACACCATATTTTTTCATAAAACTGTGAGGATTTAGAAGACATTTTGTAGAATCTAGTGTCAGGTCAATTTGGGTCAGCGGAAGTTGTGGAATCTTTGGTGGAACTACCGTCCAAGGAAATTACATTGACGCTTTAAAAATCAGTTTACTTTTTCCATGAATTAAAGGGGAATTCCACCCATTTTCAAAGTTTTCCTGAGAGGCTACAAATGTGAACCAAATGGACCCTAGCGGGTCCATTTGGTTCCATTTGTACCCTCTCAGGAAAAAGGGCTCTGAAAGAAAAAACATTAACATGGTGAAATACATCTTGATGATGTCATCAGATGTATTTCACCATGTTAATGATTGCTTCAGACCTCCATTTTTAGGAAATACAGAATTGGGGGAACGTTTTTATGATGTCCACACAACATCTCTAAGGTAAATTAATGATATATTAAAATGTTGAAAATGGGTGGAGTTCCCCTTTAAACAAGTGCTGTGATTGGTCAGGAAAACTTCGCATTTGGGGGGGAAATACATCTGACCGAATGTTCCAATGGACACTTGCCGCTGACTCTCTGCCTTAGATTATGCCCAGGCTTTTCCCTTTACAGCGCAGATGAGGTCAATTCTGAGTCTACCTTACACTTATCGTTACCATTTCATTTTTTAACAGAGACGGTCTATAATCCAACAAAGCCTTTCCCCAGTGTCTTACAGCCTCACTACAGATTGTTGATCAACTTCTCGACTTCTTCATATTTAATAATTGATGTATTAACCGGAGCGCAGTGTCCATGCATGCAAAACATCAGAGTTTAAAAATTCAAACATTTCCGGGGTCATTTTGCAGGTCTACTCTGGAGTGCTTCCCTGGCAGTCCTTTAAGTTAGATGATTCAGCATTTAGATATGTGATACTCATATTTATTAGACGCACCATCAAAGTAACTGACAAACTCAATTTAGACTCGCTGAAAAAAAGGCACGCACACAATTTCCATAAGACATTACAAGAAAAGAAATAGAAATAGTAATTGAAAAAGCATGTGGTCCTTCACACATTAGAAGGACAAATATCAGTCACCACCAGAACAGTGCCGGATCTAGACATGGGCAGAGAGATATGGGAGAGATATTCAAAGAGATATTCAAATGAAGTGTTGCTGATATTTAAAATGATTTGAAACACTACTACTGTTCACTAAACCAACACCATTTCATCATTCAAAACAGAAAACTCTCTAAGTCAGACCTTTAGCTTTATGCATGCTGTTGCAACTTCAACAACTGATGTTATTAACAATGCTTAATGACCAATGAAAGTCCTCTAACCGAAATTGGTATGAGGGCGGCTTCATCACCCGTGTCGCATCACCCATGTCCCCATACCATTTTCTCCTGCCCCCCCAATTAGGAAATGTTACATCCAGCCCTGCACCAGAACCAAAGGACTTAGTAGTATTTTTTCAGTGAGTCTAGCATGGTGGAAATGGGGAGATTCCAGTTGACTTTTTGCTGCAGTGTGCCTGCACCAGTGTCAAATCCCTCACTCCAAGAGAATGACAGGTCTGGGCTGTGCGTGTGTGAGTGTGTGCACGCGTGTGCGCGTGTGCATGCGTGTGTGTGTGTGAGAGAGAGAGCAGAGGGGGGTGGGTCTCTAAATCCTTTTCACATCTGTGTAATCACTTGCACGTGCTCAAGAGGCTAAACCTGGAGTCACCGCCGAGTCGAGTATACTGTAAATGCGGTCGCTGGCATGCGACCCTTTTCTTTTTGAACAGCAAGAGCAAAAAAAAAACACACACTGCTTCGATCGTAGCGATAATAATGCAACCCATACCTTACCTTATTCCATAGTGTGTTGGTAATCTGTGAGCGCTAGTATAGGGACTCACCTAAACTGCTGAGAGAGCTGCTGCTTTCAGAGTCCGACGGCATTGTGGACAAGACACTGTAGGTGGACCCTGGAAGGGAAAGAGGGACAACAACAACAACAAAAACAACTTTAAAACGCAGTCCAAGTAGTGCATAGCGTACTGCTTAAACCTTTTCTGGCGGAATCGCCTTTTGGTGTTCTAAGCATCATGTTATACTTTATTTAAAGGTAATAGAGGCAACTTTAGTGTGTACAAACACTGTTTGTAAACAGATTTGTTTAGGAATCTAACTCCACCTCACCTCCACTCCAATCTATTGGCTCATTATGGAACTGCTGGAGACTGCCGTGCTGTGATTGGCTTAAACGCTGCCTCACCCCACACAACCCCCCCCCCCCCCCCCCCGCCCACCCCCTCACACATCAGCACCAGCTGTCCTGAGCCCGACTAATGTTTTGTTTTCGTGATTTGTTGACGGCAACAAAGTTCTGGACGATCTGCAGGACGAAGCAAGTGTCTGTCTGCAGGGAAACAACTGCAGGGAAAGGCTATATATACACATTTTGTTTTTTTGGCTAAAAGGTTGCCGATATTACCTCGGCTTTAACCATTGAAAAATGGCAGATCTACAAGCTCATAGTGCAGCACTGAGTGGCGCACTATGAGCTTGCAGGTCTGCCATTTTTGGAAAAATGGTGAAAATGTGGCACGGATCTTTGAAAATTCTCTCACAGCAAATGTTGTGAACTCGAATATTTTCTGGAGGGGTCCCTGGAACTACACGGGCTCATGCACATGATTTTGGTAGATCCTTGACATGAAACATTGAGGACTACCGACATAAAAACATGACAGGGCTATTCAGAAAAACCGTCAGGATTTTACAAGACATTTCTAGAGTCAGTTCTCGAGTCCTCCTGGCTATGCCATCATCATCATCATCACAGACGGAGATGAGTATCTTTCCAGCATTGTGTTGGACATCAAGGCCCGGCGTCTCGGGTTACATTTCAGGGGGTGGAAGGGTAGGGGGGTTGGAGGAGGAGGAGGAGAGGGGGGGGGGGGGTTATTCAAAAGGAGAACCCGGGTGGGAGGAAAGGAATAATAAGTTGGGACTTTCCCCAAACTCCAGATGACAGCCCCGTGGGGCTGACGGGCCGGCATGAGGCAGAGTGTGGCTGATTATCAGTAGACGGGACATAGCAGCCTCTAAATGGACTCGAACCCTGTGCCGGGCCCCCCCACTATAGAGGCCTCGTCTCATCTAACGCGCCGCTGCTTCTCAAACTTTTCCATGACAAGGATCCCCGAATTAATACACCTCTGGTTTCGTTAAAATGTCTCTAATTCATTCACCTATTCATTCATTTTCTTATAACTCCTTGGCAGATTTTCCACGACTTCGAGTGATTGATGCTTATCATCCCAAAAGTCATAAAAGTTAAAAAGGTATTAATAAGCTTAGATTATCTCAACGCCTCATTAAGTGGTGATTGCACTACAATACCCAGAAAACTTCTCGCAGTTTATCTTTTTTCGTTAAAGTAGACACCTTAAGCTGTCTTTGATTATCATTCGTTTGCACAAATTCACAGAGGATTTTTCTATAAATGATTTCATTAGTATTGAGATTAGAGAGTATAGTAAGTGATTTCATTTAATTCAAATACTGTTCTTTTTTGGCTAAATCTTCCTACTATAAAGTGTGGTGACCATATAAGGAGTTCCTCCCTGTCCCCAGTGAGCCCCTGGGGTCAAAAAACTGAAAAGTTCTACTTTGGGAGAAAAGCCTCTCGTCCAATCTGGATGAGAGGGACCTTGCTCCAATCAGGATCGAGTGGGGGTGGGCCTTGATGATGATGATGATGTTGGCCTGTTGCACGTCGTAGGGTGTGTGCATGTGCACATCTTGCTACCAGGGAGGGGACCAGAGGGGAACAAGCCTACCAACCTACTCAACCGACTGTCAATCTGTCAAAGTGATTTTTGTCAAAGAAGATTCTTTACCAGATCTACAAATGTCTGAACAAACTCACGGATGGATCACATGGCAAGCTTGCCACCATCACACTGTGTGTGTGTCTGTGAAGTTGTGTGTTTGCTATTGTCAAAGACGATTAGACAGATTTCTTACGCTAGAAGAAATGCACACATGCTAATGACATTTATGAGATTTAGAACATGTCCAATCCTCAGACCTTTAGCTTTATGCATGCTGTTGCAACTTCAACAACTGATGTTATTGTCAATGCTTGACTAATAAAAGTCCTCTAACCGAAAATGGTATGAGTGCGGCTTCATGATGAAGCCGACCCCCCATAACATTTTGACCTGCCCCCCCAATTAGGAAATGTTACATCCAGCTCTGCACCAGAACCAAAGGACTTGTATTTTTTAACCCATTTAGGCCTGACCTAAGGTTTCTGAAAAAAATATTTATGCTCATAAATCAGCATAAAAAAGTTAATTCTGGAATACTGTACATACAGTACATGGTCATCCATGATGGCACAAACACTGGGCTCACTTCCCTCCAGGACCTGTACAATTCCCATAATGCTTTGGTGCACCACTGCTCCATGTGGATAGGGGGAGGACGGTGATGGCTGTCTTACAGAGACAACATGTAGTCCAGGAAGGTAGTGACCTGAGGCCTAGTGTCTGGGAACATCCCTGGATGATACTGGACGACGTGAAGACCCCTACGGTGTGGTGACGGTGGCCATATTGGTTCGTGGAAGGAAACGGACATCCGCAATGGAGACCAAGGATGGTTCATCTTCATTGCCGCATGTCCTGTTTCCTTCCATGGACCAACATCAGGGCTAGACAATAAGGGAAATTTGCCACTGGCCCTTCGGGCCAGTGGCTTTTAAGAATCACTGGCCCCACAACTGTAACCACTGGCCCAGGTAATCGATCCCCATAGTTTGCAAAAAAAAAAGACCACTTTCGAATGTCTCAGTCACAATGTGGGACAGGGTCTCAATTTGTGGGATGACTGAATTTTTTTTGAAATGACTGTCCCATGCAAAGAGGGACACCTGGTCACCCTGGGACTGTCCCAGATCTGGTCACCCTTCTAACAACACCCGACACACACACACACACACACACACACACACACACACACACACACACACACACACACACACACACACACACACACACACACACACACACACACACACACACACACACACACAGCCTGTCCGCAGCACTAACAGAAAAGACACAAGTTACCACTAAATGCGTTGGCTGCGAGTGGTGCGCATTTACATAGCAAGCCCATCTCATTAGTATCCTATAATGAGCTGGACAGTCAGTCTGTCAGTCTGGGAGCTTTTAGCGAGGCACGAAATGCACAGTATGTAAATGACACATACATTGCAAGCACAGCAGATAATCGACGCTATGTTTTTTTTTCTTTTTTTTTTTTTTTTTTTCCGTGAGTAGCTGCGCTGCAGTTACCACTGAGGAAATGCGAGGCTGCATGAGGGATTGGCGATTCGTTGTCGATTCGTTGTCTCACTCGTGTCTATGCGAGAGTCAGCGCTGTTATAATCATGGTGGATTATATCGTTATATTCCATGTTGGTGGCGAACGTCGCAACACTTAGGGGAAGATCGAGCGTGTCGCGGTGGGTGGAGAAGTTACTATGGGCCGGGCGAATGTGGCAGCCGGTCGCTTGTGGTCCGTGTAGACAGCGTGGTACATAAGGGGGCAGGGGCAACCTCCCGTATGAGGGCACTTCTGTGTTTTAGACATGCGAAAGAGCTGGGGCTACAGGCCCCTTTTTAATCTGTGTGTGTGCACGTACCTGTAGAGTGTAGAGTAGACTGTCAGCGTGGAACAGTGTTAGCGAGCCGAGGCAGCGTCGCATGCGAAATATAACTGATCTACAGGTTCATCAAACGTAGCAAAGCCTTGATAAGAAAGCGCTGGGGGAAACACTGCTCCCTATATATATTGTGAATTAAAATTGTATTTATTATGAATTTATTTTTAAGAGGTATTTCTCTACTGGCCCACCGGGCCAGTGAGTGACGCCATTTGGTGGTCCGAAGGGGTTTTGAAACCATCGGGGGCCAGCGGGCCAATTATATTGTCGAACCCTGAACATGGACTCCACCATGGGGGTCTCTTCGTGTCCCGTCTTTCTACCATCCTTGGATAACATCAAGGACACTGCTAAATGGTGAATGGTGCATTTATATGGTGCCTTAATTCGAGGCGTTTTACATAGATAGTATGGTAGATCCCATTTGCACATTCACACAGCAATGGTGGAAGAAAACATGCAGTCTACCATCCAGCACATCGGGAGCAATTAGCGGTTCAGTGTCTTGCTCAGGGACACATCGACACCGACTCTGGGGGAGCCCGGGTTCGAACCGGCAACCTTGTGGTTACCCCTGAGCCATTGCCACCCACTACTAAAACCTAAAATAACTAAAACCACATATCAGACTGTCACACACGCAAATCTTCTAAACATGCCAAGAGGCAGAATGAGGTCCCTTTAACTATTTTTTTACACTCTCAAGAGTTAAAATGTCATCTGAATTATTTCAAGTCTACACAACTACAGAATGTAGAAGATTAATGGTCAATTTGATCTGTAGGCCTAGTTTAGCCTGTTTCGTTTCCCAAATCCATATTGTGGACAACAGCAAATCAAATCTTTAGTTTTGGGTCTGTGGGGCTAAAGTAAAATGTCCTCAAATGGTGGTCCATGGCTCAAATACTGAAGTGAATAAATAGTGGGCCCTGGTATCAAAAAGGTTGAAAACCCCTGCTCTAGCTTATGAAAGCCACGCTGCTTTGGCAGCCTGATTCATGAATTAGGGCGACGACACCATGATATGATAAAACGGTGAAAAGCATATGACACGAGCAGGATATATTTTGTCTGTTTACTTCCAAGAGGACCACAGATGAAAATGACGGTGGGCATTGAGTTCATTTTTGATTTGTGAGGCACTGTGTCCCTTCCCAATAAAAATAAAATAAACAACAAAACAAAATACTCACTGCCTATTGAATCTCGGAAGTGATTTCTTTTTTATATATTCTCGCTGCATCCAAATTATTTACTCCCCTTCCTTTCATAAAAAATGTAAACCTGTGCCAGTGGTGTAGTGCCGTCTAGGAAAGGAAAAAAAGTCCCGAGCAAGCACCTTTCACACGTTGTTTAGAGAGGTATCCTGGAAGCTATGGCTGGCAAGATTGTGAGAGACTGTCTCTCCTCGTCATTATAAAAAGCCACAGACATTTTGCAAAAAAAAAACCTCGACCGGAGAAGAAGGAAGCAAGAAAGAAAGAAAGAAAGAAAAAGAGCCGGCGTGTGCACATTCGTTACGAGATATCTCCCTCGTGAACAGCTGATAGTTCAGTGAAATCAGCCTTTGTGCACGTGGGAGAAGGGGCAAAGAACAGAAAGAAAGACTGTGTGTCAGGTTACGCGCTCCAAATGTCTGCAGGGAAATAAGAGCAACTGGCTTTGTATAAGGTCTCAACGACTGGCTAGTAGGGATGGGATGGCGCGGGTGGTGGGGGTGGTGAAGGGGCAGGGGTTTTTGGGGGCATGAAAAACGATTCTATTTACCCACATCTCCCCGCCGGCACCCTAAATCAATCCCTGGGCTGGCCGCGTTCCCATACTCTGCTAAAAAGCACAAGACTGTGGGTTTGATTAAAAACTAGGGAAGGAGAGGGAGAGAGAGCGAGAGAGAGAGAGAGAGAGAGAGAGAGAGAGAGAGAGAGAGAGAGAGAGAGAGAGAGAGAGAGAGGGAGAGAGGGAGGCAGCCCCAGCTAACATGGCCCTCCTTTTTCCCAGCAGAAGAGAGAGAGAGAGAGAGAGAGGGAGAGAGAGAGAGAGAGAAAAGAGTGATGTGCCTCAGGAACCAAGGCATCCCATGGATCAAGCTGTCTTTTGTTCTCACTGTAGCTTAAGTTTCCCATGAGTCTGTTTGAGCAGAGAGAGAGAGAGAGAGAGAGAGAAAGAGAGAGTTGTCACAATGGCCGTGGCTCTCGCTGTGAACGGTTGTCGTTCTTTTGCGCACTTCTCAGATCCGTGGAAGTGGCGTGAGAGCTACCCTACTCGTCGCCAGGCCTGTCAAAGTTATTACATAACGTTGCCGTGTGCCGGCTTGGAGAAACTCTCGGTTTTTACCGGCTTCCTCGGTCGTGACGAAGCCTCGCGCAAAAGCGACAACAAAAGTAGCAGATCTACAGGCGACCATCATCTGACCGCTGGGGCGGCGACTAGGGGTGGGACGGTTCACTTATCCCACGGTTCGGTTCGTACCTCGGTATGGGGGCCACGGTTTCGGTTCGGTTTCGGTACGTTTTGCTTTTTAAAAATAAATAAAACGAAAAATGTTTCATTTCGTTTATAAGCAAATTGAAGGTGAATATAAAAAAAAATAAATCAAGATTTTCAAAACAACCTTGTATTGTAAACCCATTATTTACAGAAGAAAAAGTGTATATTGCTATTTGTGCCTCATTATTAGGCTATTTTCAAAGGAAATACAAAATACCTAGGCTAATAACATGAATGCATGTTTCAGTTAAGTATCAGGCAGGTAGCATGCAGACATGCAGCCCTGTAGACAGACAACAAAGTTAAATTAGTTGAGTTTACAAGACATTGGTTCCATACTATAATTAAGGAAATGTGTCTGTCTGAACCAAAGTATTGCGGTTCATTAGTGCGTATTGAACCTTGGACCCCGTATTGAACGGTTCGGTTTTTTTCGGTGAATTGTCCCACCCCTAGCGGCGACTAACGATTATTCTCACCGATTAAACAGATTACGCGACACTTCTTTAAAGGGGAATTCCACCCATTTTCAACCTTCTACTATGTATATATTAATATACCTTAGAGATGTTGTGTGGACACGATGAATGGGTTCCCTCGTTCTGTGTTTCCTAGAAATGGCGCTATATAAAAAATGTACAAATGGAACCAAATGGACCCGCTAGGGTCCATTTGGTTCACATTTGTACACTCTCAGGAAAAAATGGGTGGAATTCCCCTTTACCTATCAACTTAAAATGTGTTTATTCATGTTATAACTAATAAAAATACATTTGATTAGCTACTGATTAGACTACTATTCAAACATGTTTTTTGTATACTTCCACATTTTAAATTAATTAAAGCACCTCATATGTCTTTAGGCTTACTCTGACCGCATACATTTGAATAAAGTATAGCTACCTGTCAGTCTAGCTGCATTTAAAGGTGCAGTATGTAGGATTGTGGCCAGAACTGGTACTGCAATCACTTTCAAAATACTGTTGAGCGGTGTGTCCCCTCCCCCTTCCCCCCGACTAGAGGTTGCCAGCTAGGCTGCAGGAACGTAGACTGCAGGAGCTTCCATGGCAAGTGATGAATCCTACACAGTAATGGTTGTTACACATTGGAAAAGGCAAAACGACTCGAAAAAGCGACCAAAAAAGGCGAAATATTTGCCGGCGAATTTACTGGCGGGTGCCTGTAGGCCTACACATCTAAGTGCGACTCGAATAAAACAATTAAATTCGCTTTTCCACTACTCCTCCTCCCCTCCTTCTACTGCTCTCCTCTCTGCTGCGTTGTCATTGATATATTTTATTCACACCACGGAAGGACGCACGCAGGAGCCGATCGAAATGTTGGTCATAAAACTTTTTTGTATCATGAGTCATGACCGGAGATCGAGTTCATTAATTAATTAATCCGACGGGCTAAGCGCTAAAAGGCTGAAATACAAGTTGATCGTCTATTCAGCCAAATTAAAAATGCCATATCATCTATCAGATCATATCCCTCTACAGATTAGCCTAATCTAGTCGCCGTGCTCTTTTGTCTATAGCCTATAAGTAGACCAGTGGTTTTCAACCATTTTCACACCAGGGCCCACTATTTATTCAGCATTTGAGCCACGGACCACCACTCGAGGACATTTGCTCCACAGGCCCTAAAATTGAAGATTTCTTTTGCTTTTGTCCACAATACCAGGCCATTCTATTTCTATGACCATTCTTCAACATTCTCTAGTTGTGTAGACTATTGGGCTAATTCACATTATGTATATTTTAACTCTTCAGAGTGTAAACATGAAACCAAATGGACCCGCAAGGGTCCATTATTTGGTTTCATTTTTACGAGCTCAAAGAGTTTCATCCGGTTTAACCAACTTTCCATCATTTACCTGGGGACCACCGGGAACTCTCAAGAACCACTGGCGGTCCCCGGACCACCTGTTGAAAATCCCCGACGTACATCAATCAAATAGATAGATCAAGCAGTGACAAATTAATGCGCAGCAGCTTTCCCCGCTGTCTATAGGCACCACAGCCAATTTCAAGAAGAAATGCCAGGACTACTCACTTGGTAAAGTTCCCAACTTATCGTGGCTTCATTTCAATGACGGGTATATCCATTTGGGGGTCCGCGGCCCGCAAGATGAGAACATCTCAAGCGGGTTATCCTAATTAAATTAAGCATGAGAGCGCGGGTCGCTCCCCCCTCCAGACCCCTTGCCCTAGACAGAAAGCTGTAGCCTATATATAGTTCTATATTATGCACAAACCGTCTACCAGCTGCCTGCCTTATTATGAGAGTGATAAGATTCGTAATAAGATTCGGGCTCGAAGTTTGGCCATGTATTGATGCGCAATACAATATCGCATCACATAATAGGCTAAGATTGTTTCCACCTGTAGCCTACCGTTGTGTTTGCAGGGACAGCGCTAAACGTTTTATTTTCCTGTAAATTTGCAGTAGTTGAGAGAAATGCACAGACAGTGTTTCAAAACCAAAACAGATCGCTATAGGTTGTGACATTACATCTTTCCCATCCAATGCGTGATGCGCTCTGGATATGGCGACGTGCAATATGGAACAGTGGACACTGTGGTTTAATAACACACACACACACACACACACACACACACACACACACACACACACACACACACACACACACACACACACACACACACACACACACACACACAAAGCAAAATAAATCTTCAGTTTTAGGGTCTGTGGAGCAAATGTCCTCGAGTGGTGGTCCGTGGCTCAAATGCTGAATAAATAGTGGGCCCTGGTATGAAAATGGTTGAAAACCACTGATCTAGGCTACTCTATAGATAAAAGAGCACGGCGCCTAGATTCAAACTCATGATACAAAAAACTTTTATGACCAACATTTCGATCGGCTCCTGCGTGCGTCCTTCACGGTAGGAACAAATAGACAACACAGCAGAGAGGAGAGCAGTAGAAGGAGGGGAGGAGGAGCGGAAAAGCGAATTTAATCGTTTTATTCGAGTCGCATTTAGATGTGTAGCCTACGGGCAGCCGCGACTAAATTCGCCGGCAAATAATAGTTTTATTTCGGACCTTGTCACGACGTAATTCCAATTCATAACGAGGTCTTTTAGGTTTCGGAAGGTTAGACATTTCTTTATCTCAAGTTCAACACGTTAGTAGCAGCTGCTGCGGTAACTAGAGCTGAGCTGGCAACCTGGATGCCGAAAAACTTCTGACTTCGTGATTGGGAGATAAGTGGAGGGTGGCGCTTCGGCCAAAACAAAAAATGACAACAACAACATCAGTTGAGGGCTGCAACTGCACTTTTTAAACGCGTTTATCCTGACTTGCATACTGCTGTCAGTGACACAAGTATTGGAAATGAACATGATTTTTAAATGTCTGTTGACATATCAGGGCCATTTTATGATTAGTTTTATTAAAATTCTTACATACTGCACCTTTAAGTCTAAGAACAGTACTCTTGCTTTTTAACTAAAATAGGTCATTTAAAAATAGATATTCAAGCCTTATGTTTTGTTCTTAATACTACAATCACTGTTGTGTCATATTTTGCTTTGCAGTTGCAGTTGCAGTTGGTTCCCTGCTCTTTAGTTTAGTTACACTGGGAAAGCTATGGTTAAGTGGGAAACATGCATGATTAATTGATTTCTAAATTAGTTGACAACTAAGCACATTATTGATTCGATAACGATCAAACACTGTCTGCAGCCCTACTGATTGCAAACTTTTTTTTTGCATAATCATCATACTCTGTGCCAAGTTGAAAAAGGAGTTCATTCTGAAAGCCTGAAAGTTCAATGTTTTGTCAGAAAGAAGAAGAAAAAGAAGTGCTTCGTGCATGGGTCCCTTATGTAAGCGGTAAAAAACTGCCAACAGGTGCTCTTTGGAGAGGGTATCAATGATGCAACACAAGAAAATAAAAAAAAAAAGTTCAATAATACAGTACCCTAGAAAAAAGGCACAAAATACTCAGGGGCGGATATAACATGTCCCATTGGGGGGGGAGAACATGTTGGAGGGGTAAGAGAAAATGGTATGAGGGTGACTTCATCGCCACGGGCGATGAAGTCGCACCCATACCATTTTCGGTATGGGACTTTTATTAGTCAAGTAAAGATAACATCAGTTATAACATCACAAATAACATCAGGTGTTGTTGAAGTTGCAACAGACATGCATAAAGCTCAAGGTCTGACTCAGAGAGTATTCTGTTTTCAATGATGAAATGCTGTTGGTTTAGTGGTGCCACAACTGTAGTTAGTTAGGCGCAGTAGTAGTGTTTCAGATCATTTTAGATGTAAGCACTAATTTGAAATATCTTGGGTTGTTTTGCATGGCATCGTGTTTGGGTATTTACTGGGTATTTAGGGGGCCATTGCCCCCCCATGCCCATGCCTAGATCCGCCCCTGAAAATAGTGTGACAGTGAGGGTCAGGTCCTGACCCTGATGAAGACCCATGATGGCTGAAATGTGTTGGTTGTGTTAATCCCTGCTGCTCCAAATGAATTAAAAAAAGAAAACTTCTACAGCACAGAGCTGCCTTGAATATTCTTCAAAGGTTCACCACCGGTTCACTGCCTCCCCCAGTATTTTGTGACTTTTTTTTATTATTGAACTCTTTTTTTTAGATTTTATGACTTCAATGTTTTGTGTTCTATGAATTGCAGTTATCTTCCTTTACTTAAAAGCACCCAATCAAACACTAAAGAAATGCAACACTATCGATGCCGCCTTGTTGTTCAGATCATACAGCGTCAGCACACGCCGCCATATTGTGCCATATTATTATACTATTAGGCATTCAATGTTACTTTCCCACAAATGAGTCTTGAAAAATGAGGTTGTCTAACCTTGTCACCTTATATTCGGGACAATAGGGTAATTGAAATATTGTCATTTTCTTCTTTTTTGGCTAAATCTCCCTACTACAGAGTGTGGTGACCATATAAGGAGTTCCTCCCTGTCCCCAGTGAGCCCAAGGGATCATGAAACCCTAGTTTCAGTTTGAGCTTTGGGGGAAAAGCCTATCGTCCAATCAGGATGAGAGGGGGCCTTCCTCCAATCATGAATCGACTGTGTGGGGGTGGGCCTTGGTGTATGTGCTGTTGGCCTATTGCGCTTGCCGCAACCCCACTGTAGAGTGTGTGCATGAGCACATCTTGTTAAAGGGGCGATAGAGCGGAGGGTTTTCCCAAATCACCACCATAGAGCTGAACAGCTCCATACAGCATAACATTCATGACATCAAGCTCTCAATCTGTTGTAACTCGAAGTAAACAAACTTCATGCCCTGAGGAAAAGAAAAAAAGTTGTAAACCACTTAGGCAGTGCACAGAATAGCTGCCGCAGTCTCATGGGTGAACGCATGAGAGAAAACAACTAGAAACAGGAGAGCCTGAGAGACTACAAACAACCCCATGATGTCATCTTTTCAAAAGACAGAGGTCTGGGGCTGGTCCCGGACGGTGAGAATGAATGGCGGAGATGTTGTTGTTGTTGTTGTCGAGCGCCATGGCTTTTATCCACAGTGATTTTCCATCTACGCCAGTGGTTTTCAACCTTCTTTCATACCAGGGCCCACTATTTATTCAGAATTTAAGCCACGGACCACCATTTGATGACGTTTTAACCCCCACAGGCCCCAAAACTAAAAGATTACTTTTACTTTGTCCACGTCCACAATACCAGGATGGATTTGGGAAACAAAACAGTCAAACATACAGATCAAAGTGACCATTAATCTTCTACCTTCTCTAGTTGTGTGGACTTGGGCTAATTCAGATGGATATTTTAACGCTTGAGAGCGTAAACATGAAACCAAATGGACCTGAAAGGGTCCATTTGGTTTCATGTTTACGCTCTCAAAAGAGTTACATCTGGTTAACCAACTTTCCATCATTTAGCCTGCGAACCACCTGGAGTCCTCTCAGGGACCACTGGTGGTCCCCGGTCCACTTGTTGAAAACCCCTGATCCACGTGATGAGAGAGAGCAAGAAGCTCTTATTTACGACCAACGCTGCTGCTGTTAATTACACTTCATTCGGGGTGCAGAGAGATACTAGGCTTCTAAAATGTATTCTCAAAAGTTACTTTTTGTTTAATTTATGACTGAGGGCACAGCAGCACTATAGCAGCTACCGTAAAGTGTCCTAGATTAATGTCTGGGGCATATAGCCTGGTTCTTTTTGCTTTTGGAAGCCACTCGATCCAGTTCACAAATATGGATTAGACTGCCCAAAATAACTCCTATATGAAAGATTTGATGTATTTGTGTTAAAATGGTGGGTTACATTTTAATTTCACTTTAGGCGTACGAATAAAACAGAGTTTTATTCAAAGTTTCAAAGTTACAGAATAACTTTGATTGCTTTAGACTAGTGGCTATTAAGTCAGTGATGAATTCTTTAGCCCAAAAGCTCTGAAAGAATAATTATTTCCAAATAAGTAATACTACGACAAAATAATCTACCTGTTTCCACTGTGTAACATTATGTCGTTTCCAATGACATCAAACTAAGCCCGCATAAATGCATTTTAGTTGACAAAATCAACTGTAGATTTAGTCAGGCAAAATCTTGTTATATTTGGTTTCGTCGACTAAAAACATACACGGCAGAAAACAAGATTCCAGGACTAACATGCAACTAAAACTAATGAAAACTATTCAAGAAAAGACACTATGGTTAAAACAAAAATCAAAGAGACAAATGAGAAGACGCGCCTCAAAGACAGACATTACACACAGCCATGTGTTTCGCTGCCATCGTTCTATTGTTCCTAAACATGAACCGCGAACCACGGCCATGGAACCGCAGCCAACAAGCTCCGGCGGTGGCGGCGCTGGTATTAAATATAAACCACACCCAAGTGAAGACAGTGGTGGAACTCCGTGTGGGGGTCCCTGGAGCATCCAAACTCCCAGGCCCATCCCAGAGGGGCACCCTGTTAGGCTGTACAACAGTGATACTTGGTGGTGGAAAAAAAGAAACAACCAAACGTAGTTTTCGTGCTTGGACAGACGCAGCCAGCCACCCAGAGTGGGTGCACCACTTAAAAAGTTGTAGAATATCTTCTCGGTTTTATTAACAGTGGAAAAAGTGACCCCTCCGGCGTCAACAACCGGTTAAAAATCATTTTCGACATATCCGCACGCATCAGACTCAATTTGTGTGCAGTGCGTGCTTAAGTTGGTGCGTCCCCGGGGCATTAGCAGCTGGGTGTCAGCTGTCAAAACTTGCATCTGCCTCTCTTGCTTTAGTTTACGCCATCAGAATATCACAAGTGAGCGCCCAAATAATTGGCAAAACACACTTTGATTTTTATTTATAGTATAACATGAAGTCACCGAGAGCAGATTTGATGAAAAATGCACTTCCAAGTCCTGGTGGTTTTCTGACAAGCATGTTTTTTCTATCCTGGCCCATATACATTCGGGAAGCCTGACTTTGGGTATTATTTTCTCGTCCTTAATAATACCGATTGGTATTGTATCTTATATCATTTTAAATCAGTGATTAGTGACCTTTACAACATTGTATGGCGTGTAGAGATCAGACATTCTTGGAAAGCGTAACACTGCTAAAAGTGTGGGTTGTTGCACTCTCAAAAAAGATGTGGCAAAATCAAATGTTCTGTTGGCATTCGCAGTTGTTTTGAATATTTCAAGTGCTGGCAGGTGTGTGGCAGTCACAGGTGTGTGTGCCAGTCAGTCACAGGCGTGTGCCAAGCGCACAGCATGGATCTTGTCAGAATCAGCCTCGAAGCAGATGGAGGTGCAAGCCTCACGTTTAGCAGTGTTACTCATCCCAGGAATGTCCCATCTCTACAGGTCATACAGTGTTGTAAAGGTGACTAATCAATGATTAAAACAATATAACATACAATACCAATCTGGTATTATTGGTGGAGGAAATGATTCCAAAAGTTAGGTTTTCGAACTTATGTGGGCCAGCTGATATCAGTGGTTGTCAACATGTCCATGTCAATGAATCCCCAGAATAATCTGTATTCTGCCAAGCTACTGTCTGGCAGTGCCAGAGGGACAGAGCATGCTTCACCACAGTATTAATATAGCTCAGTGGTCAGAAGCCTTTAATGTCAAAAGGAGCCAATCTGAACCAAAACCATGAATATGAAACCGGTCTGGAACAAATAAATATATTTTAGAATAATTATGAAGTCAACATTGGCTATGTTAGCCGATCAACATTATATAGCTGAAATATACAGTAAATACCGCAGAACAGTGGTTTTTAACCTTTTTGATACCAGGGCCGGCTACTTATTCAGCTTTTAAGCCACAGACCATCATTTGATGACATTTTAACCCTACAGACCCAAAACTAAATACAAGTATTTTGCTTTTGTCCACAACTCCAGGCTGGATTTGGGAAACAAAACAGGCAAACATATAGATCAAAATGACCATTAATCTTCTACATTTTATGATGAATAATTTAACTCTTGAGAGTGTAAAATGAAACCAAATAGACCCACAAGGGTCCATTTGGTTTAATTTTTTCGGTCTCAAAGAGTTACATCTGGTTAACCAACTTTCCATCATTTAGCCTGGGGACCAGCTGGAACCCTCTCAAGGGCCACTGGTGGTCCCCGGACCAATGGTCGAAAAGCCCTGCCATAGAATACCAAATAACAGTGTCTCCAGAGCTGCTTTTTTGCAAAGCCCTGGTATAGTTACTGTCTGAGTGACCCAGGAGGACAGACAGAGCATGCTTTACCACTGCACCACCACAGCTACTGTCTGACTAGTGTCCCAGGAGGACAGACAGAGCATGCTTTACCACTGCACTACCAACTCTCTGGTAAACCGAGCCTCGCCTCCTGTTCCTGTCTCCTCCAATGACGACTGTGAAAGATTTCTCTCATTTTTTATAGATAAGGTCTCTACCATACGTTCCAGTATAACACCATCCTGTGATATCGTTTCCATTCAACCACCACTAGTTCCCCCTCTGTCCCAGTTTAACTTGATTACCTCTGCTGAACTTGACAAAGTTGTATCTCTTATGCATCCCACCTCCAGTCCTGTCGACATCATCCCCTCTAAACTTTTTAAAGATGCCTTTAATTCTCTCAGCTCTCTTACTTTACTCATTATAAATAGCTCCCTCTCCTCTGGTTGTGTGCCCAACAGTTTTAAACATGCAGTCATCCAACCACTCTTAAAAAAACCAACTCTCGATCCTGCAGTTCTTAGTAATTACCGCCCAATCTCCAAACTCTCTTTCATCTCAAAAGTCCTGGAAAAGATTGTCTGTAATCAACTTTTACATTTTCTTAACTCCAATCTCATTTTTGATAAATTCCAGTCTGGTTTTCGGGAAAAACACAGTACAGAGACCGCTCTACTCAAGGTGTCCAGTGACATCCTCATGAGGGCTGATGTCGGTGAATGCTCAGTGTTGCTGCTTCTGGATTTAAGTGCCGCTTTTGACACAATCGATCACTGTATACTCCTGGACCGGCTCCATCGGTGGGTTGGATTAACCGGCGTAGCTCTAGCTTGGTTCTCATCCTATCTGTCTGATCGTAGTGTGGCCGTCTCAGTCGACAATTACACCTCATCCTCAGCCCGTTTGTCCTCCGGCGTTCCCCAGGGTTCCATTCTTGGTCCAATCCTCTTCTCCCTCTACATGCTCCCCCTCGGCTCCCTCATCAATAGTTTTGATGGTATTTCTTACCACTGTTACGCAGACGATACTCAGCTATATCTGTCATTTAGACCTGGCGACTCCACCAAACTCAACACCTTGCAAAACTGTTTAAATGCCATTAACAATTGGATGTCACAAAATTTCCTACAGCTCAACTCCGATAAAACTGAAATTTTGATAATTGGTCCTGACACCATTTCAGACTCCATCCGTCTTTCCCTTGGTCCACTGGCGGGTAACGTTAAATCCACAGCAAAAAATCTAGGCGTTTTCTTCGACTCTAAAATGCAGTTCGATTTCCACGTCAAAAAGGTTACTCAGTCCTGTTTCTTTCATCTCCGCAATATTTCTAAAATAAAGCCTATTCTCTCTCACTCTGACCTCGAAAAAATCATACACGCATTTGTTTCCTCCCGCCTCGACTACTGTAACGGCCTTTACACCACACTCAACCAATCGTCCCTTTCCAGACTCCAATTAATCCAAAACACTGCAGCCAGAATACTCACCAATACCCACCGTAGGGCACATATAACCCCGGTACTAGCAGACTTGCACTGGCTACCGATTAGGGCGAGAATTGATTTTAAAATTATTTTAATCACTTTCAAAGCTCTTCAGGGCTGTGCCCCACTATATATTTTAGATCTTTTAACCACTAAAGTTAATAATAGAACCCTCAGGTCCTCTGACAAGTGTCTTCTGACTGTCCCTGGGTCCAGACTTAAGACTAGGGGTGACAGAGCTTTTGCGGTTGTTGCACCCACCCTTTGGAATGCCTTGCCCCTAGACTTAAAACAGTCTGGCTCAGTTGAAATTTTTAAAAGAAATTTAAAAACTTTCCTATACCGGAAATATTTCCACTCTATTACTGCCTGAACTTGTAATTTTTGTTTTCTTGTTGCCTTGCATCTGTCTATTTTTGTATCACTATTGTCTCACTTTTAATATCCTTGTTGTCTTTTATTGTTTTTGTGTTTTATGTCTATTGTACAGCACTTTGTAACTCCGTTTTGAAAGGTGCTTTATAAATAAACTTTACTTACTTACTTACTTACCACAGCTACTGGCTTAGTGTCCCAGGAGGACAGACAGAGCATGCTTTACCACTGCACCACCACAGCTACTGTCTGACTAGTGTCCCAGGAGGACAGACAGAGCATGCTTTACCACTGCACTACCACAGCTACTGGCTTAGTGTCCCAGGAGGACAGACAGAGCATGCTTTACCACTGCACCACAGCTACTGTCTGAGTGTCCCAGGAGGACAGACAGAGCATGCTTTACCACTGCACCACCACAGCTACTGTCTGAGTGTCCCAGGAGGACAGACAGAGCATGCTTTACCACTGCACTACCACAGCTACTGGCTTAGTGTCCCAGGAGGACAGACAGAGCATGTTTTACCACTGCACCACAGCTACTGTCTGAGTGTCCCAGGAGGACAGACAGAGCATGCTTTACCACTGCACCACCACAGCTACTGTCTGAGTGTCCCAGGAGGACAGACAGAGCATGCTTTACCACTGCACCACCACAGCTACTGTCTGAGTGTCCCAGGAGGACAGACAGAGCATGCTTTACCACTGCACCACCACAGCTACTGCCTGAGTGTCCCAGGAGGACAGACAGAGCATGCTTTACTACTGCACCACAGCTACTCTCTGACTAGTGTCCCAGAGGACAGACAGAGCATGCTTTACCACTGCACCACAGCTACTGTCTCAGTGTCCCAGAGGGACAGACAGAGCATGTTTTACCACTGCACCACAGCTACTGTCTGAGTGTCCCAGGAGGACAGACAGAGCATGTTTTACCACTGCACCACAGCTACTGTCTGAGTGTCCCAGAGGACAGACAGAGCATGCTTTACCACTGCACCACAGCTACTGTCTGAGTGTCCCAGGAGGACAGACAGAGCATGCTTTACCACTGCACCACAGCTACTGTCTGAGTGTCCCAGGAGGACAGACAGAGCATGCTTTACCACTGCACCACAGCTACTGTCTGAGTGTCCCAGGAGGACAGACAGAGCATGCTTTCGAGGCGTGCCGCGGTGGAACCTGTCTGCCCAGTACAATCGCTTCAGCAGCAGCCCTCTATTGTGACCCTTGTTAACTTAAGGCCTCCTAGCCATTTCACAAGAGCAGATGATACACTGTTCTTGTTAAGGTTTCCCTATAGAAATGGCATTGTGCCCAAAATAGGGACACCCAGGTTGAAAGGCTGGCTACGGCTCATCAAAAGAATAAAGTATACTGCATGATTAATCGGAAAAGGATTGCGATCAAGAGCCAGACACGCTTACGTTTTAGCTACACGTGAGAGAGAAGGGAGGTTTAAGTCGAGCACTATGGACGTTGTCGATTTAGAGCCACGTTTGAATCAATATAGTAATGATAATCAGTTCAGCAACTAGAAAACTAAAGACAATACTTAACTTTTTGGCTGCTTTCTACACTTAGAATTGTACATAAGCCATAGCTAATCTATAGGTCTCTCACACCGATATTTACTTGCGCATTCATACGCCGTGTGTTATATTCATTACCAACCTGACGACCACCTCTGCTCCACCACCCAAGAACAAACAAGACCGTCGTCCATACAAACTCAATTCACAGCAACTACTTTCAAACACAAATGTACACTTTTAACAATATAGTAAATAAAGGTGGAAATGGAATTTGATGCTATCATTACTGATACTAGTATTACATTAAAGGAGCATTCAGTGATTTGGAAAACCCTCCGCTCCCCCCACACTATAGTAGGGAGGATTAGACAAAAAAGAAGAAAAAATAAAATGTGAAATAAGTTGAAGTCACTTACTATACCTTATACAGTATCTGTGGCATGAGGCCTTAGCATTGGCACACAACAGCAACAAACAAAACAAAAAGAACAAGTAATGAAAAATACATAATTTGAAAAACCAAAAGGCTTATTGTCATATAGTTTCTGCTGGAGCGATGCCCCTTGTGTTGTCACTGTGCATTAATTACTGCTACATCACAGCAGATGCGCTGCCTCCCCTGACATTTGTATAAATAGTTCACTTCACTGTGCGAGAGCGAGCAACGTGTTGGCACCGCACCGGAGGGCCCGGCCGAGGGGAAAGAACGCTTAATGCAATTTGACTTACACCGACGTCGGGTGATGAATTCATTAGCATCTTTAAACAGGACCACAAGGACACAAGTTTCTCCCACGGCTTGCAATAACGCCGGTGGTTCCCAAAGTGAGGTCCGGGGGAACCACCTAGGGGTCCTTGAGGGACCTCCAGACAGGTGGCCCCCCCCCCCAGCTAAATGATTGTTCGGACACTTACTGTATAGCAGAACTACAAGCTTACAACACATCAAATGTTGAAAATTGTTTTGTGTGATTTCCATTTGTCAATATGTGATCATGAACAACTCCAGGAAGGTTGAGATCCACTAGTGAATGTCACTACGAGGTCGCGTAACCACGTTCGCGATCACAACCACTTAATAGAGCTAATAGAGATGCGAATAGAGATGCGCAGTGCATCACCGCCCCTGTTCCAGAAATGGATTCCCCATTCATTTTTCTCATAGACTTTTCGAAAATAATTTATATCAAGACGATTACGCCACGGACAAAGCCAACTCGAGTCGTGATGAATCATGGTGACACACACAAACTTTTGGGACAATAAAATAATTTCTAAGATGAAAAACGAAACAAAAAGTCTTGTATCATGCCGTTTTCTACTTCTTTCTAATTATATATTATATGACGATATTGTGTTTGTTGTCATGATTTGTCACGACCCGAGTTGGCTTTGGCCGCGGCGCAATTGTGTTTTTATTAACCATTTTCGAAAAGCCTATAAGGAAAATGAATGAGGAATCCACAAGTGGAACAGGGCTGGTGACGTCACTGCGCATCTCTATACCCGCGACCATTGGTCAAATTATTCAAAACCCTCCTATGCACAAATTCATATCATTGCTAAAATCTGGACAAAAAAAGAATATTACAAATTGGGTGTGTTCCTGAAAAATGTTCTACCACTGTTCAAGTACTATATACTTTTATTTTAGGATTCTGTGCTCCAAACCATGTGATCACGGTCATGAATTAAATAAAATGACGATTATGAAACTGTGTAGTTCCAGGGACCCCCCCCCCCCCCCCAGAAGCGAAAGATTTCCACAATTTTTCCAAAAAATAACAGTTATTTTTCAACATAATGCTGAGAACACCAAGAGGCGTTCCCACTCCCTAATGAAATCCTCAGAACTGAAATCAGCCCCCAGGACTTGAGAACTTTAAGCCCTGTGGTGGCGTCTGAACCATACAACGGGGCTGCACAAGAGGACAGGGGAACTTTGCCCTGCATCTCCTGGGCTCCGTTTTGGGATCACCACCAGGTCAGTGAAAATGCACTGCTCCTGCGCTGCACTGCTTGCGCTCATGTTTAGGACTTTAGGGTTAGAGATAGGGGTTAGTAATTCGGCACTGACATTTTTGGCTGACATTAAAAACGTTGGAGGAGGACAACGCATCGAGCTCACAGGCCTGACATAACAGGCCTGTCGAAAGATGTGCCATCAACTTCTCCTGACCTTTAAAAAAAAAGACACAATCTATCTAACATGCTGCGTAACACTGAGCAGCAGCCAGGCTGTCACCGTACACAAACCCACTGCAGTGGAAGGATGAGTTCACTACTGCATGCGCAAATGGTAAATGGTGCATCTATAACGCCTTTTATCCAAGCCGCACGCTTTACATGGATCGTGCATCACAATTCACACACACACCAATGGCTGCGGAAACCATGCAAGGTAACGACCAGCGCATCATGAGCAATTAGGGGTTAAAGGTAGTAAACTTTAGTGTGTACAAACACTGTGTTTGTAAACAGATTTGTTCAAAAAGAGAATCTAACTGTACCTCACCTTAGCCTTGATCTCCAGGCTTACATCTGAACTGCGAAATGAAAGCCTGGAGCCAGGGGGTACCCCAAAGCGATTATCAAAAGGTGGGACTTTCAGTTTGTTAATTTCCTCTGGAAGTTGCCATTTTTCAGCCGATTGCAACACAGTGCTCCCGAAAATGTATACACTGTGGAAACATTTTATTTCTCCCTTTGTGCTCGCAATGTGCTTTGACCAAGCTGACCTCACCTCCACTATTGGCCCATTAACAACCCTTTCAGGCCGGGAATCCATATTTGGATTCTGTACAGTATGTACAGTATTCCAGACTTAACTTGTTTTGATGCTGATATACAAATATTTCAAATTTTTCAGAAACCTTAGGTCAGGCCTAAATGGGTTAAGAAAATGCTGAAGACTGCTCTGCTGTAATTGGCTAAGAAGCTGCCTCACCCCACACGATTTTTCTCATGATTTGTTGACAACAACAAAGTTCTGGACCATCTGCAGGGAGAAACAAGTGTCTGTCTGCAGGGAAACAGCTGCAGCATCCAAGTAGAAGCAACGTAGAGGGGGAAAGTGCTCTCCCACTCCCCTCCAAGGTAATCATAATTTAATTTATTTGAACTTCGTTCACTGCGGTAAAAGGTCATTTTCTGACACTCCCTGGCTTCCTTCACTGTGCACCGCGACGAGAAGCACAGGTCCTTACAGAGCAGTTCAACCCCCTGTTGAACTGCTCTGTAAGGACCTGTGCTTACACTGGCGATCGTTGCTTGAAGTTGCACTCAAGAATACTACGGAACAACACAAGTATGCTATACACTAGGGGTGTATCGTTACATTTTAACAGCGATTTGATACGTATCACGATACATTGTTGATGATGCGATACGATATCGGCTCATTCTGGTAATACGATTTGACTCAAAAATCGAAAATCGCTATGTTAACTATTTTGCAAATACATTAAATATGAGTGAAATATGTGGATGCTGCAGGTTAAGGAAATGTTTTATAATTGATATAAATAAGTAAAAACAGTGATCTGGCATATAGGTGGACATTGTATTTGGACACAAGAAGGGTTCTTTTTTCTTAAAATTGTACCAGTACCGGTTATTTAAATTGCAAATTGATATAATGTCAAACAATACAACACGATATTTTGTATTTACATAATATACTTCTTTTTTTTTCATAATAAAATGATATTTTGATACAGTTACTATATTGTTACACCCCTAATATGTACACCAGTGCTTTTCAAAGCCCTCTGGGTCCATGGGAGGGGGTTCCAGTGCGGTCCCCTCCCCACACCCCAGCTAAATGACTGATAGTTATAGGAGGAACCAAATGGACCCATTACTGCAGCAGTCAGGCCTGTAACTCATGAGAGTACAAAAGGCTTGTCATATACACAATAATTACAGCTTTAGGATTCATTGTTCACTTCAAGTCGACTCAGAAAGTAAAGTATGCTGTGACCAATCTGTGACCGATAAGCTACATACATACTTTTGTGCTGCTGATTAATGCACACACCTGCAATAACAAGTAATAACATTGTAACCGCTTCAATTTTTCTTTTAAAATGTGACGTAAATATGAGTTATTATGGCGTGGGGGGGGGGGGGGTGTTTCAGTGGTTTTCAACCTTTCTGATACCGGCCCACTCTTTATTCAGAATTTGAGCCACGGACCACCACCTGAGGACATTTTAGCCCAACCCCAAGACTACAGATTTCTTTTGCTTCTGTCCACAATTCCAGGCTGTATTTGGGAAATAAAACAGTCAAACATACAGATCAAAATGACCACTAATCATTAAGTTATGTGCATACGAGTCGTTACGGATCAGTCGTCGGTTTGAATCCCGGCTCCTGCTGATCTACAAGCTGCTCACAGCTCAACGCTGTATACAATCCTGTTTTATTTTTGAAGATCACTGAAAACCTTAAAACTGAGCAGTCCCAGTTCTACCGATTTAGAACAAGCATTTTGTGCAGGCTCGGCCCCATGCATGCAGGTCTCACTGGGTTAAAACTAAAGCTCTAGTGAGATCCACAGTGCATACATACAGTCACTAATATACTGTATCACAAACACAACAGCAGTTTCAATCCAAGTACGAGTTATGAAAGGCGCTCATTCGGGTAGAAGCCCATTCATCTGAGATTGACAAGGCCTTATTGATTCCAGCCCTCTCTTGGTTAAAAGCAAAGGCAGCACGCAGCGCCGTCCGTCACCGACGGACTGTAGTGTATACATCGATTCTCTGGTCTTTTTGTTCGTTCATTAAGTACTTTTACATGTAAGCTAACAGTACATGCTTTGCAAGGACACAGGCGCAACAGTGGCAGTGCTAATGTGAATAGGCACAAAGTCACATGATTCTCTCTCTCACTCTCTTTCTCTGCCCTCAAACAAAAGTCAAAGTCCTCTCTATGATCAAATTGCCAGATTATCAATAGTATGTGTTAATGTATGAGCAGCAATAGTGGGTCCTATTAAACTAAGAGAAATGCAAAATGATACGCCATAAACTGCCTGTCTTTTTCCATAACCCACACAGTGTGTTGAATAGATGGAAAGCAGGCTGTAATATCGTTTGCATGTTTCATAAAGCTACTTGTGTGTGTATGTAGCCTTTCACAGACATGCGGCTAAAACACTGGTTGTGTGTCAATGTTAATAAACTGTCAATTACCACGCAGATCAGTAGTAATAGCACATTAATTACACTGTAACGTCTTCTGAGAGGGTACAGATGCGGAACCAATATTGGGACCTGTAAGTTAACTTGTAGGAGTGTGCAAATATACCCTCTGCCAGGAAGGAAATGAAATGAGAGTCCCTTTGCACAGATAATGCTCTAAGGTAGTAAAATTAACACACTTTAGAGTAATAGGGATATTATATACATCATTCATTCAGTCCAGAGATGCAGTAACTAAGTACATTTGCCTAAATAAGTAGCCTACTGTAGGCTACTGTAAGTAACCTATATAATTCTGAAGTACTTGTTCTTTAATTGAGTATTTCCGATTTCCAGCATATCTCAGCTCCAAATATTGCACTTTGACTCTAACACAATTGAAAACTTGAAATGGTTGTACAATTGAGCTATTCCAGACCAATCTGCTGACAGGCAATGTTTTTGCCCACAGCTGATTCAGTCTGGCTTTAGCCAGGCTAGGTAGATGTTCTATTACTTTCACTTGTGCTTAAAGTACATTTTGAAGCCAAATTAGTCATTTACTCAAGTGCATATTGCAGTATTGATACGTTTAAGTAAAGTAAGACAGGTTTAACTAATGCCTTCCAACAATAAAGTTATACATCATTCATTCATCCACCCATCCATCCACACACTCACTCACTCACCAGACGGGTGATGAGGATGATGTTGTTGATGGTGGTGGTGGTGATGGTGGTGGTCCACCCCCGGCGGTCCTCCTCCTCCGGGATGGTTCAGGAGCGCGGCGGGGTTCAGGTGCGGGTGGGTCTTCTCCAGGGCGGCGCACAGCTCAGGGAAGCGGTCCCTGTCCTGGGCCTGGAGCAGCATCTTCAGCAGGAGCTCCACCTTCGCCTTCTCCTCGGCCCCCGGCACCGGCGGACCCCCGCCGCCGGGACCCACACCGCCGCCCTCCGACTCCAGCTGGTAGCGCTCGGCCGGGCTCAGGGCGCCGGAGTGGGCCAGCACCTCCACCAGGCTGCCCGGGTCCGTGATCTGCTCCACCAAGTTCGGGTAGCACTTCTCCAGCAACTCTTTATGCTTGGACTCCATTGGTTACGATTAGTAGGCTATTCCCTCTCCCTCTATGGTCAAATATTAGGAAAACATAAGGTCATGGACATGGTAAAGAAAAAATACACATGGGGCGAGCTATCCACGCTTCGGGGGGCGAGTTATCTGGAATTCCTTTACTTTTCCTGAAAATCCGAGGTCGGCCGTTCTTTCGCTTCACTTCTCGCGGTGGCGAGATGGAAAAGGGGCGACCGTACCCATGGTTGGTGAACACAAAGTTATGTGTTTTACTCCCTTCGTCGGGAGTGTTTCATATCGTAAATCCGCACCGTCATTTTTCCAAAGCACCCAGCAGTAGTGTCCCCCCCACTGTCCCCGGGTGTCCGATCTTTCTTGATCTCAGTTCTCACAACAAACCCGATCCGAAAAATACAAAACTCCACCTATTTTTCCACCTCTCTCTCCCCCCAACCTCTCTGATCCCCTCTTCTTCTTCTTCTTCTCCTTCACAAAAAGATCGCGGCGTTGTTGTTGTGTTGTTTTGTTCTTTTTTTAGTCAGCAGAGAGGAGTCGCAGCTCGGGCGGTGGGAGTAGTAGTAGTTGTTCTTCTTCTTGTTGTTGGGACGCTTCTGTTCGCTCCCGACGAGTTGAAGAAGGAGACACAAGTCGTAGCCATGTTTGTTGAAGAAGCAGCAGCAGCCCAGGGCTGTTTGTTTCTAAAGAATACGGAGACGAAACAGTCCAAATGCATGTTTGCGTTTCCAACTCTTCGTCCTCCCCTCTCTCGCTCTCTCTCTCTCTCTCTAGTCTTGTCTGTCTGGAGGAGGGGAGCTATACCAATACTAGCACTAACAAAACTCTTCTGCTTCTCTTCTTCGGCTCCTCCTGGCTCTGAGAGAGAGATATTGTCTATCTCTACATGTTGGGACAGAAGAAATGTTGGGAAAAGTGTCTCCTCCGCCGGTACTCTACTTCTCCTCCAAGTACTACCAGGTCTCCCTTCTTCTTCTTCTTATTCTGCTGCTGCTGCTCTGACTGTGCCGCACCAAACTCCGCCATGTCTCTCTCCCTCTCTACTCTCACTACTATTCCCACGCACGCGCGACACACACACACACACACACACACACACACACACACACACACACACACACACACACACACACACACACACACACACACACACACACACACACACACACACACACACACACACTGGAGTCCCAGGGCTCAGAGTAGGGTGACCACCTTTGCGTGGGACAGTCCCTCTCTCGTTCGAAATTTCCAAGACTTTTTTTTCGAGCGTCCCATCCGATAATATCCGACCCATATCTCGGGATTTATTTTTTTATTTTTTATTTTTTTGAGTGAAGGTGCGGAAAATGACGTCCTCCACACTTTTGGGGAATTGAATTGAATAGAATTTAATCAGGGGCGGATCTAGGCATGGGCAAAGGGGGGGGGGGGGGGTAAGTGCCCTGACTGCCCCACCAAACAGGACTGCATGGAAACAACCCAAATTTAAAATTAAATTGTCTGTACTTAAAATGATTTGAAACACTAATACACTATGCTACTAACTAACTACAGTTGGGGCTGGGGCACCACTAAACCAACAGCATTTTCATCATTGAAACCATAACATCACATGTCGGTTGCAACTTCAGCAACAACTGATGTTATATTATTGATGGTTTACTTGCCTAATAAAGTAAATAAAAGTCCTGTAAAATGGTATGGGTGTGGTATGGGTGGGAGTCGCCCCCATACCCCCCCCCCCCCCCCCCCCCCCCCCCCCCCCCAATTGGGAAATGTTATATCCGCCCCTGAATGGAATTGAATTGAAATGACTTGAACTGAAATTTTAATTGATACTCCCATCACTTATGAGCAAAATTACACTGATGTCAAGGTCAGACAGTGCACTTCTAACTGCTGATTAAATCATTAATTTAATCCGCTTAATTGTGGGCTGATCATCCCCACCTAAAACTGGGGATCTGCTTTTTTTTTTTTTTTTTTTTTTTTTTTTCCAAATACCAGATCTACAAGCTCTACAAGCTTTGAGCTTGAAGATCATCTGCTGTTGCTGCAGTAGCCTACCTGAATTGAAATCCTGATCATTATGTTTCGGGATAGTTTTGTCCCATCATGTTCCACACACAAGCAATACGGCTGTCCCTCAAATGAAGTTTGCAGTTGGGATCTGGTCACCCGAGTTCAGAGTCTGGGCTGCCAATCATTGTTTTCCGTGCCATGTAAGGTAAAATCGGGGCGGGACCTAGAACAGGCTTACCTGTTTTTTAGAAGACAAAACTTCACATCATGCCTAGCCTACATTCTAGTTTCGGACATGAGATTCTAGTTTCTGATTTTTGTAGGTTTTTGTGTCCATATGACTACACCCAAAAAGTACTTCCATAGAGGGTAGTCAAAATGAATAAAACCGGTGCTAATATTATAGAAATAGTTCAACAATACAAATGACATTTGTTTTTTGTTTTTTTTATTCATTTACATTTAGTGACCACTGACCTCCACAAAATGACCACAACTACTTCATATTCCACCAAAACCAGAGCAGAACTCCCACCACGTGGCTCTGGACATCAATTAATACAGTTGACACCACTATATTAATGGGCAGTATTTCATACGGCTTAAGTAAAAAAAATCTGAACTATCCCTCGGAGTGCATGCCAACAGTTTGTCGCGTGTCACTTCAGATATAAACATATGCCATGATGAAAATGACTGTAGATGCAGAGAGAGAGACAGTGACTGCAGTCATACAGACATGCTGATGTTTTCTTGGACTCTCTCCAAGGCAGGAGGACCAAAGCGAGCCCATCATGCGGCTGTAGCAGTAAGGAACCAGATTTATTCCTTTGGGGGATGCTATGAAAGATGGATGACCAAGGATAAGATGGATGTCCATGTTTTCAACACGGTGTCCTTATGCTGGAAGGTGTTACCCCCGGTGACTACTAAAAGGGATGACATTGACATTCCCCCTGGGTGTGGCGGACACACAGCTGTGCTGGTAGAGGATTCAGTCTACATCTGGGGGGGACTCCACTGGGGAGTCCGTCCGAGACTACGGGGGAACAACAACGTGCTTTATGGATTTAATGTCGACACCCACATGTGGTCCAAACCCAGGGTTACCGGGACTATCCCAAAGGCAAGGAATTTCCACTCAGCCTGCGTCTTGGGCAAGGTCATATTGATCCATGGAGGACGTGTCCAGGAGGGCAATGACACCAATGACACGTTCAAGTTGGACCTCACCACAATGGTCTGGACTTTAATTGACATCACGGGTTGTCTGTGTCCACCACCCGTGTCCTGTGGTCACTCTGCAACCATCATTGGAACAAAGATGTTTGTATATGGGGGCCTGGTGATCAACCAGACAATCAGAGTGTTTGATACAGACACCAGCGACTGGATGAGCACACCATCTGCACTGCAGATGCAACATGAACACTGGCAGTTTCATTCAGCTTTTGCCTACAACGGCGAGCTGTACATAGTGGGTGGCCACAAGAACTTCAAGACCACGTGTATCATGTGGAAATTCAACCCAAAGACCTTCTCCTTGAAGGGGGTTGAGCCCAAGGGGAAGAAACGGTGTCCACAGTATGCTATGTGCTGCTGCGTGGTTGGGGATCGCATTGTCCTGTTTGGAGGATTCAAAGGAGACCACAATTTTTTAGGTGACGTGACGTACATCGTGGAGTTAAGTCCCCATTTGAAGATGTTATGTAAGCTAGCAGTGAGCCAGCACGGCCTGGACCAGTCTGGACTCACACACGACATCAGGTGGGAACTGGCAGCCATGACCAAAACAACACGCAACAGGAATTTTTTGCAATTTTTGCAATTTTGCAATTTTAAAGTGGGGTTGCCCCGATGATATTGTGATTGTGACCTCGTGACCAGTGTTGGGAATATTACTTTACCTTGTTAATATATTATTTATTAATTATGAACTTCATTTTAAAACAATATATTATATTACAATATTACTGTCTGAGTAAGTATAATATATTAATATTACTATTACATATTACTTAAAAAAATATGTCTATATAATTAAATATTTAGTATCACTATTACACACCTACAATAAAGCAAGCACACTTGGCTATCTGGACAAATCCATATGAAATCAACTTGAAAAAACAAATTTATTCCTTGAATTCATGAAAGCCTTTTGCAGTTGTCAAGATAATTTCACAAGAATACTTGCAACGAAAGTAAGCAAACAGAAAGTAATATTGAAAGTAATGCAGTAATGCAGAAAGAAAAGTATAATATATTAGAATTGTTATGTTAAGTAATATATTTATATTACAAGTTACTGCATTTTGGTAATATATTATGTAATATATTAAGTTACGCAGTGCACATGTCCCAACACTGCTCGTGACATAGTAAAAGAAAGTTTTACATCATCACACGTACCTTCCGTGTTCCAGCCAATTGAAACATTTTGATGTTTCTCCACAGGTAAGTCTGTGGAGGATGTAATGCAGATGGTATGTCTGCGACAGAGATGCTAGCCCCACTGATATTGGAATGGTGACGTGATGACGTAGTAAAAGAAGGTTTTACATGGCGTAGTATTTATTTATATTTAAAACTTCACTTGTCTCTAGCTTAAAAAAAAGTTACAAATGTTTTTTTTTTAATCACATTTTTCACACCCCATTGATTTACTGTAGCTCTGACGTGTCAAGGCGACTTTGATGGCTAATAACTACCTGATAGAATAAGTTATGGGGAAAGGGTTACGCCAATTTCAAGCCAAGACCGTAAGCTTTCTGCTAGTGTAGGGCTGATTATCATGTGATGTGTGTTTGATGAGCAATTCAAGTAAGAGTAAATTCAGTAAGAGTAATAACCAGCCCAGGTCTCCCTTACTGTAGTTCTACATACCTTTTCTTAATATATACTGTATAGGCCTGTATATTTTTTTATTTTTCAAAACCCTAGAACCCGTCGTTTGTTAGCCTACAATAACATGCAACCCCATTCCAAACCCACCTCAGTAGGTTACCTTCATTACCTTAGTTACCATCTCCATCAACAGCCAATGACACCACTAATTTTTGCCATGACATACTGTACAGTACATACCCAACCAACCTGATCGTATTGCACCGATAACCACACTGCACTCACCTAAAATGTCATCAATAGCTGCAGTAGCAGAGGATTATAGTGTTCAAGGATTTAAACTATGCTCAGAACCTGTATGTGTTGTAGTCCTTTTTATAATTTGGCAGTTGGCACAAATAGATTGCATTTGTACCTACAATCCTGCGTGTTTGAAACTATAACAAGCTCAGTTGAGCTCCATCTTCTGGTATCTGTCTGCATGCATGGGCACTGGTCATGTGAGTTTCTTATCTTTATAACAGTGGTTCTCACAGTGGGGTCCAGGGACCCCTAAGGATACATAAGGGAGTGTCATAGGGTCCCTATATTAGTTAGGATCCATAAGACCAGTGGTTTTCAACCAGTGTTCCTTGAGAGAGTTCCACATGGTCCTCAGGCTAAATGATTGAAATGGTTGGTAACTCTTTTGAGAACGTAAAAATGAATCTGAAGTAGCCCAAGTCTACACAACTAGAGAATGTAGAATTTTGACCTGTATGTTTGACTGTTTTGTTTCCCAAAATCCAGCCTATAATTGTGGTCAAAAGCAAAAGATCTTTAGTTTGGGGGGCTGTGGAGCTAAAATGTGATCAGATGGTGGCCTGTGAGTCAAATTCTGAATAAATAGTGGGGCCAGGTATCAAAAAAGGTTGAAAACCTCTGGTTTAGACTACAGCCTCACAGAGGAGAAGCAGAGAAGTGGTCCTATTAGTTTGTTTGGAGAGATGCTATTGCTTTTACGTTTAGTGGCATTGGGATCTTGGTGAACCATGCATGAGGTGCAATGCAAGTATAGTGTAGCCACTGATAGCAGTATAGTAGTGATGACAAGGCACAGTTTCTTTCCTGGCTTGTTTCCCGTGACACATGTGCATTGTGCAGTGCACTGCACTCTGTCTTCTGCTCCATATAATCCATGATCTGAAAGCCGTAAACACCGCAGGCAGCTACAAGTCACATCGTAGACAACAGGGAGAGCCTCTAGGATAGATCGGTGGGTCTCACACCTTTTAAATTCATCTCAAGGACCCCTGGTTTCATGTGCAATACAGGCCAACGTTTCCCAAAAAATTCGATGTTTCTTTTTTTTCTTTCTTTCTTTTTTTTTCTTTTTCATTCCTAAGGTTGGGGAAGATCAGTGAATCACACCTGCGTGAACTGAGTGGCACCAACACAGCTGGCCGGATGCACTGCAGTTATAGTTATATAACTATTATATTTCACTGCAAATTGCCCATTCAGGTGCCACTTTAGGTCAGTCAGCACTATTGCAGCTGTTTATACTCCGGACAGATCTGTCAGAGAGACATACAACCATTTGACATCACTCACAAATACAAAAAAAAAAAACAAAAAAAAAACAGAATATTTACTTGTGATCCATTAAAAAATATGATACACAAACCTTTGTTTTAGAAACACTGATGTATACAGACTGTGGTAGTGCATGTGTTTCTGAATACCACCGGGGTTACTTCAAGGCGGTACATGAGAGAATGTGGAAAATGGGAGGTGAGGGGAGAAATGTGTGAAGCTGCTGATCTTGCTGCTGCACGTTCTTTAATAGTGTCAGCTAATGCGGTTTTCATTTGCAGTTTTCCCATCGAAATGTTGCACTCATGTAGAGGGGAATCAGTGTAAGCGGGTACTGAGTATACTGACTATGATGCCTAAGCAGTTTGAGTAGTACCAGAGAGGGCTTGACTGACTGACTGACATAGTGCATAGTAGATGTGGGAAAACCATGCAAGCATAGGCTACTGTGCACAGCTTTTAATCCTAATTCTGCACACAGCAGGACTATAGTTGTCATAAGTTCTGAACAGCTTGAACAATTCAAATAATTATTATGTAACCTGCTCTGTTTTTGCAGGGATATCCATGCGGCTCTTATAGCAAGAAAACCCCCGACTACCGGATTGTCGCGGAATTATGCAAATTCCTAAAGTATACCAGTCACACATGGGGAGGACTATAGTCCTACTGTGTGCTGTATATGCATAGCATTATGGACTGTACTGTACAGCATGTTGTAATGTAAATATAACAGTAAAATAACTGGTTCTGGTAAGGATGCGTTTCTATATGTTTGAGCAATTATGTTATATAAACAATTATGAACAATTATGTTATATAAATATTGGAAAGAGAGATTAACATTCTGTGTCTCCCATCTTTCGCATGTGGAAAAACAAGGAGAACACTATACTGTATGTCTGAGATAAATAATGAGCGGTTGCTGTATCTCATTATGTTAATGTTGCGCATGTAATCCTTTGGATTTGAAATTTGCTTATAGTCATGAAGGTTAAAGCAGGATTACGGTCCATGGCTACCAAATGTCACCTAAAACCAGTAACCACAAATCCTATCACACCGGGGGAAGTTCCACTGTTACATGTCTCGATGTCTGTGTGTATGACAAAAATGAATCACTTCTAATAACCCTGTTTTGTACTTTGTAAAAAGTGTGACTTTTCATCAGGCCCGGATGTAACATTTCCCAATTTGGGGATATTTTAAATTCTTTAGTTCTGTGACCCACAAGATGTATATCTTGAGCATGACTTATATTAGGCAAGTAAAGCATCAACAATAACATCAGTTGTTGTTGAAGTTGCAACAGACACACAGCATGCATAAAGCTAAAGGTCTGACTCAGAGAGTTTTCTGTTTTCAATGATGAAATGCTGTTGGTTTAGTGGTGACACAACTATAGCAGTAGTAGTGTTTCAAATATTTTTAAATATACTTACCGTATAAGCACTTTAATTTGAAATATCTTTGAAATTTGGATGCCATCATGCATGGCATCATGTTTGGTGGGGCAGTCATGGCATTTAGGGGGGCATATTGCCCCTCCATGCCCATGCCTAGATCCGGCCCTGCTTTTCATGCAACAAAGGTAATAATAGATACATACAGCATGTGTCTGGAAAGCAAGTCAGTAGTGTCTCCCAGGTCCAAATCAACCAATACATACAGTAGTCGCATTCTATTATTTAAACTGTCTCTCTCTGCAGAAATCTCGCCACTGCTTTTGTTCCATTTCACTACTAAAATATAGATGCTCCTCTCCAGGGGCGGATGTAACATTTCCCAATTGGGAGGGCAGGAGAAAATGGTATGGGGGTGGCTTCATCGCCCGTGTCGCGAAGCGACACGGGCGATGAAGCCGCACCCACAACATTTTCGGCTACAGGACTTTTATCAGCCAATTAAGCATCAATAATAACATTGGTTGTTGTTGAAGTTGCAACTGGCACGCAGCATGCATAAAGCTAAAGGTCTGACTCAGAGAGTTTTCTGTTTTCAATGATCATGAAATGCTGTTGGTTTAATGATGCCACAACTGTAGTTAGTTAGTAGCAGTAAGAGTGTTTTAAATCATTTTAAATGTAAGCACTTTAATTTGAAATAACTTAGGTTGTTTTGCATGCCATCATGTTTGGTGGTAGGTATAGGCATTTGGGTGGCATTGCCCCTCCCCCATGCATGCCCATGCCTAGATCCGCCCCTGCTCCTCTCTGTTACACCAAGGTCATTTAATGTGACTGACGGGTGAACACTAGTCCACTTTAGGGAAGTCATATGGCTATCGAAGCGGAGGTTCATATAATTCCCAGAGGCGTTGGAATCGACCAGACATCGTCTCACACCATTTTTCCAACTCAAAGCCGTGCATGGTGTTATGGAAACAGACATTGATTATCCTCCCTTTTTATGAATGGATCTGTCTGGTTTTCCTTTTTTTCCTTTTGTTGGAATACATTGTTTATGTAATATATAGCCTACTGTACGGGTTCAGCCCACATTACATAATCTACTTATTTTGAAAGACTTTTTTTTTTGTCTAGCTCAGTTAGGATTAAGTTTGAAAATGTACATCTAATCAGCACAGTCGTGTGACATGTCTTGTTTTAGGGCCTGTGAAATGGATGCACCAACAATAGGTGTACCATTTAAAGACTAGACAACTGCCAGAGGCTTTATGATAAACTGTACATTTAAAAGGATACCTGACTAATAAACATCACTTAAAACATTATATGCGCCCTATATAACTAAACAAATCAAAACACAATTGGCATCTTATTTCTTTCATAAATAGAGAATATTTCACTCAACAGGAACTGCTGCTGTCGCAGGATGATGATGTCACATGTCCTTGTGTGGTCTAGCTCTATGGAATATACGGAATGCACATGCTCATGTACGACATCATCATCCTGCGACCGGAGCACCTCGTATTGAGTGAAAGATTCTGTATTTATGAAAGAAATAAAGTATTGAAGGTGTTTTTATCTGCATATTTTAGTTATAGAAGGCAAGTATAGTGTTTTAAGGCATATTTGTCTTATTAGCCAGGGATCTCTTTAAGGTTCTTGGCTGCCTGTCAGCAGATTGGTCTGGAATAGCTCAATTCTATGCCAATTTCCTACTTCAGAAAATCGGGGTGGCCAATCAGGACACAGTATTATGTTTGCATACTTACGTCCTCATTGGCCACCCCAATTGTCTGGAGTAGAAAATATATTATACTTGATATACCGTATATGTCATATATATCAAGTATAATACAAGCATAAACACATATTGCAAAATAGAACACATACTGTAAATGACATGTAATGTACATGCCGGCGAACCACTCTTACAATCTACCACTCATTTTAAAAGAACAATTTGTGTTAATACTTATACTTAATACACAGCCATCATCGGGTCATGTGTTGGTTTTGTTTTGGAATGGGATACAGCAGGTGTTTTCAAACATGTGGTCCGGGGACCACCAGTAGTCCCTGAGAGGGTTCAGGTGGTCTCCAGCTAAGTTGGTCAGCCATCTTTAGTTTTACGTGTGGGGCTAAAAATGACATCAAATCATGGTCTGTGGCTAGCTCAAATGCTAAATAAATGGTGGGCCCTGGTGTCAAAAAGGTTGAAAACCACTGAGGTACGGTACTATCTCATTCCATGAGAAACATACATTTGCCTGGTGCACAGGGGTCTTAGGATGTGAGGGCTCAGAGGGGAGCCCACACATAAAGCTCAGCATCACCAAGTGACAGCCGACCACAGCGTATACAGCACAAATGTCAGCACATCCACCACAACTCGTGATGACAACACAGAGGCTTATAATCGATCCACATTGTCTCCTATATGCAACGACTGCTGCTGACAACTCCAATAAACCACTGGAAAATTGGCAGCTTCTTGTGTTTTCGGCTGCATGCGTGAGTCCCAATGTCAAGAAGTTGTTTTCAAAGTGTTTACGACATCAACAACTCTTAATACTTTTATGGCAGGTTCAAGATTGTGTTGTTACACATAATCATATCTACAACCTAGATGTGTAGGTTTAAAGTGCTTAAACTAATACATTTAGCTGGTGACCCCCCCGGTAGTCTGAAAATCAATCAGAATTGCCAAAGGAAAAATAATCCTTGATCAGATTAGGTCTGTGAAAAATCTAATTTGACCTACACTAAAAACTATATTTTCATGGGGGTGAATGAATGACTGAATGAATGAATGCATTTATTGCAGACTCAGGCTCCATAGAAAAATAAACAAAACATATAATACAATGGATATACACACATTCAATAAAAACAGTCCAAATGTCCCAATGTTGGACAGGCATTTGTGACAGTTATAAATAAAGGCCTTTGTGTAAGGTTAGAAGAGCAACCTTTTTTTGCAACTTTTGACAGAGTTATTTAAACAGACAATGATACTATTCACAGACTCATCCAAGCCAAAAAACATGACGCTATGGATTAACTTCTGGAGAACAGCTTGAAATGAAAAGTATTACACCCACAGACATTTCTCTGGCGCTGCAGCATCTATAAGCTGTTTTCTAGTGACTTGCAAAAAGCTAGGACACGAATAGCCCACCACTGCGCAGAATATTTCTGTTGCTGATGTCATTTTTTTTTGCAATCGTTTACAGTGAGCCTCATTAAAAGTAAATTAACCTCCCACAACACAAAACAAAAACAATAAGACCGAGCGAAACAACAGAGCTAAGACTCGAGGACATCTTCTACACAACATGCTATTTATAGCTCCGTTCCATTGAGCTGCAAACTTCAAACATTTTCCCCTTCACAGATTATGGAGCAACAATACAGGATCCATGGCACTTATGTAAGCCACGTTTGCATCCACCCTTTGAGGCTCAGTTATGGATCCTTCCAAGGAGTGGTTGGGTTGACTTCATTCATTGCATTCACTGATCTGTCTCTGTCCCAGTTATGGGCGTATGTAACATTTTATGTTATTGCTTTTTCTTTTTCTGAGAAAAAAGGCAAAACTATGGAATGCACTTCCCATAGCAAATATAACCACACTCCCTAGTCCCTATCTTCCGCCGCAGTCTGAAAACACACCTTTTCAGACTCCATCTCAGCCCATAGCACTTGCAGTACATCAGCCCATAGATAGATTTTAGAAATCTAAAATATAGAGATTTTAGATTTAGCATATTTCACTTGGATAGGAGTTACCTTTATAGGATATATTGCAAGCTTTCCACTTGAATTGTTAATTGCAATTGTAAATGAAACTAATCTGTACTGTATATACCGTATATGATGATGTAAATCGCTCTGGATTAAGAGTGTCTGCCAAATGCCGAAATTGTAAATTTTAGAGATGCCATTGAATGGGACCAATGCATGTCAAACTGGGGGTCCTTGGAATTAAAAGGGGTTGAGCATCACTGCTAGAGCTGTAAAAACCTTCTCTTCTCTAATGGGGGTCCCTGGCATACCTTTTCAAAGGGAGGTTTGTGGGCTAATTAGTGTCAATTTGGTTGTCCTCGACATATAGAAAAGTTTTGGAACCACTGGTGGAGGATAGTGCCTTCTAATGCTCAGTTCATCATTTGTCACTGTTCAGGCTGCATGAACAGCAGCTTGAGCACTCAGTTTTTGACCCCCCTGTGCCGCAACTCCTCTACTAGATGGCTCTGGGTTGACTCAGTAGTAGGCCAAGGAGGAGAAAATGGAACTGAATTTGAAATGCAAATCTGTCATTATGCCCGAGTTCCCTACAAAGAATAATCACTCACACTCACGCAAATACATCATTCCAGTTGCTCACACACAATGCTGATATGTCAGAGCATTTTTATTGAAATGAGTTACGGGTTGATATTGCAGTATACATCACATCTATGAAATAGCAATTAGTGGTACAAAAAGACAAACTAAATCAATTCAGTTCAATGCATGAACCGTTTAGCAAACCATACTGCAATGTAAAAAGAAAAACAAAATCACTATAGTTAGTAAAAATAGTGAATACATTCCAATTCAATTTTAAACCAAAACTTCATGTTGAACAAGCAATTAAACCCATCTACCGGTACATACAAATTACATTTGTACGTGGGCCCAGGGAGCCCCCTGCTGGCTATAAATGAAAACGCCATACTTGCAATATTGAGACGAACAATATGTAACGATTGCATATAACATTGATCCCGGCGTGAATAAAAGAGATACATTGTACACTGGCTATAGGATTCCTATACACAGGCTTTGGGCCTTCAGCATTTTCAATACAAGGCAACATCGTGTCAATAATAGCTGCTGAACATTGACTGAAATGTTGATGGCGGTTTAAACAAGATGTGCTAAAAACAACAACAACAAAAAGCGATAAAAGAAGGAGCTATTTTTTTTGCAAACAGGACTAAAGCTGTGGTCCGTTAGTTGACACAGAGGCACTTTATAAATTGTCATTAAAATCTATAGATATATAATATCTCTGCAGGCAGGCAGAAACAACCTAACTCGATGTATATATATTTTTTTTTCCAGGAAATGAAATTAGAAAACTGTTTTCTAAAATGACTGGCATCCAATTGGAAAGACTGAATTTCCCTAATTGTCCCTAATCTAGGACAATAAAAAAAAAACTCCAAGCAGTAAATGCTGTCGGAAGAAGGTAAAAAAAAGAAAGAAAAGATGAAGTTGATGTTTTAGTACCATCCTAACACATCACTTGGCACTTTATTATGATGATTACCGTGCTATGACACTTCATTTTGTACTGCTCTTGGTTGTATTACTGTTGTATTACTTTTGTATTACCGTTTTAAGGTTTCAAACCTCTATGAACTGATTGTCAATCAAAACTGCCCTCTGGAGGAACATTAATAAAGAACATGAGCTACTAAAGTCAGCATCACGTCTTTGTTTTACGACATTAGGTGGAGAGGTGTTTTTTTTGTCAGAAGCGATTCTTAGAATACTTTTCACTGGTGCAATATATATTTTTAGAGAGATGTAAAGGGTATTCCATGGGGTCGATTTATGAAAAAATAACATCAAAAACCTTGAGTTGAGTTAGGTAGTTTCCGCCACGACAGTGACGAATCTTGGCAAACATCTAAGCGTTGTGCAGTAGCACAAAGATGGCGCATGTGTTGAAATGCAATTAGCTTTGTTCCACTGACATGACGCCGAACGATTATCCCAAGACGAGGAAAGTAATAGTGATATATACGTTGTGATTGTGAACTATAACATGCATGATGGCAGGACGCTGATATAAGGACATCATGGGAGCCGATGGGCTAAACTATGAAGCGCGTAATACGTTGTCCTTATATGGCCGTGGTTATTTCCTCCTTCATGTGTGTGTGTGTGTGTGTGTGTGTTTAGTCACTTCCACCGCACAGCTTCAGCAGCAGCTTCTTGTAGTCTCCAGAGGTGTCACCCTAAGAGAGAGAGAGGGAGAGAGAGAGAGAGAGAGAGAGAGAGAGAGAGAAAGAGAGAGAGAGAGATGTCAGCAATATATAAAATAAAGTGATGATCAAAGATTTGCATCACATTTTCACATTTTGTCAAAAATAGCAGAACGACAAGCTCATATCGCGCCACTCGGTGGCGCGATATGAGCTTGTCGATCTGCTATTTTTTCAACAGCTAAAACGCCAAAACGCGTTCAGCGCGGAAGGGGTCAACCATCCATCCTTCATAAGTCTGCACACCTATGGAGAGTGACTTGCATTATAACATACGTACCGAGATGGCGGTGTAGAGTGACTTGCCGTAGAGCCTCACATACTCCTGCCTGATGTCCAGCATGTCCACCTCAGAGCGGGTCACCATGACACGGATCAGTGTCCTGTCTTTGGTCCCTGCTCCCTGTTGGCATACATAGGAAGGACATACATTTGTTGGGCAGTACCGAATTTTAGATTACATATTACTGTAATATTATTACTTTTGCTCCAAAAAGTAAAGTAATGAGATTACTCTGCAAAAATGGGTAATAAGTAATGCATTAATTTGCAAGTAACGCCAAGTTACTTGTTTAAAATGAGCTTGTTGCTGCATGCAAAAATAGAACAGATTTACAAGCTATCGACACGTACTGGAACAGAGATGTGCACTAGATTGTAGATCCAGTCCACACGCTGCATCCTGTGCACAGTTATGTATACTACAAATCGCTTGCTGCTTTATTTTGTGTTTTATTTTTAAATACAAGACCTCATCTGTCTTTGAAAACAATTGTGAAAAAGTTTAAAATGTCAAAGAGACAAATTTCGAAATCTGGTTTTGTTAGTTGCAGGCGTGTTAAGGTTAAAATTCTCCCACTGCTTCTCTCTGCTTATTTGTATTTTTTTTTTTAATCTAAGAAAGACATTTACAAAGTCGGATTTTGTTGGCTTTGTTTTCAGGTGCAGTTTGTGGGATTGGAGACTATTATTATTCCAATAAATTGGATTCATTTCTAAAAAGAGCTCGCTAAACAGATTATGTTGTACATCTTTATTTTTTCAAAGGTGGGAGTTGAGAACTTGGGAAAGTAATAACGTAATATGTAATAGATTACTCTGTGATTCCAGTAATAAGTAAAGTAATGATATTACTTTGTCTAAGGGGTAACGAGTAAAGTAAAGAAGTTACTTTTCTAAGTAATATTGACCAACACTGTTAGTACGACAACACCATCTGCCCCGACACGTGTGGCTGGTTCAAAACTCACCCATGGCTGCCGATATGAGCGGAGAGTTAAAACTAAGCTGCGGTGGCTTAAACCCAGAGCCTTTCAATATACAAAAGTTGTACCAGTGATGGGGCACACAGCAGCCTGGTCATGTGGGTTAGTCATGTGGTCACGGAGAGTCTACTGGAGTTAGAAATACTTTTTTTTTCAAACAGAGCGGCACAAATAAGAGCTATTTCACATATTTCATATATGCAAAAATGACAAGCAATTTAAAGCATTTTACAGTAACTAAAGTCCCTGTAATGTGTATGCTGTGCTATTAATACAAAAATACCTACAACAGAAGGATTTTAAAGCCAGTCACTTTGAGAATGAGGAGCTATTGGAGAAACTACCATTCTGCTCTATCAAGGCGTCACTTAGAGGCGTGAGCGGCCGCCATGGCGTGAACGGAGTAGGTGTAACTCTTGTCTATTCAAAGGTTCTGGTTAAACCTATCCCGACATGCGGCCAGGGGCGGATGTAACATGTCCCATTTGGGGGGACAAGAGAACATGTTGGAGGGGCAAGAGAAAATGGTATGGGTGCGGCTTCATCGCCCGTGTCGCTTCGCGCCACGGGCGATGAAGTCGCACCCATACCATTTTCAGTTGCAGGACTTTTATTAGTCAAGTAAAGCATCAATAATAACATCAGTTGTTGTTGAAGTTGCAACAGACACGCAGCATGCATAAAGCTAAAGGTCTGACTCAGAGAGTTTTCTGTTTTCAATGATAAAATGCTGTTGGTTTAGTGGTGACACAGCTGTAGTTAGTTAGTAGCAGTAGTAGTGTTTCACATGATTTCAAACATAAGCATTTTAATTTGAAATATCTTGGGTTGTTTTGCATGGCATCGTGTTTGGGGGGGCAAACTGGGTATTTAGGGGGGCATTGCCCCCCATGCCCATGCCTAGATCCGCCCCTGCATGCGGCAGGTTACAACATGGATTGTTAGCACGTCAGGCACGACACATGCAGATCACGCGTGCTTGACGTGACAATGTTTGAGAAGCGGCTTTCGATTTTTTTCCAGTGGAATACAAAGACAGCTGGTATAGGTCACAGTGTTTACGTACCGCCATGGCCTTATGGAGTCTCTCTGCGAAGTAGGCTGGGGTGTTCCTGATGCATTTCACTGCAAGGTGACAGGAGGAGAGAGAGAGAGAGAGAGAGAGAGAGCAGCGTTCAGTAGTGCAGTGGTGGGGAAAGTACACGATACTGCAATGTGGAGGTGCTCTGTTACCAGTGAAAGTCCAGAATACAACATTTATTTGAGTAAAAGTAAAAAGGTAGTGGCATCAAAATGTATACTTGAGGCACCAGAGGTACGAGGTGCTCTTTATGCAGAATGTGTCATTTCACGTCTTAAAAATGTATTAATAAATAGTCTGAACGGCGCAATGAAGGGGCTTAAGTGGTTAATGTTTCGTAATTATAATGCAAAATCTACGAAGTAACTAGCAACGTTTTCAAATAAATGTAGTTGAGTAAAAGTACAATATTTGAATCCGACGTATAGTACCTAGAAGTAAGAGTATTGGAAATTGGAAGTATTTCCAAGTAAGTCCAAATACTTAAAAAATACAAGAGTAAACCCACCCAAAAAAAGCAAAAGCAATACCAAAAAAAAAAGCAAAAACAGCACCATCTGCTGTTTGTTTCCATAGAATCTGCTCTTGAGGGATTACTGGTGTTCAGACACTAAAAGCAGATGCTGATTCACTTCAAAACACCCATCAACATCATAATGGAACGTTGGAGTGTCATGGTGGTAGATCTGATAAGTGCTTTCAGCCAAACCTCACTAATGTGCACTTCTCTGAAATTTAGGTCATTTATTTGGACTGGTCTAAGTAAGAGTAGTTTCAGTTCAACAAACACGGTGACGCACGCACGCACGCACACGCACACGCACACACACTATGGTGGCATAGGAACAAAATGAACAAAGTGGGGGGAGAAGACCACTTTGCTTGGCCCAGTGGATGATGGGGGAACTCACTCATTAATACACTCATATACCATCTGTTTTAATTGACAAAAAAGCTTCTCAGCTCAAATATTGGTTAACAGAGATTAATTAATTAGATTTTAGGTTAATTAGATTAATTAGATTTTCAGCCCTATAATTAACAGAACATATTCTAATCTAACGGACAGGCTCCATAGTAATTGCCACACTGACCTGACTCACATCATTACAACCATCTGTATAGAGGAATGACAATGAATGACCTTTATTTAACTAGTTAAATATATAGAGACAACAGGTCTGTGCACTGCTGTGACACTAAATGAGGTTTAAAAGTCTTTAAACACGATATCATTTACCAAATAGCCGCAAAAATCAGCTATCTGGTGGAGGGCCAAGCCAAAGCCCATGGCCATTGTCCGAATAGTACTCAATTGAAAATGCAAACGTATATACAGTACACTATAGACACTTATGCATCTCCTGGTGCCAATTAACTTTTGTGTTCTGACTTTTTACCTCTGAAAAATGCATTTCTTTTTCATCTGGGACGAAGATAGTAATATTGGCTGAACCGTGCAGTCATTTTTTGGCAAAAAAATAAATAAATAAAGACCAGCAATTAAAAGTGCTGGTTTGTGAAAAACCTTTTTCTGCCCCTAATACATATATGCAGCAACATATCCTTTGAGATTTTACAGTAACGTTGAGTAGGATGCCAAAGCACTAAGACCAGTCTTACTGCAAATGGTCTCAGGAGGGCGCTATATCAAAACTTTGTCACTTTTACAAGTGAGCCTCGCCCTCAGTTTCCAGCCATTTTGAACAGTTTGCCAGGAGTTTTGATAAATTTATGTGAAACGTTCTACACACAATCTATGAACCATTATTGACTTTATAATTTAAACTATTTATACAGGCTATATACATTCTACACATGTGTGTGTGTGCGTGTGTGCGCGCACGCGCATGTGTGTGCGTGCATGTGCATGCAATATACATATATAAAAATATATATAGTTTGTGTTGTTTATTGCTCGAATTAACTTGTAATGAATGAATGAAAGAATGTAACCGGTATAATATGATAATAATAATAATATATATACAGTATGGGCAGGCCAAGGCAGACTGTCATCTGGATGATAGCCTGATGATTGCTCTGTGCCCTTATATGTTTCTATGTATGTAACTGTTTTTCTCTTTTCTGTTCCTGTGTTTGAGTCTTGTCAAATGTGTCTATGTGTTTCATACAAGGCTTCTGTGCCGCAAGACAAATTTCAGTGCAAACTGACAATAATAATAAGTAATATATCATATCATATATCATAGCCATATTTGGGCATGACAACATCCCGACAATGTCATGTACAGGGAAAGCCATGGGTGTTAATGAAAACACTCCCCCACATTCCTCAGGACGAGTGAGACGTTGTGATGGAGGAGACCCCAAAAAGAAAAAGAGACGAAGCCTTGGCGACGGCAGAGGAGGAGACCCCAAAAAGAAAAAGGGACGAAGCCTTGGCAACGGCAGAGGAGGAGACCCCAAAAAGAAAAAGGGACGACGCCTTGGCGTCCCTAGGGGACACGTCCCAAAACGAAGAGGTGCGCACGGCACGTCTGTCGGATCAAATCTCCGAGGCCTTGGACATCAGGGACGAGTCGACGCAGTGCTACCAGAAGGGAGCCGCAGCCCCCTGCACCCCGGCCGGAATCGAGGCGCGTCGGACCCGGATCAAACTAGACCATTTCCGGGTGATGAGGAAGCTGAGCCAGGACCTGGGGAGGGTCGAGGCCCGGCTGAGGGAGATCCAGGAGGACCCGTGTGGCAGCGGCGGCGACAGGAAGGAGCTGGAGCGCCTGACAAAGCGCCGGGCGCAGCTGGTGGCCATACTGCACGTTATGGAATAACAAGAGGACTGAATTCGGGAAGATCTGGTCCGACTTCCAGGAGTACTGGTCCAAAATCCGGGACACTGAGGTCGAAGTGCGGAACGAGCTGGCCCTGTGGCTCAAATTCTCCCCCAAAATAGCAGGTGTTCACGGCTTATAGTGAGCCGTGGACGCCTGCTATTTTTCAATGAAAGTTAAAAATACCCCAAGTACACTACAGGATGGTTTCATTTGTAAATCAGCTAGTTAAGTAACTACATTTTATCATGGCACGTCTCAGAGAGAAGTGGGTGGGGGAATCGTATTTTGACGGAGGCCAGTTTCGAAATTGCAGCCGTCCGGAGGTGCCCTTTGAGAGTGGCTTGGTGCCATAGGAACAAAATGAACGAAGTCCCTTGTTTGTGCCAAATCTGGGTTGCACATGGTTAGTGGGAGAAGACAGCTTTTCTTGGCCCAGTGGATGATGGGAAACTCACTCATCAATACACTCACATACCATCTGTTTTCTTAATTGACAAAAAAAGCTTCTCGGCTCAAATATTGGTTAACAGAGATTAATTAATTAGATTGTTTTTAAATTGAGCCCCAACCCTATAATTAACAGAATATATTTTAATCTAACGGACAGGCTCCATAGATATTGCCACACTGACTGAGTCCATGTCATTACAACCATCTGTATAGAGGAATGACAATGAATGACCTTTATTTAACTAGTTAAATATATAGAGACAACAGGTCTGTGCACTGCTGTGACACTAAATGAGGTTTAAAAGTCTTTAAACACGATATTATCTACCACATAGCCGCAAAAATCATATACGTTCTACACACAATCTATGAACCATTATTGATTTTATAATTTAGAGTATTTATACAGGCTATATACATTCTACACGTGTGTGTGTGTGTGTGTGTGTGTGTGTGTGTGTGTGTGCGCATGTGTGTGCGTGCATGCGCATGCAATATACATATATAAATATATATACAGTACCGTATATAGTTTGTATTGTTTATTGCTCAAATTAACTTGTAATGAATGAATGAAAGAATGTAGCCGTTATAATATGATAATAATAATATAATTATACAGTATAGGCATACCAAGGCAGACTGTCACCTGGATGATAGCCATATTTGGGCATGACAACATCCCGACAATGTCACGTACAGGGAAAGCCATGGGTGTTAATTAAAACACTCCCCACACATTCCTCAGGACGAGTGAGACGTTGTGATGGAGGAGACCCGAAAGAGAAAAAGGGACGAGGCCCTGGCGACGGCAGAGGAGGAGACCCCAAAAAGAAAAAGGGACGACGCCTTGGCGACGGCAGAGGAGGAGGAGACCCCAAAAAGAAAAAGGGACGAAGCCTTGGCGTCCCTAAGGGTCACGTCCCAAAACGAAGAGGTGCGCGCGGCACGTCTGTTGGATCAAATCTCTAAGACCTTGGACACTGTGGATGAGTTGACGCAGTTCTACCAGAAGGGAGCCGCAGCCCCCTGCAGCCCGGCGGAGGGGTCATCAACCCCGGACGGAATCGAGGCGCGGATCGAACTAAACAGTCTCCGGGAGAGCAGGAAGCTGAGCCAGGACCTGGGGAGGGTCCTGGCCCGGCTGAGGGAGATCCAGGAGGACCCGTGCAGCGGCGGCGGCGGCAGGAAGGAGCTGGAGCGCCTGACAAAGCGCCGGGCGTGGTTGGTGGCCACGCTGCACAATCTGGACAAACAGACCAATTTCGGGAAGATCTGGTCCGACTCCCAGGAGTTCTGGTCCAAAATCCGGGACATTCAGGTCGAAGTGCGGAACGAGCTGGCCCTGTGGCAGCTCCACCGGGACGTCCGTCCACGTCCGTCCGTCCGTCCGCCCGTGTCCCACGCAAGCCCTCAGGAGGTTGAGGTTGAGTCGCTTGGACCGATTTTGATTGATTGATTCATTTCTTTTTACTTGCGCAAGTAAAAGTGATCGGTTGGGCGGTGTTAGGTCTCTCGGGGTACTCCGATTGACCGGTTTAGGTTTGATGACGTAACGGCGACATAAGTAAAATACCTTTTTAGCTAATATCACGAGTATTAGCCCCGCTCTGCTCACGCACAAGTAGGCCACAGCCACAACTTGTGTGCAACAACACGCAAAGTTTGCACTCTACCCAGTGCTGATCTAGCTTAAACCATTTCCTCCTCACATTGTAGATTCTACAAAATGCTCTGAAAGATTTGTGCTGCATTCTCAAATTCTCCCCAACAATAGCAGGTGTTCACGGCTCATAGCACGCCACTCTGTGGCGCGCTATGAGCCGTGGACGCCTTCAATGACAGTTAAAAAACACCCCAAGTACACTACAGGATGGTTTCATTTGTACATCAGCTAGTTAACTAACTACATTGTATCATGGCACTTCTCAGAGAGAAGTGGGTGGGGGAATCGTATTTTAACGGAGGCCAGTTTCAAATTGCAGCTGTCCGGAGGTGCCCTTTGAGAGTGGCTTGGTGGCATGGTGGCACAAAATGAACGAAGTCCCTTGTTTGTGCCAAATCTGGGTTGCACATGGTTAGTGGGAGAAGACAGCTTTTCTTGGCCAAGTGGAAGATGGGAAACTCACTCATCAATACACTCACATACCATCTGTTTTAATTGACAAAAAAGCTTCTCAGCTCAAATATTGGTTAACAGAGATTGATTAATTAGATTTTTTTTAATCTAACGGACAGGCTCCATAGTAATGCCATACTGACCTGACTTATGTCATTACAACCATCTGTATAGAGGAATGACAATGAATGACCTTTATTTAACTAGTTAAATATATAGAGACAACAGGTCTGTGCACTGCTGTGACACTAAATGAGGTTTAAAAGTCTTTAAGCATGATATTATCTACCACATAGCCGCAAAAATCAGCTATCTGGTGGAGGGCCAAGCCAAAGCCCATGGCCATTGTCCAAATAGTACTCAATGAAAATGCAAACCGATAAATTACACCAGGGTTCCCCAATTCATTTTCCTTAAGGGCCATATTTTGGCGAGGGTACCAGGCCTAGGGCCGAGTCCATGTGTGCGGAAATTTGGGTTTTATTTTTTTCCCCATTAATTAATGAAAAGGGTTATTTCACTTCCAAAAAAGGTTTGGTCATTTTAACATCTACTTAGGCTTTTGTGAACACAAAGTTAGTTAAGTTTTCAAGTTAAGTTGATATTTATTTCAGCTGCTCTTCATATCAAACAGATAAAAACTGATTGACTCGAGAAACTTAAAAATTGTTTTAAGTTTCTCGAGTCAATCAGTTTTTATCGAGTCAATCAGTTTTTATCCAGCAGTAAAATCTTGAAAGTGAAATATCTTAATTTACTGGTAGATGTAGAACAGGTTCCCAACCCATGGTCCTGGACCACCAGTGGTCCTCCAGAGGTTTCCAGGTGATCCCTAGCTAAATTATGGAGAGTTGATAACCAAGGGGACCCTTATAGATTTTTAATTCTTCAGAGTGACAAAAAAATAATTTTCAGTGAAAACTCCATTTGAAAATGTATCATACTGTTCCAGCAGTGATCCTTATCATTTTACTTTGAAGGATGTCCAGTTTGACATGCATAGGCTAATGCCCCTATTTAATGCCATATCTGGCAAACCAATTCATTATAACATTTATTTAGTTTATTTTATATAATAAAAGCATGTCAACTTAAAGGTAGGGGAAGTGATTTCACTTTTGTCAGATATCACCCAAAAATATTTTTTTTCTGTTAAAATTCTCTATTATAAGGTGTGGAAACCACATATGGAGTTTCCCCCTCCCCCACGTTAGCAGAGGAGCTAATAAAAGTTCCCCAGGTCACCACCAATTCTCCTCCAATCAGGAGCGAGCAGCAGGTTCACATAGTGTAGCTACTGTTGTCACATAGTGTAGCTACTGTTTTGCCCTCAGTTTCCAGCCATTTTGAACAGTTTGCCAGGAGTTTTGATAAATTTATGTGAAACGTTCTACACACAATCTATGAACCATTATTGACTTTATAATTTAGACTATTTATACAGGCTATATACATTCTACACGTGTGTGTGTGTGTGTGTGTGTGTGTGTGTGTGTGTGCGCGCGCGCACGCGCATGTGTGTGCATGCAATATACATATATAAAAATATATATAGTTTGTGTTGTTTATTGCTCGAATTAACTTGTAATGAATGAATGAAAGATTGTAGCCGGTATAATATGATAATAATAATAATATAATATATACAGTATAGGCAGACCAAGGCAGACCAGGAGGACCCGTGCAGCGGCGGCGGTGGCAGGAAGGAGCGCCTGACAAAGCGCCTGACAAAGTGCCGGGCGCGGTTGGTGGCCACGCTGCACGGTCTGGACCGATTTCGGGAAGATCTGTTCCGACTCCCAGGAGTTCTGGTCCAAAATCCGGGACACTCAGGTCGAAGTGCGGAACCTCGAGCTGGCCCTGTGGCAGCTCCACCGGGACGTCCGTCCACGTCCGTCCGTCCGTCCGCCCGTGTCCCAGGCAAGCCCTCAGGAGGTTGAGGTTGAGTCGCTTTGACCGATTTTGATCGATTGATTCATTTCTTTTTACTTGCGCAAGTAAAAGTGATCGGTTGGGCGGTGTTAGGTCTCTCGGGGTACTCTGATTGACCGGTTTAGGTTTGATGACGTAACAGCGACCTAAGTAAAATACCTTTATAGCTAATATCACGAGTATTAGCCCCGCTCTGCTCACGCACAAGTAGGCCACAGCCACAACTTGTGTGCAACAACACGCAAAGTTTGCACTCTACCGAGTGCTGATCTAGCTTAAACCATTTCCTCCTCACATTGTAGATTCTACAAAATGCTCTGAAAGATTTGTGCTGCATTCTCAAATTCTCCCCAATAATAGCAGGTGTTCACGTGGTGGATGCCTGCTATTTTTCAATGAAAGTTAAAAATGGTTTCATTTGTAAATCAGCTAGTTAAGTAACTACATTTTATCATGGCACCTCTCAGAGAGAAGTGGGTGGGGGAATCGTATTTTAACGGAGGCCAGTTTCAAATTGCAGCCGTCCGGAGGTGCCCTTTGAGAGTGGCTTGGTGCCATAGGAACAAAATGAACGAACTCCCTTGTTTGTGCCAAATCTGGGTTGCACATGGTTAGTGGGAGAAGACAGCTTTTCTTGGCCCAGTGGATGATGGGAAACTCACTCATCAATACACTCACATACCATCTGTTTTCTTAATTGACAAAAAAAGCTTCTCGGCTCAAATATTGGTTAACAGAGATTAATTAATTAGATTGTTTTTAAATTGAGCCCCAACCCTATAATCAACAGAATATATTTTAATTTAAAGGACAGGCTCCATAGAAATTGCCACACTAACTGAGTCCATGTCATTACAACCATCTGTATAGAGGAATGACAATGAATGACCTTTATTTAACTAGTTAAATATATAGAGACAACAGGTCTGTGCACTGCTGTGACACTAAATGAGGTTTAAAAGTCTTTAAACACGATATTATCTACCACATAGCCGCAAAAATCATATACGTTCTACACACAATCTATGAACCATTATTGATTTTATAATTTAGAGCATTTATACAGGCTATATACATTCTACACGTGTGTGTGTGTGTGTGTGTGTGTGTGTGTGTGTGTGTGTGTGTGTGTGTGTGTGTGTGTGTGTGTGTGTGTGTGCGCATGTGTGTGCGTGCATGCGCATGCAATATACATATATAAATATATATACCGTATATAGTTTGTATTGTTTATTGCTCAAATTAACTTGTAATGAATGAATGAAAGAATGTAGCCGTTATAATATGATAATAATAATATAATATAATTATACAGTATAGGCATACCAAGGCAGACTGTCACCTGGATGATAGCCATATTTGGGCATGACAACATCCCGACAATGTCACGTACAGGGAAAGTCATGGGTGTTAATTAAAACACTCCCCACACATTCCTCAGGACGAGTGAGACGTTGTGATGGAGGAGACCCGAAAGAGAAAAAGGGACGAGGCCCTGGCGACGGCAGAGGAGGAGACCCCAAAAAGAAAAAGGGACGACGCCTTGGCGACGGCAGAGGAGGAGGAGACCCCAAAAAGAAAAAGGGACGACGCCTTAGCGACGGCAGAGGAGGAGGAGACCCCAAATAGAAAAAGGGACGAAGCCTTGGCGTCCCTAAGGGACACGTCCCAAAACGAAGAGGTGCGCGCGGCACGTCTGTTGGATCAAATCTTGGGCACTGTGGATGAGTTGACGCAGTTCTACCAGAAGGGAGCCGCAGCCCGCTGCAGCCCGGCGGAGGGGTCATCAACCCCGGACGGAATCGAGGCGTGTTCGACCCGGATCGAACTAAACAGTCTCCGGGAGAGCAGGAAGCTGAGCCAGGACCTGGGGAGGGTCCTGGCCCGGCTGAGGGAGATCCAGGAGGACCCGTGCAGCGGCGGCGGCGGCAGGAAGGAGCTGGAGCGCCTGACAGAGCACCGGGCGCGATTGGTGGCCACGCTGCACAGTCTGGACAAACAGACCAATTTCGGGAAGATCTGGTCCGACTCCCAGGAGTTCTGGTCCAAAATCCGGGACGCTCAGGTCGAAGTGCGGAACGAGCTGGCCCTGTGGCAGCTCCACCGGGACGTCCGTCCACGTCCATCTGTCCGTCCGTCCGCCCGTGTCCCACGCAAGCCCTCAGGAGGTTGAGTTGCTTTGACCGATTTTGATCGATTGATTCATTTCTTTTTACTTGCGCAAGTAAAAGTGATCGGTTGGGCGGTGTTAGGTCTCTCGGGGTACTCCGATTGACCGGTTTAGGTTTGATGACGTAACAGCGACCTAAGTAAAATACCTTTATAGGTAATATCACGAGTATTAGCCCCGCTCTGCTCACGCACAAGTAGGCCACAGCCACAATTTGTGTGCAACAACGTGCAAAGTTTGCACTCTACCGAGTGCTGATCTAGCTTAAACCATTTCCTCCTCACATTGTAGATTCTTACAAAATGCTCTGAAAGATTTGTGCTGCATTCTCAAATTCTCCCCAACAATAGCAGGTGTTCACGGCTCATAGCACGCCACTCTGTGGCGCGCTATGAGTCGTGGAGGCCTGCTAGTTTTCAATGAAAGTTAAAAAAACACCCCAAGTACACTACAGGATGGTTTCATTTGTAAATCAGCTAGTTAAGTAACTACATTTTATCATGGCACTTCTCAGAGAGAAGTGGGTGGGGGAATCGTATTTTAACGGAGGCCAGTTTCAAATTGCAGCTGTCCGGAGGTGCCCTTTGAGAGTGGCTTGGTGGCATGGGAACAAAATGAACGAAGTCCCTTGTTTGTGCCAAATCTGGGTTGCACATGGTTAGTGGGAGAAGACAGCTTTTCTTGGCCAAGTGGATGATGGGAAACTCACTCATCAATACACTCACATACCATCTGTTTTAATTGACAAAAACGCTTCTCAGCTCAAATATTGGTTAACAGAGATTGATTAATTAGATTTAAAAAAAAAAAAAAATTGAGTCCCAGCCCAATAATTATCAGAATATATGTTAATCTAACGGACAGGCTCCATAGTAATGCCATACTGACCTGACTTATGTCATTACAACCATCTGTATAGAGGAATGACCTTTATTTAACTAGTTAAATATATAGAGACAACAGGTCTGTGCACTGCTGTGACACTAAATGAGGTTTAAAAGTCTTTAAGCATGATATTATCTACCACATAGCCGCAAAAATCAGCTATCTGGTGGAGGGCCAAGCCAAAGCCCATGGCCATTGTCCAAATAGTACTCAAAGAAAATGCAAACCTATACAGTACACCAGGGTTCCCCAATTCATTTTCCTTAAGGGCCATATTTTGGTGAGGGTACCAGGCCGAGGGCCGAGTCCATGTGTGCGGAAATTTGGGTTTTATTTTTTTCCCCCATTAATTAATGAAAGGGTTATTTCACTTCCAAAAAAGGTTTGGTCATTTTAACATCTACTTAGGCTTTTGTGAACACAAAGTTAGTTAGGTTTTCAAGTTAAGTTGATATTTATTTCAGCTGCCCTCTCCCCTTCATATCAAACAGATAAAAACTGATTGACTCGAGCAACTTAAAACAATGTCAGGGGTGTTTACATAAATAAATCTTGAAAGTGAAATATCTTAATTTACTGTTAGATGTAGAACAGGTTCCCAACCCATGGTCCTGGACCACCAGTGGTCCTCCAGAGGTTTCCAGGTGATCCCTAGCTAAATTATGGAGAGTTGATAACCAAGGGGACCCTTATAGATTTTTAATTCTTGAGAGTGACAAAAAAATAATTTTCAGTGAAAACTCCATTTGAAAATGTATCATACTGTTCCAGCAGTGATCCTTATCATTTTACTTTGTAGGATGTCCAGTTTGACATGCATAGGCTAATGCCCCTATTTAATGCCATTTATATCTGGTAAACCAATTTATTATAACATTTATTTAGTTTATTTTATATCATAAAAGCATGTTAACTTAAATGTAGTTGAGTAATCTGAGTTACCAGAAGTTTTATTTGTTGCCACTAGGGGGCTAGCAACTGAGAGTACAAATGGAACAATGATTAAGGAGAGCCACTAGGGGGGCCTGCCGGCCACCTAGTGGCCGGCAGGGGTTTTATTTATTATATTTTATTTCATTTTATTTTTTAAAAAATACCTCAGCGGGCCACTAGGAGGCGCCGCGGGGACCGCAAATGGCCCACGGGCCGCCTATTGGGAAAGCCTGCAGTACACTATAGACACTTATGCATCTCCTTGTGCCAATTAACTTTTGTGTTCTGACTTTTTACCTCTGAAAAATGTATTTCTTTTTCATCTGGGACGAAGATAGTAATATTGGCTGAACCGTGCAGTCATTTTTTGGCAAATAAATGAATAAATTAATAAAGACCAGCAATGAAAAGTGCTGGTTTGTGAAAAAACCTTTTTCTGCCCCTAATACATATATGCAGCAACATATCCTTTGAGATTTTACAGTAACGTTGAGTGGGATGCCAAAGCACTAAGACCAGTCTTACTGCAAATGGTCTCAGGAGGGCGCTATATCAAAACTTTGTCACTTTTACAAGTGAGCCTCGCCCTCAGTTTCCAGCCATTTTGAACAGTTTGCCAGGAGTTTTGATAAATTTATGTGAAACGTTCTACATACAATCTATGAACCATTATTGACATTATAATATAGATTATTTATACAGGCTATATACATTCTACGTGTGTGTGTGTGTGTGTGTGTGTGTGTGTGTGTGTGTGTGTGTGTGTGTGTGTGTGTGTGTGCAATATACTGTACATATATAAAAATATATAGTTTGTGTTGTTTATTATTCGAATTAACTTGGAATGAATGAAAGAATGTAGCTGTTATAATATGATAATAATAATAATATATACAGTATGGGCAGACCAAGGCAGACCGTCACCTGGATGATAGCCATATTTGGGCATGACAACATCCCGACAATGTCACATACAGGGAAAGTCATGGTTGTTAATGAAAACACTCCCCCACATTCCTCAGGACGAGTGAGACGTTGAGATGGAGGAGACCCGAAAGAGAAAAAGGGACGAAGCCTTGGCGACGGCAGAGGAGGAGACCCCAAAAAGAAAAAGGGACGAAGCCTTGGCGTCCCTAAGGGACACGTCCCAAAACATAGAGGCGCTTGCGGCACGTCAGTTGGATCTAATCTCCGAGGCCTTGGACGTCATGGACGTGTGCACGCAGTTCTACCAGAAGGGAGCCGCAGCCCCCTGCAGCCCGGCAGAGGGGTCATCATCGCCGGACGGAATGGAGGCGCGTTGGACCCGGATCTCACTAAACGGTCTCCGGGGGAGCAGGAAGCTGAGCCGGGACCTGGGGAGGGTCCTGGCCCGACTGAGGGAGATCCAGGAGGACCCGTGCGGCAGCAGCGACAGGAAGGAGCTGGAGCGCCTGACAAAGCGCCGGGCGCGGCTGGCGGCCAAGCTGCACGCTCTGGACAAACAGAGGACTGAATTCGGGAAGATCTGGTCCGTCGCCCAGGGGTACTGGTCCAAAATCCGGTACGCTCGGGTCACAGTGCGGAACCTCGAGCTGGCCCTGGGGCGGCTCCACCGGGACGTCGGTCCACGTCCGTCCGCCCACCTGCCCGTGTCCCACGCAAGCCCTCAGGAGGTTGAGGTTGAGTCGTTTGGACCGATGTTGATCGATTGATTCATTTCTTTTTACTTGCGCAAGTAAAAGTGATCAGTTGCGGTGTTCGGTCTCTCGGGGTACTCCGATTGACCGGTTTAGGTTTGATGACGTAACAGCGACATAAGTAAAATACCTTTATAGCTAATGTCACAAGTATTAGCCCCGCTCTGCTCACGCACAAGTAGGCCACAGCCACAACTTGTGTGCAACAACGCGCAAAGTTTGCACTCTACCGACTCCGATTGCTGATGTAGCTTAAACCATTTCGTCCTCACACTGTAGATTCTACAAAATGCTCTGAAAGCTGCGTTCTCAAATTCTCCCCAAAAATAGCAGGTGTTCACGGTTCATAGCACGCCACTCTGTGGCGCGCTATGAGTCGTGGAGGCCTGCTAGTTTTCAATGAAAGTTAAAAAACACCCCAAGTACACTACAGGATGGTTTCATTTGTAAATCAGCTAGTTAAGTAACTACATTTTATCATGGCACTTCTCAGAGAGAAGTGGGTGGGGGAATCGTATTTTAACGGAGGCCAGTTTCGAATTGCAGCCGTCCGGAGGTGCCCTTTGAGAGTGGCTTGGTGGCATGGGAACAAAATGAACGAAGTCCCTTGTTTGTGCCAAATCTGGGTTGCACATGGTTAGTGGGAGAAGACAGCTTTTCTTGGACCAGTGGATGATGGGAAACTCACTCATCAATACACTCATATACCACCTGTTTTCTTAATTGACAAAAAAAGCTTCTCGGCTCAAATATTGGTTAACAGAGATTAATTAATTAGATTGTTTTTAAATTGAGTCCCAGCCCTATAATTAACAGAATATATTTTAATCTAAAGGACAGGCTCCATTGAAATTGCCACACTGACTGAGTCCATGTCATTACAACCATCTGTATAGAGGAATGACAATGAATGACCTTTATTTAACTAGTTAAATATATAGAGACAACAGGTCTGTGCACTGCTGTGACACTAAATGAGGTTTAAAAGTCTTTAAACACGATATTATCTACCACATAGCCGCAAAAATCATATACGTTCTACACACAATCTATGAACCATTATTGATCAAGACCAAGGCAGACTGTCACCTGGATGATACCCATAAATGGGAATGACAACATCCCAACAATGTCACGTACAGGGAAAGCCATGGGTGTTAATTAAAACACTCCCCCACATTCCTCAGGACGAGCGAGACGTTGTGATGGAGGAGACCCGAAAGAGAAAAAGGGACGAGGCCTTGGTGACGGCAGAGGAGGAGGAGACCCCAAAAAGAAAAAGGGACGAGGACTTGGCGACGGCAGAGGAGGAGGAGGAGACTGTGGCCTCCCTAATGGAGGCGTATCAGAACGAGGAGGCGCGCACGTTACGTCGGTTGGAGCACATCTCCGAGACCTTGGACATCATGGAGGGGTGGACGCGGTGCTACCAGATGGGAGCCGCACCCCCCTTCAGCCGGGACGAAATTGAGGCGCGTTGGACCTGGATCGCACTAGACAGTCTCCGGGGGAGCAGGGAGCTGAGCCAGGAACTGGGGAGGGTCCTGGCCCGGCTGAGGGAGATCCAGGAGGACCCGTGCGGCAGCAGCGGCAACAGGAAGGAGCTGGAGCGCCTGACAAAGCGCCGGGCGCGGCTGGTGGCCAAGCTGCAGACTGAGGACAACCGTCTTGTTTGTGTGAAAATATTTTGGCTTAGGGTCATTGACAGAAATATTTCATATTTCTGAGGTTTATTGTGAATGATTTCACATATGTCATACATTTGGTTTGTAACTGGATCGCGCTGCCACCTTGTAGATCTGCTATTTTGAGATACGTTCCACCATGTCTCTATACTGTGCCATTTTTACATCACATAAAGAACATCTTGCCATTATTTGTTTTCAGAACGTCCTAGCTGTTTCTGATTGTAACCTGTTTATCAATACTAAAGACACTTAGATTAGGTCACGCTGATCTCTGAACCAGTTTCATCCTGTATAATCTTTTATTGTTTTTGTTTTACCTATCCATGTGTAACTATGACGACAATTCATTGTGATTAGAATTGTGTTAAATACTCTCAACATCCTTTGGGATGCTTGGAGAGCCTTTGTTCATCATGGTGCTTGTCTGTGCTTCCGTATTAAATGCTCTCCACCAGAATACGACTGGATTATTCAACAAAGAAACATGACTCCGTTGACTGGTAATAAAATACTTCGTTTGCATGTCTTTGGTCTAAGGGTCCATTTGGTTCAGGAGTGTTTTTCACTCATTTCTCGTTGTTTACCTCTGGGTACATTTACTCAGATCTAAGGTTACCATTTTACCTCTGATCCATTTAGCTCTGAATTACAATTGCATATTCTAACTAACCCAAATGCTCTTAAAGCTTGCTGTAAGTACATTTTGGCTAAGTATTTACTTTGTGTTACTTGAGACTATTACAATTGGATCCAACTCAAGTACTCCCTGTTTTCTGACTGTTGATAGTCGGTGGTCCTTTTCTAAATTTTGCTCTGCTATCCAAGGATACAGTCCTTTTCCTATTGTCACCCATTTATGGATATATTATTAAAAAAATATACATCAGTCATTCTGCGCCAACTCACCTAAATCTCAGGAACTCCCCCACATCAACATCTCAGATTTTGCTCAAAAAATTCTATAATCAAGAGCCATATGTTTGTACCACACATGCAAAATATTAGCTCCCAATTCATCGTAGTTTTGGAACTACAGGCCTTTAAAATATTGGTGTCAAAACACCACATGTCGAAATTGGCTTTTTCCCCAACTTCAGAGACTCATAACTTTTTATTGCAGCTATCTACACAGTTGTGTGTCTTAGTCGACAAAAACAACACTGCAGGACAAACAGAGGCCCAGTGCCGGCTCCGCCGGGACGTTCGTCGTTCACGTCCGTCCGCCCGTGTCCCACGCAAGCCCTCAGGAGGTTGAGGTTGAGTCGGTGGGACCGATTTTGATCGATTGATTCATTTCTTTTTACTTGCGCAAGTAAAAGTGATCGGTTGCGCGGTGTGCAACCGATCACCGAGTCCCTCGGGGTCCCTCGGGGTACTCAGATTGACCGGTTTAGGTTTGATGACGTAACAGCGACATAAGTAAAAGACCTTTATAGCTAATGTCAGAAGTATTAGCTCCGCTCTGCTCACGCACAAGTAGGCCACGGCCACAGGCGGCCTTAAGGACATAGCAACCCTTGCAATTGCAAGGGGCCCCGAGCCTCCCTAGGGCCCCCTCGAGCCTCCAGGGGCCCCACGATTTATGTTTGCGTTCATTTATAGTTGCGGAGAATGTAGCCTACTTCTCGGTTACGCACCGTCGTACGGTGTAGTGTAGCAGCTGCACCAGCGCATTGGAACCAGTGTTGCCAACTTGGCGCATTTGTCACTATATTAGCTTTTTTTCTAGACCCCCTAGCACTAAAATGAGTGAAAAACTCCTGGCGGAAACTCTTGTGCGTTTTTGCTGGTGCGTTTGGGCGAAAGTGATTGACAGGCGCCTCCTATGATATAGGCCTAGTCCTCCTTCCTTCCTAGAAAGGACCATTGGTAACCAAATGGAACCTTATAGATCTGTAACTCTTGAGATCGTAAAATAATACCAAATGGGACCCGTAAGGGTCCATTTGGTTTCATTTTACACTCTCAAGAGTTAAATTATGTTTAAACACCTGAATTACCAAATTTTCAAGAATCTGCAGTCTGAGAGACGAAACTCAAGATCAAATGGCGGTGGCTAAAATGGAGAATAAATAGTGGGCCCACGTATGAAAATGGTTGAAAACCACGTTCTAGCGCATTCTAGTGCATTTTGGAAGTGTCACTAGTGCATTTTGGATTTTGGCAGTTGGCAACACTGATTGGAACGCCCATTAGCCCCCCCTCTCTCACACACACACACAGACGACACGGAGCCAGAGAGGAAGAAAGGAGTTTTGCTGCTTTTGTCACAACCGGTGGTTTATGATTATCAAAAGTGGTCTGGGGACGGGGGACAGTATTATTTGGACTTTAGAGAAAATGGTTCTATAAGGCATATAGAACCCACGTGTTATAATTGTAACCATCTAAAAGTTGACGGTGGCTCGGCGCAGTAAACAGGCTGTCCTGTCCGTCTGTATCCGCACCAACACAAGGGACAATGCCACTTCTCCGGGTCTCCCTGCCCCTGGCTGTTATCCATGACAAGAGGCGCATGTCGTATGAGACGCGACACGAGACAAGCCTGCATCGCGGATCGAAAAGTGCGCAGCTCAGAGCTCCATGCTTTTGTTGTTGTCGCTTCCTTGTGTCAGAGGAGGAGGAGGCTTTGCTGCCTGCAAGGCTATGATGTGCAACGTATGGGCCGTGGACCAAAATGGGCCGGCGCGCGGACCAAACGCGGCCGTTGTTTTATAGTTAATAATCGATCTTTTATTTAATTATTAATATGATGACGTCATGCAAGGGGCCCCCAGATCCTTAAGGCCGCCCCTGGCCACGGCCACGACTTGTGCGCAACAACGTGCAAGTTTGCACTCTACCGAGTGCTGATCTAGCTTAAACCATTTCCTCCTCACATTGTAGATTCTACAAAATGCTCTGAAAGATTTGTGCTGCATTCTCAAATCCTCCCCCCAAAAATAGCAGGTGTTCACAGCTGCTGTTTTTTAATGAAAGTTAAAACACCCCAAGTACACTACAGGATGCTTTCATTTGTAAATCAGCTAGTTAAGTAACTACATTTTATCACAGCACTTCTCAGAGAGAGGGAGAAATCTCAGTCCTTTATACAACGTATATAGTGCGATTAAAAAGAAACCCTGACTTGAGGCTGATTCTTCTATTAAATCAATTCAATTCAAATGAGCTTTATTGGCGCGAGAAATGACCGCTTGTGTACTGTACGCCACAAATCGCCATAAAAAAGGTCCACAGACTTGCCTGCCTGCTTCTGACAACGATTTCAAAAAGCACCCACATTGGAGCGGGTAGCGCCCCTCAAGCCTTTTCCTGTCCTCTCCACTTTCCATAGACTTCAATGTACTTTGGACAGAAACAGACGAGCAGATACACCTTGGCATGTTCTGAACTTCTGAACGATCTATTCACTCAAAGGACATGGATCCAACTTCCTTATTAGAACTATGTCCTTTCTAGAGTTTTGCTATGTTGGAATGTCTATGGAAAAGAATAATATAATAAATAATGACAGTGGTAATAATAATGATGATAAGGACAATGATGGTAAAGATGCTTTGTTGTTGGTGTGTTATTGATGTTTTGCAGATTATTATTATCATTTTTACTTTTTTTTCTTTCTACATTAATGTAATATTTGTTGCTTTGAAACCATGTCTACGGTGTTGTCTCTCATGGTATATAATATATTATTGTACCGTATTTATTTATTAATGAAATGCATTTTTCTAAAAAACAACACAAAAACTCCAATGCATTTAAGTAATGCATTACAGTCTAGAGGCTTGATGCGTTAATATGAACCACGTGGCCTGGCTTGTTTTCTGCCCCCTCAAAGTCATTACAGTCATAAAGAACTTACCAACTGCCACCATGCCACCCTCCAGGTCTCCAGACATCTCCCTGCAGATGCTCTTCTCAATGTCCCGGCCACACATCTGCTGGTACTCATGGAAGACTGGGGGGCAGAGGAGAACAAGAGTTTGCCGGTTGCTGGTCAAAGCAATATTGTACATATGCAGTGTTGGGTAATGTGCACTACGTAACTTAATATATTATGTGCTATGTTACCAAAATGCAGTAACTTGTAATATAAATTTATTACTTAAAGGTAGGGGAAGTGATTTGAAATTCATGGTGTAGTACCAGCCTGGTGCACTAGGGGCCCCCAACAGTAGCTACACTATGTGAACCTGCTGCTCGCTCCTGATTGGAGGAGAATTGGTGGCGACCTGGGGAACTTTTATTAGCTCCACTGCTAACGTGGGGGAGGGGGAAACTCCATATGTGGTTTCCACACCTTATAATAGAGCATTTTAACAGAAAAAAAATATTTTTTGGGTGATATCTGACAAAAGTGAAATCACTTCCCCTACCTTTAACACAAAATCTGTAATATATTATAGCTTTATTTCTGCACTTCTGCATTACTTGCATCATCTTGTGACATTATCTGGCAACTGCAGAAGTTCAATAATTACTCATTTTCTATTTCTAATTTGTCATATTATTTACTGGCTTTCATGAATTCAAGGAATACATTTAACTCCAGTGTTAACTGTCCATAGCTGAGTAGGATGAGGTAGGTTTAGGCCAGTAGTGTTTTCAGGAGTGACGCTTTGTTCAGGCCAGATATATCGTCCTGTCAGATGAGTAGATACTGAACCGAATGCATTTGCATTTTCCTGTAGGTGATTGAGGGTAAATTTGCTGTCCACTAGTTCTCAGATCTGGTGTTTGCCCTCTTTTTCCCCCCCAAGTCGTGTTTTCAAATGTATTTGGCCAGACAGCCAAGTGGCCTTGCTTTATTGTAGGTAATGACACTGGTCAATGCAATATTTGATTCAACTTGTTGAAATGGCCAAATAAAGAAACCTGGAACCTTGAATGATACTAAATGTTTTATTTATATGTATTAAAATGCATTTTTTAAAGTAATATGTAATAGTAATACATCACTTTAAAATGGTGGTAATAACTAATAAGTAATATATTAGAAAAATAATATGCCCAACACTGAAACATTATTAGCAGTAGTAGTGGAAATAACAGGTCCCTGCGACATACCTGCACGGAGATGAGGCTTACTGCGAGCACATAAGATCGCGTTGAACTGAGACTCGTCAGTCCCAACTTTATTCTCCCCTGCGGCGTACAGTTTCTGTCACAGCACACAGCCAAAACACACAAAATTATTACTATCATTACTCTAATGGACGTTCTAAGAGAATATCAGTGTTTTCTAGGGCTGGGACTTACTGATTACTGGGACTAACTGATTAATTGAGATTAATTAATCACAGGAACAATAACGTGATTAACAAAATTAACTCATTTTAATCGCCACACAAACCCCAAAACTAAAGATTTCTTTTGCTTTTGTCCACAATTCCAGGCTGGATTTCAGAAACAAAGTCACAGTCAAACATACAAATCAAAATGACCATTAATTTTCTACATTTTGTAGTTGTGTAGAATTGGGCTAATTCAGATGGTGAATATTTTAACTCTTGAGAGCGCAAACATGAAACCAAATGGACCCGCAAGGGTCCATTTGGTTTCATGTTTACGCTCTCAAAGAGTTACATCTGGTTAACCAACTTTTGATCTAGTTAACCAAATTTTGATCTGATTAACAACTTGCATCGCCGACACAGTGATTTAGAAAAACTCTCACATGCTATACCAGCCTGTTTTAATTGACAAAAAATGCTTCTTGGGTCAAATATTGGTATGCGATTAATTGAGATTAATTCATTACAAGGCTTCAAATTAATTAGATAAAAAATAATAATAATAATAATCGAGTCCCACTCCTAGTGTTTTCCTTTTTTTTTTTTTTACAAATACAATCGTCACCTGGGCGTCCTGTTTGGCCAGAGACACGTCCACATTTTCCCTCTCGTCTCGGTTGCCCTGGAGGGAAAAAACAAACAAAAAACAGCAATAGACCTTTCAGTAAGCTCCTCCCCAAACTGCTATGGTCCAATCACAGCTAAGCATAACATGTGATAGACAAACCTCTCCACCAATAGCTTTCCTATATGATAAAACATTGTTTTAAAAAAATAAATGTCACACACACATTTTTCTTAAATACATTAATAATACATAATACATTGCCTGGTCAATAATTCACTGTCATCAGTGCAAATAACAAACTGCAGCAGAAAGAAAACCTACTACTAAACAGTGTTGTTTTTTTTGGAGAATATTTTGATTTAGTCTTAGTCTTAGTCTTTTCAATAAGTCATATTTAGTCTTTTAGTCCCATTTAGTGTTCTGAAATTCATTTTTTAGTCTAGTCTTAGTCGACGAAATGTCAAAGGATTTCGTCTAGTCTTAGTCTCTAATTTAGTCTTACATACAAATACATTGCAGGTTTATATGTGTTATACAGATTTATAGTTTTTTATTTTGAAACTTGTCTCGTTTTATTTCTTGTATAAGATTACTGCAATAGTAATAAGTTCCTTTCCTGAAAAGGTATGCAATGTATACTGCAGATGTGTTCACATACTTAAAAAGAACGAAAAAAAGAAAATAAAAATGTTTCCTATTTCCATTAGCCTTAGGTTATGATTTAGTCTTCGTCTTAGTCTTTTGAAAACACACATCTTTTAGTCCCATTTAGTCTTTTGAAATAAATTTTTCTTAGTCTAGTCTAGTCGACTAAATATCAAAAACCTTAGTCGACTTAATCTTTAGTCTTAGTCGTCAAAAACAACACTGCTACTAAAACTACTAAACCTACTAACCTGACAGAGGGAAACCAGGAGTCTACGGAAGTGTCCTGAGGTGTCGCCGCTGATGGAATCCTCCAAGCTCTTTCCATACTCTGGAAGGGAAAAAGTAACACATCACCATTACAGTAGACAACACAGAATGACTAACATGTTAAGTCACTCAAAGCTTTTTTGTAATAATGCAGTGGTTTTCAACCAGTGGTCCGGGGACCATCAGTGGTCCTTGAGACGGTTCCAGGTGGTCCGCAGGCTAAATGATGGAAAGTTGGTTAACCAAATGTAACTCTTTTAGAGCGTAAAAATTAAACCAAATGGACCCATGTTTAATTTTCACACTCTCAAGATTCATCATCTGAATTAGCCCCAGTCTACACAACTATAGAGTGTAGAAGATTAATGGTAAGGTTCAAGGTTCAAGGTTCAAGGTTTTTTATTTGTCACTCCAGTGTATGTCAGGACATATACAGGGATGAAATAGCGTTTCCATTTTCCACAGTGCAATAGACAAGACAGTGTAGTTAGACAGAGACAAATAGACAAATAGTGCAATAAGACAGGGTCGAGACAATATATGGACGAGACAACAGTAGTGCAGCAGACCAGTAAAGTGCAAACTGTACACCTAACTTGAGGTGAAGGTGCTTAGCTAACCAGGTGATAAAGTGGCGGTAGTGTGAAGCTAAAACAGACAGGACGTATATACAACTACTAGAAACTACTACTAGAGACTACAGTATACTACAGCTAGAAACTACAACTAAAGAATCTAAAGCTATATACGAGGTTACATAGCTACAACTAAAACAACTAAACAAACAACACATAGCTTACTATGAGGTGAGGTATACATGTGCAAGATAGGATAGGATAGGATAGCAGCAGTTCGATCCAGTCCTTCGGTTGTATGTGTGAGTTGACCATGTGTGAGTGACCATGTGTGAGTGCGTGCATCTGCGTGGGTGTGTGTGCCTGCGTAAGGGGTGGTGGGTAGTTGAAAGTCCAGCGTATGTATGAGTTGACCATGTGTGAGTGACCATGTGTGAGTGCGTGCATGTGCGTGGGTGTGTGTGCCTGTGTAAGGGGTGGTGGTTAGTTGAAGTCCAGCGTCCGTGTGCATGTGTGCATGTGTGTGTAGGGAGTTCAGCGTGTGCGTGTGTGCGCGTGCACCCCCACCGTGGGAGGGGGGAGTTAATTTTGATCTGTATGTTTGATCTGTATGTTTCCCAAATCCAGCATGGCATTGTGGACAAAAACAAACGATTTTTTTTAGTTTGGGGTGTCTGTGGGGCGAAAATGTCCTCAAATGGTGGTCCATGGCTCAAATGCTGAATAAATAGTCGGCCCTGGTAAAAAGGTTGAAAATCACTGTAATAATGGTTGGCATTTCTATACCGCTTTTCCTTAGATACTTCCCACATTCACACACAAGTGGTGGTAAGCTGCACAACAACCAACTCAGTGGACGCAGTGCCTTGCCCAAGGGCACTTCAACATGTAGACGGGAGGAGCAGAGATTTGAACCGCTGACCCACGGATCATCGGATGACCTGCTCTACCTCCTGAGCCACAGTCGCCGCACCAGAGGGCGCTGAAACGGCTGTAAATGAAATAGTAACTGTCCTGCTGCCTGCACCTGTCCTGCTGCCTGCACTTGAGGTTAGTAAGTGCAGTTCAGATATGTCAAAATGTGTTCAGATATGTCAAAATGTGTATCGTCCCACAAATACGCTGAACTCTAAAGAATCCAAAACACGTGACCTCTTTTAGTAAACAAACAATGGCAGGGGAGGGGGCGAGTTGGGCTTGGTTTTCAAACACAACAGCGTATTGTGATGGTGCCTTGTTTATTGTAGGGGCTCTGGAAATCCCACAATGCAGACATTATGCAATCCAATTACAAATCATGTGGCGAGTACTACATACACAAACTTGCTCACCACCTTCCTAAATACATGACTGCCTGCCTACATATGTCCCAAACAGCCCCTCTGGTACTCCACTGCTGGCCTGCTCTCATGTGCTCTCAAAGAAATCTCAACTAACACAGTGGAACAGCTTCCTGCTTCTACGGGCCAACGGCATGGAACAAACTCCCACTGTGCCTTTGGCAGACAGCCTCTGTAGGCAGTTTTAAAGCACATCTCAAAACATGCTCTTGCTTTTAGTTGCGCTTTTCAAATACTTGTTTTTCATGTATTGTATTGCCAACAGGCTAAATCTCAGAATTTTATTGCCATTTCTTTTCCTTAGACAGTTTCCTTATTAGATATATCTAGTATCTATGACAACCATAGAGCCACAGAAGCCTTTTTCCTGAATCAGGGGCAGCTCAGCGAGGCTCTTCCTGATTGGCGAACAAATAGTCCCGTCGGGAGTATTTGTTAGCCAATGACAAAGCTTATAGGGATTTCTTTGGAGGCCTCCTGCAGCCTCTAGAGGCGTCAAAAAGACAAGATTTTTTTGTAGATATTCCAATTAAAGGAAGACTTCATGAAAAACATGAAAAGCAATAAAAAATGTGATTATTATTTTGACCATACAATTACATATAGGAGCTTTAAGGGCCTACCGGTAGGTTCCTGGACCTCTCAGCCATAGCCCAGGCCTGAGAGAAAAACATAAAATAAAAGGGCGGGGGGCACTTACCGGATTTGTAAACCTGATTGATCGCCTGGATCTCCGCATTGCTGCGAGATGACAGGATCTCGATCAGACACGCCTCGTCTGTCCCCGCACCCTGCACAGGAAAACAAACGCCACTCAATGAACGAACGCCACCTTATTATTAAGGTCAAGCAATGCAAACAGGCAGACTGCAAAAACCAGCTTGTGTAGTAAGAGAGCATACAGTACTACTGGCCGTGTGCCATCACTCATGACTGCATTTTCCGTGTCTGCTTGGTCTCTTTATTGTCAGAAGGGATGGGAGTTGTGTGATGATGAGTCACACGGCGTTGTTGACGTACCACAGTCTCCCCAAAACAAATATTGTATCGCCCCAGGGGCGGATCTAGGCATGGGCGTGGAGGGCGGGCAATTTCAATATCAAGTGCTTATAATTAAAGTGATTTGAAACACCAGTTACTGCTACTAACTAACTACAGCTGTGGCACCACTAAACCAACAGCATTTCATCATTGAAAACAGAAAAACTCTCTGTGAGTCAGACCTTTAGCTTTATGCATGCTGCGTGTCTGTTGCAACTTCAACAACAACTGATGTTATTATTGATGCTTTACTTGCCTAATAAAAGTCATGTAACCGAAAATGTTATGGGTGCGGCTTTATCGCCCGTGGCGCGAAGTGACAGGGGCGATGAAGCCACACCCCATACCATTTTCTCCTGCCCCACCAAATGGGAAATGTTACATCCGTCCCTGTATCCTCCACTAAAAAAGAACAAAACAAAGCCGTGGAATTACTGAGCCGCCCTCTGCTCCAGTGTTGCCACCAAAACCCAAAATTAATTTATTTAGGAAAAATAACTGGCAAAATGTTGGTCAAAATACCAATTATTTTACATTTTCTAAATGTGTAGATTCTTGAGAATTAGGTAATTCAGATGTTTAAATATAATTTAACTGTTGAGAGCGTAAAATGAAACCAAATGGATCCGTAAGGGTCCATTTGGTTTCATTTTACGATCTCAAGAGTTACAGATAACGCTCTATTTGGTTACCTTTCAAGGAAGGAAAGGGAACTCTATCATAGGAGGGAAAATGGTGAAAAACGAGGGTTTTATCTCTGGTACCAATTCCGCCCCAACTCACCAGCAAAAAAGTACTAGATTTTCCGCCAGTAGTTTTTCACTACTTTTGGCGCGGGGGGGGGGGGGGGGGGGGGGGGGGGGGGGGGATCTAGCAACAAATGCGCCAAGTTGGCAACACTGCTCTGCTCTGATCTTACGTGTATGGCCTCTCTCAGTTCAGACGCGTCGAAGTTCGCAGGCGTCTTCAGCATGGCGATGCACAGTTTCTCATAGTTTCCAGTCAGCTCCGACTTTAGATCGTGGAATAGATCCTATGTGGAAAAAAAGAACAGACAGACACTCAAGATATAACTTCCATTTAGAGTACAGATGGTGGAAAAACAGACAGAGCACTCAAGACTTCCATTTGGGTCGGCTTCTATGTAAGCTTGTATGGGTTTTGTCTATTATTTTTATGTACATCAAGTGAGCTCGGCTCATCTGGTTGGTGCTGAACCAGTGGTTTTCAACCTTTTTCATACCAGGGTGCACTATTTATTCAGCATTTCAGCCACGGACCACCATTTGATAACATTTTAGCCCCGCAGAACCCAAAACTAAAGATTTATTTTGCTTTTTGCCCAGAATTCCAGGCTGGATTTGGGAAACAAACCAGTCGAACATACAGATCAAAATGACCATTAATCTTCTACATTCTCTAGCTGTGCAGACTTTGACTGATTCAGATGGTGAATATTTTAACTCTTGAGAGTGTAAACATTAAACCAAATGGACCCTGCGGGTCCATTTGGTTTAATGTTTACGCTCTCAAAGAGTTACATCTGGTTAGCCATCATTTAGCCTGGGGACCACCTGGAACCCTCTCAAGGACCACTGGTGGTCCCCGGACCACCGGTTGAAAACCACTGTGCTAAACCACACCCAAAATAGTACGATGACGAGATGATGTAATTCTTCATACAGCTTTTTTTTTCCAGCATGGAATTTTGCTCCCTTTAAAATCTGAGGAAAACCAGAAACAGATTTTCTTTTAAAAACGTTTCTTAAACATAAATAAATGAGTCCTTCATAGATAAGATTTTATTTTGTAACTATGTTTTGTTTATAGGTTTTATGATGCACTTTATTGTTGTGCTACTGTAACTTATTTTTACTGGCCTGTGGATGAGAGGGAAACGATATTTCACCCTTCTATGTCTCGACATATAATGGTGTGATAAATAAAGAACTTTGAAGCTTGAAGTAGTTTGTTTTATGTTTGTGTAAAAACTATACAGGGCTCCATTTTCGTCACACGCTAATCCCCTTATCCGAAACCCCTTACCCTTTTATTTTGATAAACTTTTTGGAATAGTTCAACATGCCAATCTATTAACACGTTGTGAGCTTTGTAGACTGGCCATTTTAACTATTGAAAATTATTTTTTTTTAAAGGCAAAGAAGTTAAGGGATAAGGATTTTAGCGGTAACGAAAATCTAAGCCTATGAGTTATTATTGGTTGTAGTTGGCTCTGATAAATGCAGAGCAACTTCACTGTTTTAGCTGATAACTAGATATTGTCCATTTTAAATTTCGATCATCTGTTTTTATTGTATACATTTCTCTGTTTATTTACTCATGCATTTACTTGTGGACCCCAGGAAGACAAGTGATCACTTTGTGGAAGCTAAAATAAAATAAAATAAAAAATAAAATAAAATTAAATATCAATATATCGCAATTGCTATGCAATGACATTAATATTGAATCGCCAGGATAAAAGTCTTTTTTTTTTTTTAAATCATGTATTCAGCAATTTGTTCATGTCAGAAAGGACTGCTATCTGCGTGCATTGAAGTGCATGCTTCAACCATTCATGGTCCATATTGTTTAGCATTGTTTTGAAAAGTTCTAGTATAATAAAAGTAAAGTCATACGTGGGAGAAAAATCACAATATTAATCGATACGGCACCCTAAATATTGATATTGTATCGTAGTAAGTAAGTCAAATCATTTCACTCCTAGAAGCTAATGGGGATCCAAAAAAAGAACAAATGCACTCTATGGATCCCATTAGCGTCTGGAATAAAGTGTGAATTGAATGGCCATGGAAAGCATTTTAACAGTAACTCCTACCTTTCCGTAAGTGGTTTTGAAGGCAGCCACCATAGGGACCCGCTGCTTATTACTGCGGCTTCCCAGAAGTTCAGTGATGGCATTCTCATCAGTGCCTGTTCCCAAGAAAAAGAAAAAAAAAACATGAATGGTTCAATTAGAATTGTTTTAAGAACTGCGTGTACTTTATTCACCCCATTATTCATGCAAGGATATCATTATGCAGGAGCAAATACTGACCAAATCCCTTCATTGCTTTGCGGAGAACTTCCACGTCCCTCAGTGGATCGGCCCCGGGATGGTCTTTGATGGAACCCCTGAATCCTCTCTAATAACCAGCAAACACACAAACACACTTTAAAGCAATAATATTAAAAAGACAAGGAAAAAAAAACAAAAATAGTCTGTGTAAATCTGGCAATGTAAAGCACACACAAGGTATGTCTAGGAGAGTAATATCATGACTTTACTTAAAAACTAATAATATTACTTTACTTATTACTTGAATGAGAGAATAATATATTACATATTACAATATTACTTTCCAAGTCCCGCCCTCCCACCCGCAAAATAATAGTTATACAACACACTCTGTTTAGTGACAACTTGCAGAGTAATACCTTTACTTTACTTTTGCAAGAAAGGGTAATAAACTAATAATATTACAGTAATATGTAGTATTTAATTAGTTACTGCCCAACACTGGTCTAGGTAAACATAAAGCATCTGTAGGAGGTGTAAAAGATGTAAGACTTCCTGGGAAGTCTTACAGGAAGTGTTAGACCCTGTCCAAACCTGAGCTGGTGTTTTCTGCTCGGCTATGGCCTAGCTTCCTGCTTTTTTTGAATGGTCCTGGCTGAATGGGAACATCTGGCTTGTTCTGGCTTATTTTTTCAGCGACGGTAAGCTTTTCCTCTGTAAGCTTGCCGCCGCAGAAAACATAAGCCCAGAACAACCTTGAAGTGTCTATTGACACCCATTAAAAAAACATTAAGAAAAACAACCCAATGATGTCACAGCCGAGCCGAAAACACCTGCTGGCACCTGCTCAGATGTAGATGCACTAGTGTCATAGGACAGGGGTTTTCAACCAGTGGCCCGGGGACCACCAGTGGTCCCTGGGAGGATTCCAGGTGGTGCCCAGACTAAATGATGGACAGTTGGTAACCAAATGGACCCATATACTGTAGGTCTGTAACTCTAGAGAGCGTAAAATGAAACCAAATGGACCAGTAAGGGTCCATTTGATATCATTTTACGCTCTAGTTAAATTATACTTTAATTATACTTTCAAGAATGTTCATAATCACAATATGTGGAACAATTGTTATTAACATTTTGCCTGTTATCTTCTTAATTGTGGACCAAAAGTCGAAAATGACTGAACATCAAATTGTGGTCCGTGGCTAAAAATGCAGAAAAAAAATAGTGGGCCCTGATATGAAAAACACTGTTATAGGAGGTGAGTGACGTGACAGCTTCCAGTATGTTTTCATAGTAACTGCAACCATGCGGTCACAATATCTTTTAGGAAGAGAAAATTTCACACTTGCATACAAGCATTTCTGAATCAAAACAAAACCTGGAGTTGTTCGTACATTGACAGGAGTGTGTGGGACGGCGCCTCCCCCTCCGTGTCCCGGGCTAGTCGCCGGCGCACCGGGGTAACCGGGCATGGGCTGTCCTGGCGCGGGGCCCCCTCCGTACCCCTGCGGGGCCCCTCCTCCGTATCCCTGCTGAGGACCCCCCGACGGGCCCCCTGGATAACCCTGCGGAGCCCCTCCCGGCTGGACAACAACAAGAAAAAGGAAGGGCACTGTCATTAGGACCATAGGTACACAGTGATCTTATCTATAGGTGGGAGTAGAACGCACATATGTATAGAAGGTGTTTTTGAGCAAATACAGACACTTTACCTAAGTCAGAACATATGCTATAAATCTCTCAACAGTGTACAGTGTAAAGGTGCCAGGGCTAGATAAGAGATTAAATGTACCATTCCAAAGCCGCCTGGTGCTCCGCCCCATCCTGGTCCTGTGGAGACAAGGGATTGGTTACAGAATTGTACATGTACAGCCATTAATTTAAAAATATCCTATGGTTGCAGTAATTCTGTGAACAAATTAAAACGTGTCTTGTGTATATTATTATTATCATTATTATATACTGTATATTATATACTGTTATTACAGTATATAATGTATATTGTGACATAACAACACAGCAGACCTTAGTGCTGGAGTGTCAAACTCGTTTTGGGTCAAGGACCACATAGCGCGAAAGGCAACTTGATGAGGACCGTGACCATTTGCAATTCACCTGTTCTCACTTACACAGTTGTGGACTTTATTTCACTACCTTCATGACCTAATAAACCGCTTGAAAATAGAATTGTTAAAAATTCAGCGTTGGGTTTACTCTTTTAAAAACAACTTGGGGGGCTGCGGGGGACTTCTCCTTGGGCCGCACGTGCCCCCCCCCCCCCCCGGGATGACCATTCTGAAACCCCTGCTGTAGAGCATATGATTTCACGAGCAACAGACCATACACGTAAATATGAAACATTAACATGAGCATTAGAAAGAATATGTAGTTACAGAGATGGATCATGGAGACGAGATGGAAGGAGACAAGCCGTATAAATGCTGCCGTGCTGTCTATTACTCACAGTAAGTGGCCACTGGGCACTTGATGAAGAGTAATAATAACAGTGTGTTTACACATTAGTACGGCCTGTTTCAACGTGAATCAGAACGTGAACTAGAAGTCAAAATTCTTTCAGCTAATAGTGCGGCGAGTATGAGCGCTTGCTCTATATAGCCTAAGGGAGTACGAAGAAGCATCTGAACAACTAAGCAGGACAGTTGGGAAATCCGGCTCAATATTGATATTATAATATACTGTGCTGTACCACGAAAATGTGTTTTTTCCCAGAATGGGATACTTTTTGCGTACCCCTGGGATATGTTTGCATCTATCACAGGTCTGAAACAGCTGGATACATGTTATTCAGTCTGGCCTTGGACTGAGCAATGTAACTTGTGCATAACTTTAAACTGACTAAGCTGCACAGCTGATTGATTAAGAAGTTTAACAGGGAAAATAAAACAGCAGTGTTTAGCCTTACCCCCTGCTGGAGCGGGATAGCCCCCTGCTCCGGGCTGTTGCTGCGGTGGGTAGCCCCCGGCCTGGGGAGGGTAGCCTCCTCCCGCCTGGGGCGGGTAGCCCCCACCGGCCTGAGGAGGGTAGCCGCCTGCCTGGGGAGGGTAGCCACCCGGGGCTGGGGGGTAGCCGCCTGCGGCTGGAGGGTATCCTCCGGCTTGGGGTGGGTATCCACCTGCCTGTGTGCATGGGTTGACACAATCATGATAGTTTACTGGACATTATTACACGGCTTGAATGAATGCTCCAATCAGAAGCCAGCGTTCCGGTCACGTGAAGGCGATTAGATATTTCACAACAATGGACCGTTTCCGCTCAACAGCAGTAGTATGTAGTCTACACAACTGCAGATAACTAAAAAACAGCCTTGTTATGTACTATTTCTGTGAAGTATTACTTATTTATTAATGTATTAATGTAAGTAGAGCAGAGTCGCCTGGTCTGTGTAAGAAGTAGCCCGTAAAGGAAACTTGACTATCTACTATCTAAGTACAGAGATAGAAGTGTCGACACAGAACAGGTCATGAACCGACAACCGAGACTTGTTGAGTTCACAATCTCTTCTAAAGTGTATTACAATTGCAGTTGAACCAATCATGTCGTCACAAAGTCACATGTGGCGAAGCCGAAGATACTGTGGTTAGCGTTTTAAGAATAGTTAGTTTGCAACAAGGCACATCAATGAATTAAGCATGGAAACTGTCGAACCGGTGATTTGTTTCTTAATAACTGACCTCGGCTGCGCCAGTTCTTAGGAAACAAATCACCGGTTTGTCAACTTTTTCTGCACTTTTCAACCTATATAAATGGTCTTCACTACTGTTCACATTGAAGTGGCACCAGTTGTTTTCTGTCCTTTTCTCAGTTCAGAAAAACATCTTCCAGTGACATTGTTGATAACCTTAAATGTATATTTAGATTTTTTCATCATAGTCAGAATCATGGCTTTCATTATAGAATTGTAACTTTTCGAGAATTCATTCATTGCATGGATTCCCCATTGATGATGTCACTGGAAGACCTCCTAACGTTATGCTCTTAGTTTATGTATGACTCACCCTGTGCAATCTCACTGGCATACGGTAAACAAACGCTGTTTGACTCTCCAAATCCCCCAACAATGTAGATTGTGTGCATGTACACATCTTGTTACCGGAGGAACCGGAGAGCTTCTCAAATCACCCAAATCACTGAATGCTCCTAAATTATTAGATGGGTTTCATAACATTGCCCACAGACCAGGTAGAAAAATGTTGCACTGTTTTACAATCATAGAACATTAGTGAGGACCAATTATATGAAGATAAGGAGGTGAAGTTGTCCTTTAAATCAATGGTTTTCAACCTTTTTCATACCAGGGCGGCCATTTATTCAGCATTTTAGCCACGGACCACCTTTTGATGTTGAATTTAATCTCTTGGACCCAAAAGCAAGGATTTTCATGTTTTTGTCCACAATTTAGTATAGATAACTGGCAAAATGGTCAAAATAATAATAAAAAAATGTCTACATTTTCTAACTGTATCGATTTTTGAAAATTATGTAATCCAGACTTTTAAATATTATTTAACCCGAGAGCATAAAATGAAACCAAATGGTCCTGTGAGGGTCCATTTGGTTTCATTTTAACAATCTCAATAGTTACAGATCTATAAGGGTCCACCTGTCCATCATTTAGCTGGGGGCCAGCTGGAATTCTTTCAGGGAGCACTGGCTGAAAACCACTGATTTAAATAAAGAGATGACTTCCTGCAGATCAATGTAAATGATTCTGAGTACCGGTAATATGCCAAAATGATTGCCATTGACAACTGTACCTGTGGTGGGTAGCCTCCTGGTGCCGGAGGGTATCCCCCGGGGGCCGGTGGGTAGCCCCCCGCTTGGGGTGGATATGCTCCTGGTTGTGGCGGGTAGCCCCCTGCTTGAGGTGGATACCCACCGGACTGATCAGGGTACCCAGGATAGCTCATCTTTAGGACCTATTGGGTTGAGAATGAGTTCATTAGTTACCTTGTAGTGTTTCACTCAACCCACGATACGAATTGAATCACAATACTGTATTAGGTTCACGAATCATGATCTTAAGATTTAAAAAGCATCTTTTATCTCATTTCTCTTACACAAATCCAGTATTTCCTTTCTCATCAAATGTTTCTTCAGTATTGACAAGAGGATAAGAATCCTCTTGTCAATACTGAAGAAACTTTGTTTACATCAATTCTCTAAATTCTGCTTCTTCTCTACTTTATGCACACTCTGCTTGCACACACTGTTTGCATTGCGATAAGAATTTCTCTGTCAGGTATGCTGCCATAATCCCACTGCTGTAGAGATCTTTAATAGTTCTGATCCCTTTGTCAAACCGGTTTCAGAAGACAGGATGAGGGCTTTGAACAAATGATTGCGGTGTATTAGAGATAGGAAAGATGGACTTTTGAGACCGAAATGCCTCCTGAATTGTGTCCCAATTTTACAAGTGTGAGTTAAACCCTATTCCCTAACCACAAATTCGGTCACCATGCAACAGCTTCTTGCAACATGCAACTCCTTATAACCATTATTTCCAAAGACATGTTGTAACGAGTTGCATTGTTGCGGTGTGTTGCAGCCGGTGTGGTTTGTGCCTAAAGCCTTTTTTTGCACCAAAGGGTCACCTTGCAACTCCTTGGGTCCAAGCGGTCACAAGTACAGTGTGATGTCTTGTTACCCGTTGACGCACATTGTCCCATATTGATGCGCGTTGTCCCCAGCTTTTTAACGTATACAACCAAAGGGACAAATCCATTTTAGCATTAACTCTTGCATCTGTTTTGGACCTAAGGAGTTGCAACTTGGTGACCATTTGGTGCGAAGCGTCATGCACTGTTTACGTTTATTGTGTAGTTGTTTAGTGTTTCCTGTCTGGTCTTTTGTTTGCTGCCTGCCTTGTCTTTATAATTAGGCTGTTACAGTTAGCTAGCACTTCATTGCCTTCATCTGTTGCACTACTGTCACTAGCTACTCTATAGAGATGCGCAGTGACGTCACCGCCCCGGTTCCGGAAGTCTTTTCCCCATTCATTTTTCTCATAGACTTTTCGAAAATAATTTATATCAAGACGATTACGCCGCGGACGAAGCCAACTCAAGTCGTGACAAATCATGATGACACACACAAACTTTTGGGACAATAAAATAATTTCTAAGATGAAAAACGAAACAAAAAGTCTTGTATCATGCCGTTTTCTACTTCTTCCTAATTATATATTATATGACGATATTGTGTTTGTTGTCATGATTTGTCACGACCCGAGTTGGCTTTGGCCGCGGCGCAATCGTGTTTTTATTAACCATTTTCGAAAAGTCTATGAGAAAAATGAATGAGGAAAAGACTTCCGGAACCGGGGCGGTGACGTCGCTGCGCATCTCTATTATCTGTCCTATTGTCTATTGTCCTGTGGCACTGTGGAAGAGAGGACGTTATTTCATCCCTGTATGAATGAATGAATGAATGAATGAATGAATGAATGAATGAATGAATGAATCGCAGTGTCCATGTACGTCCTGTTTAGTTGTTAATACATCTTCATTCGAACATTATCTGCCTGCTTGCTTGCGGTTCTGCTTTTGGTCCAACAGTGTGTCTCACTGTGACAAAAAGGGCTTAACGGGGCAAATATGACTGCAGGCTAAGCGGAAGTCCTGAACACATTAGTGAAGAAAGACTGAGAGCTGAGAGTGCTGAGACGAAGGAATCTCCATAATGCATGCTCAGTAGAAATTTGGAAGAGCCTTCCCACCCAACAACGTATACCGTTGAAGATAAGCCTTTTAGTTTTAATGCATCATGTTTTTTCCCCCCTATAGAAAACATGTCTCTACTTACGGTTTATGATGTGACTATTTAAAAGGTAGGTTGAGTGATTTGAAATTCATGGTGTAGTACCAGCCTGGTGCACTAGGGGCGCCCAAGAGTAGCTACACTATGTGAACCTGCTGCTCGATCCTGATTGGAGGAGAATTCACCCTCCATCTGGGGAACTTTTATTAGCTCCTCTGCTAACGTGGGGGAGGGGGAAACTCCATATATGGTCTGCACACCTTATAATAGAGCATTTTAACAGAAAAAAAATGTTTTTGGGTGATATCTGACAAAAGTGAAATCACTTCCCCTACCTTTAACAAGTTAGTAGCCTATTAACCAGGCACATATAAGTTAACTGTGGTGATTTGGGATGCCCACACGCAGATCCGACACCAAAGGTCTGATAGCCTCTAGTCTAGAGAGAAAATTCTAATAATAGTAAAATCAATATTAATTTAACTCAGAGTGTAAAAATGGAACCGATGGCACTATCTGAGTTATACAGACTAAGGGTCCATTGGGTTCTCAACTATCTATCATTTAGCTGTGGAACCCCTGGAGCTCCCTCACAGGCCCCACTTTGAGAACAAAATGTATTAGCCTGTAGTACTTACTGGGCTTGGCTTTATTTAAGTACCGTCATGCATTCCTGCATATTTGACTTACTCTGATTTCTTTCCTTCTTTATCTACATATTAAATTCTTCCTTCCTATAACTGAAATGTTGTGGTAAATGAGTGGTAAACTGGTAAACATTGTTTAGGTAGGTGTGTGCATGTGTGTCTATATTTCTGTTCTTTTAAAGTAGCCCATATGGGCCTACCTCACCTGGTTATGCAAGAATTAGGTGTCAAGTCAACTTGAGCGGGTGGAACTGGAAACTAAAGGCAGGCACCTGTTGCAGTCATGCACCAAATAAAACAATAGTAAAGGGGGATTCCTCTAATTTTCAACGCATCTGTGTCTTACTGTTACTAGGCTATATATCTTAAAGATGTTGTGTGGAAATAATGGGATAGTAGCATGATGAGGCTGGGTGGAACTCCTCTTTAATAACGTGATTCCATTTGTCATGGCCGGGCCAAAGGAAAAGTTTGTTCAAGGACATGTCATGTATACTCCTCCTCTCATCGGCCTGGCAACGCCCTTCCCCCCTCGGCTCGCGCATTTTACTGATTACTACTGTCTCTGATCCAGCAGGAGGCCTGGCCCACCCACACCCAGCCGAGTAGCATAACAGGATTTGCATTAAAGCTCTCTAAGCTTTCCATAGTTCAGTCGAGTTTGCACGTTAGGCATGCCGTGATTTGTGAACCGCCGGGTATAGTTTGTAACGCAGATTCACACACCCCAAAAGCCATAAACAACAGCTGTACATACACAGCGTTACAGCATGTTGCCGTCATCCACTCTCTTCTGCACTGTTACATAAGATCTTTAACATCACTGTGTGTGTTGTGTGTCCTCACTGCCAGCGCTGAAGTTGGGACTCTAGTCTAGTAGTGGACCCCAGAGCCATCTAGTAGAAGAACTGCGACATTGAGGGGTCGGGAACGGGGCGCTAGAGCGCGGTTGTTGCCCGGATAGGGACAAACTGGAATCGAAGATGCGTTGGCTCTGTAATGTTTATGTTATAGGTGGTATTACTAAGAAACGACCTGAAGACCTAACGAAAATAAAGCCATGCAAGATCAAAGGCTTTGTCCGGTGCATTTCTGCCTACTTCCCCGGACCAGGCCGTGTCCCTATTTGTTGCATCCATTCTCAAAAGAAGTCTATGCAGAAGAGCCGCCATTGGACTGGCCCAGAGAAGTTAACGGAGTTGGCGTAACTGCATATAATCTAGCAGCTCTTATCCGGGTTAACGGGTCGTAAACAATATAGATCATTCTGTCAGCCAGTCACTCATCATCCATTAATCACATTCATTCACTGCAGATCTGATTACGCTACAGTATCAGGTTATACCATTCAGAGGGCGACTGACGTTTAGTGACGTTTGCTTGCTTTTTCATCCCCCAACACACACTGCGGCTAACATTAACCTGACACTGCCTTCTTCTTTTTCATCGGGGCTAACGCGGCTATATTGTAATCCAGAGTCCCACTGTCTGATGCTTCTCATACTTGTTAATATTAAATCATGATACGTTGTTACGATTTACGACACCAGCGCCGATCCGTTATCATGTAACGTGCAGACTTTAAATGGAAAAGTACATGAGATGAACTTACTGTGGGGAGCGGTGTATGTCAGCAGAACAGATCCAGGAAGAGAGAACAGAGTGTGTGTTTAGCTATAAAGCAGGCTATAGTGGGTGGGTCCACTGTTGTTTCCGTACCGTTGCTTTACAATGTTGGTGTAATAACCTTTGAACACAGCACAGGGATAGACGATAGCCGAAAGGCCCTAATCACACCAAAGGTTGATCGTTTATTATTGGCGTTAACTTTTGCAAAAGTTTGGACCCAATTAAGGAGTTGCATGGTGTCCCTTTGGTGTGAAAAGTGCTACCAAGTAAGCACAATGTAGTCACTAAATCATCTTTATCATGCATGTAAAGGCAAAAGTTACTGAAATATTTTAAAGTGGTGCTTCAACGTGGCATAGCTGTTGGTTAAGTTTAAGATGGATGGATGGATGGATGGATGGATGGATGGATGGATGGATGGATGGATGGATAGATAGATAGATAGATAGATAGATAGATAGATAGATAGATAGATAGATAGATAGATAGATAGATAGATAGATAGATAGATAGATAGATAGATAGATAGATAGATAGATAGATAGATAGATAGATAGATAGATAGATAGATAGATAGATAGATAGATAGATAGATAGATAGATAGATAGATAGATAGATAGATATAAAACATTTCTATATGTAATAATAAGGGAAGCCAGTCTAGCAACAGGAAGTTTGACACTGTGGTCACTCAGTGGTCACTTATGATGACAAGTCGCAAGTCACATGTGACATTTATCTGACTTTTCCCACATCAATTATTTGGCTACCTTGTGTATAATATTTATACATTCAAATAGATATAATACATCTATTAATTTAGTAATTCTTGAATCTAGCCCTTCCTATAAGGTTTTTGGAACAAATCCTATTGAATATTTTCTTATAACGTTAAGCAAATCCAATAGAATTCCTATAAGAATCCTATGGGATTTTCCCAAAATTCCAAAAGAAAATCTTATAGGATTTTCTTCCTATAAGATCTTATAAAATCCTGAATCCTATCCAATAGAATTTGTTCCAAAATCTTATGGGACTTTTCTCTTGGAATCTTACATGATTTTCTTTCTTTATTATATATATATTTTTTTACTTACTTACTTTTTTTTTTTTTTTTTTTTTTTTTACTTTTTTTACTTTTTTATAGGGAGATAACTATTACAGTTTAATGTTGTATAACTGGGTTGGAAAACAACCAAGTCTGTCTTTATCATAGGCCTGCTGTAAGTAATTTGACCTTGATATCTGTTAGTCCACTTAAATCATTAGACAGCTTTAGGTAATGGTGATTTTAATAGCTATTTGATATATGATATAGTATTTTATTGTCATTTCACACTGAAATTTGTGTGGTGACCCAACAGCCATTGCACACATTTGACCCATTTGACATAGCACAACAATAAATATAATTGCATACATAATGACATGAAGACAAGCCCAATGTCCATCACTTAGATCACTGAAACAAAAGTGGAGTACGCACATCTCTAATATAACTTACAGGTGCTGAACTAAAAATGGAATGTACAAAAGAAAGGAAAATAGTTTGCACACCATATAGTAGCTCCCGGCAACTCCAACCCTCAAAAAAGTTGCTAGGAGCTACTATACCATGTGTGAACTATTTTCCTTTCTTTCGTACATCACTTAGATCACCCCATAGCTACAACTCTTCATTAAAATCCTAGACCACTTACTTTATTTTTTGGTGCACCATCTGAACACAAATATGTTTTACCCAAAATATTTAATAAACAATAAACAACGTGGGGTAGTCTTCTTTAATACGGCATGTCATCATGACTTTTCACAAAAAAAAAAAAAAACTAAGAAACTGGAGAAAAAAAACTAGGGGTGTGTACAGGGAAACCCTCATTCTATGATGTCACTGAGCATCATGAGGGTACTGAAAGATCCACGCACCCCAGACATTAACAACATTATGAAAATTGCATAAATATAATTGTCTGGGTGAGAAAATGTTTAGTGTTCTAGGCTTAAGCCTCAAAGTCGACTTTAGTCTGACCTTATTCCTTATTGTATGCTGGCCTGTGTGTTTAGGATTGGTAATTACTCACCATGAACACTAGATGGCAGCAATAGATTTATTTATGTATAGATTAATACCCTTTACCTGTAGGCCTATACTGATATCATATACAATAGTTTGACTACTGATTTTATTATTTCAAAAGTCGGCATTATGTTTATTGTAAAAAAAAATCTCACCGTGGAACATTAAAAATATCCTTTGCCTATGTCCTGTGTGGATAGGTGAATACAATAAAAAAAAAGTTAACTCATAGTATCACCATGAAACTTCTCCAGTTGATTACTTGAGAATTTTTGTATCCATCCATCCATCCATCCATCCATCCATCCATCCATCCATCCATCCATCCATCCATCCATCCATCCATCCATCTTCAACTGCTTATACATAGTCGGGTAGTGAGGGCAACAGCTCCACCAGAGACTTCCCTCTCCAGAGCAACATTAGTGACTTCTTCATGGGGGGATCCCGAGATGTCGGTTCCAATGCCTGAGACAAGTCCATGTAATACCTCCATCTGAGCCTTGTTCTACCCCGGGGTCTCCTCCCAGTGGGGCGTGCATCAAGACCCTCCCTGTAGGGATGGGAGAGCTTCAGAGGCATCCTAACCAGATGTCCGAACCACCTAAGCTCATGGCTCCTTTCCAGGCGAAGAAGTAGGCCTACTTGCTTCTTGACCCACACTTCATGACCTCCATGACCACATGAAATGTGCATTTTTGAATTTTTTTCCATTATTGAAAAAAAAAAAAACATGTTTAGGACTAGGCAAAATAGCGAATAAATCTCAAATTTATGATTTCACTCACTTCAGAAGGGGTTTAACTTCTGTTGTAGGACCTACAGTATGCTCTCAAGTTTAGAGAGACTATTTTTGATAGTTTAATAGTTTAAACATATTAGTCCGGACTGGGACGTGCTGTACCCAACGGTACCCCATCAAGACAGCGAGCCCCTTGGGGTCCCCGCCCTCAGCCACCTGTTGAACCTCCTATCATATGCGAGTGACGTATTAATCTGGACCGGGAGAATATGCAACACGAGCAGCGTACGTCCAACTAACTTCATCCTGCAACCAGCAGCCATCCAGGCAGGCTCAGGCTGGAGCGCACACACTCTGGGACCGTCTGGCACTGCACAGTGCGCGCACACACACTCTACCCCTGGCTGGCGGTCATGCTTTCAACAACGCTGCCCCCGTGATCGTAACCCGGCAGGGACCACCGATCGAGACGGGGGGCGCGCATACAGCGCAGGAGCTTTCTTTAATTCTTACGCACGTACGACAACATCCAAAAAGAGCCAGTATGATGTCCGCTATAGACACGGGTCACACGGCCGGTCCCATGTCCGTGTACCACCACCACCACCACCGCCAGCAGCAGCAGCAGCAGCAGCCCGCACATCATCAGCTGTTGAACTGGGTCTACATGTCCCTGCAAGACGCCCAGAGCAGCGACGCTTTTGACGCGTTCAGGACCGAGTCCTCCACCTCATCCTCCGACCAGCTGAACGATGCCAAGCGCCAAGCAGCAGCGGTGGAGCTGAGCTCCAACTGTCTCAACAACCTCCTACAGCTGAGGACTGAGGTAGTAGTAGTAGTACACGTGTGGAATGTACAGTGATGTATGTTTGTGCTAGTTGAAGCAAAACTTTAGTGGTATTAACAACTAAGAGCCAATATAGCTCTTAGCTCTGGTCCATAGCTCCACTGCTTCTATGGTTCTTCCTTGCAGTGGAAGGCAGAATCATAGAAGCACTCTGGAGCTATGGACCAGAGCAAGGGCACTCTCACAGTTACATACAAATGTATCAATTGGGCTGTACTTTAGTAGCTACCACAATGCCAATTCAATTCAAAGGAGCTTTATTGGCGTGAGAAAAGCAAGTGTCACAAAAACAATTCAATAAAAAAATAGTTGAAAATGGGGACAAATATATATACAGTTGGAGGGGGGTACACAGTTATGTTACAGTGCATTGTTTTATAACAGGTTATAACATGTTATAGCAGCTATAGGGCATAGCACATTCTTTCCTCTTTTCTGTTTTTAATAAACAGAATCAATTATTTGCTAGTAGCCTACAGGACAGATTACGCAGAATAAGAAAGAGAACAAACAAATTTACCATCTGTGTAAATGTAGAAGCTCTGTTTACATGGGAAAGTTTGGATAGTACAGATCGTAGTCCTGTCAATGTCAATATTTTACTGTAGTAGTCCTAGTCCAGCTATGTGTAGATCATGCAAGCTTATTATGCACTCCAGTGTGTTTCAACTGTTTTCATATCAATGTCCATTACATATTCAGCATTTGAGCCTCACCATTTGATGAGATGCATCCTATTCCTCTCATGCCCAGGATATACAGTATTTAGAATATTTTGTTGTCATTGGATACACGTTTGTCCACAGTGCTGTCTTGAAGTTAATTGGTACCAGTAGGAGAGATAACAGCCAAAAGTTAATCAAAATGAACTCAGTAACAATAACTGAACTCTTGAGAGCATGGCATGAAAACAAATGCGCCGCCCACAAGGTTCCATTTGGTTTCATTTTACACCATCAAGAGTTAAGGATCTATACGGGTCCATTTTTATATCAACTTTCAAGCTGCAGGGACCACTTGGAACCCCCTCAAAAACCAGGGGTGCATGTAGTCTACTCTTCTACTGCATGATAGATGAGCGATGTATTTCAATAATAAAGGCTTTCCCGTGATTATATTAATAACAATTATTATTTCACATGCACATATTTATTTCATTCTACAGGTTATGTATTTAGTACTGCTCATAGGTCAGCTTATAACTTCACCCTCTGCATTCCTGCATTGGAGTTGCACTGCAGTGACATGAATATGTTTATTGTACGCCTGCTGTATGTATATACAGACCGTCTGTATTCACCCTGTTCCTCCTGTGTCAGTATCTGAGAGAGAGGTTTTAGTGTATAAAGTAACTAAGTACATTTAGTTAACTAAGTACACTTACATTTACTGTAGCCTACTTAAGCATACAGTATGGAAAAGTAACTGAGCACTTGGGTATAGGCTAGTTTTTAGACATTTGCACTTTACTTGTGTAGTTCCATACTTTTATAATTAATAATACTTTACTTTACTTAATAATATATGCATCATGTATATATACTGCTGCTAGATACAGTATATACCTGCTTTTTTACCTGCAAGTAGACTCAAACTCATCCACTCATCTGCTTCAAAATCATCTTTTGAACTTTGGGAATGTTAGAAGTTTCAAAAGTGCTTGTTTTATCTATACATGCCAAATGACCTGGCTCCTTCAATCAAGGAGTTTACACACAGAAAGACAGAGAGTGAGTGGTCCTGACTGTATGCAGGGTGGGTGACTATGAGTTCTGTCAATATCTAGACAGAAAGTCTATACCTTCAGTCAAAATGTTCTTTCCATCAAAGGTTGTCAAATGTCAGCTCCTCCCTGTCACACTGATTGAAATCCCTACTTTCACAGCTTTTAAAGGACAATTGTAGTAAAAACAACCAGTCTTGTGATCACTTATGACCTCAGTCCATGACAACATCACCTGTGGCCGGTTACAAATCACCCATGGCATCCACGTGCGGTTAAGTTGGGGTTTGGGATAGGGTGTCGCACTCATGACTAAACTATATATCCGTATTTATATCTAACCAAGTTGTCTATGGCACTTTACAATCCAGAGTTGCATCATGGTTGTGCTTGAGCTCTTTTATCTGTGCCTGGCCAGTGTTCAGTCGACGGTTTATTAATCGAAGGAAGCGCATGACAAGATTACAAGCAGCCTGATGTCTAGGACAAAACATCAGCCGCTGCGACGGACATCGCATCACTGTTATCCAATCCCCAGTACAATTCCCTTTCTGTGGCGACTTGAGAACGGCCACTGTGTCGCCCGGCTCTTCTTCACGCTTTTTCTCTGCTACCGCAGAACCCACATCATCATGTCCTCGAGAGAAACGCACAATGGCGCCGATTGTTATCGTCCCCTAACTCCCAACAGGACCAGTTGGAGAGAGGGGAGAAAAAAAATCACACACACGACAACAAGGGCATTTTGTTCTGTTAAGGAAACGGACACTATAAGCTGGTAAGAGTAAATGTGACGCATCTTGCGGAAATGAAATAACGTCTACTACGGCCTGTGCTGAGGAGAAGAGGACTGCTGGCACATGTCAGTGAAGTTTGACTGATAGGGGATTGGCCTTGTTGAAAACTGTCGAAAACTGCTCTTCATGCAATGTTGCAGACGTGCAGTGGTCCCGTGTTTCTGCAGAAATATGCAGGGGAATGCTGGGATGCTTTCCTCAGTTTTCCTATTTCCTTCTGAAGTTACACTTGTGGCCTACTAGAACACGACGCGTCTGTGTTGTTGTCGTTTCTCGGTGAACATCGCGTGTCCCAGTGTCATGCACACATGCACAGAGCGTACTTTTCGAACCAAGGCAGACCGCGATGTGTTCTTTGACCATTCACTGACCATGTTTTTTTCCCCGTGCTCACCACAATCGCTCCAGCGCTATTCGCATCACAGAACGGGAAACTGCAAACGCAGCTGGGCCCGCTGTGGTGAAACCAAAGCAGTGCATGCCGTGGTTAGGTCAAGTCAGTGACGTATCACGGCCAAAACACACAGGCGTGAATAGGCTTCCACTGTACAACTTCTAAATTGTATTATATTTGTTTTTTTCCCTTCTTCTTTAACAGGCCCTGAACAATTTCTATAAGGGGTCCTCCTCGCCGTACGGGTCCCTCAACAACATCGTGGAGGGCCTCAGCTCCTTGACGGACCATTTCTCCGACCTCTCCCTGTCCCCGGAGTCGCGCAAGTCCAGCAAGCGGCCGCCGCCCAACTACCTTTGTCACCTTTGCTTCAACAAGGGCCACTACATCAAAGACTGCCCTCAGGTGAGACGGTCACGATTGAGTCTGATGTCTCCTTCACACACACACACACACACACTGCGACTGCGACAGAGATGTGGCTTTCGCACTGGTAGTACATGCACTGGACGTGCATGTACGCAGTGTTGCCAACTGGCAAAATCCAAAATGCACTAGTGGCACTTCCAAAATGCACTAGAATGCTGGTTTTCAACCATCTTCATACCAGGGCCCACTATGTATTCTGCATTTTAGCCACAGACCACCATTTGATTAGTCTATTCGACTAATTTAGGAGAAATAACTGTCAAAATGTTGGTCAAAATAACAATTCTTCTACATTTTCTAAATGTGTAGATTGTTGAAAATGAGATAATTCAGATGTTTAAATATAATTGAGAGCGTAAAATGAGGAGGAAAATGGTGAAAAACGAGGGTTTTATCTCTGGCGCCTGTCAACCGATTTCGCCCCAACTCACCAGCAAAAAAGCACTAGATTTTCCGCCAGCAGTTTTTCACTAATTTTGGCAGTAGGGGGGTCTGGAAAAAGCTAAATATAGCGACAAATTCACCAAGTTGGCAACACTGAGTACATGCACTGGATGTACGGAGCATGTACGGAATTTCCAATCCGTGTTATTTCACTGTATTGGGTGAGTCCTTTTTGCACACTCCAAACGGGTGTGTCATGTATCATGGGGACTGTATATCAACTTAATGTCTTGAAGAGAACCAGTGCTGGACTCCTAACAGGAATGAAAGACATTTACAACGTCCTTCATCATGCCTATACATACAGTACAGGTTAGGTTTTTGCTCGTCTGTGTTTCATTTGAATTTATTGAACACAAACCATCACATCTATCAATAGCAAAACCAGGATCTGATGTTGTTGGCATCGGCTTTCTTTCAAAACGTCAAAGTGATTCGACAGCACATTGTTGTATATATGCACACATATTTGAGTTACTGCAGTTGTACCACCACAGGTTGATAATGAAGAGCAGATGCTAGATTGGATCTGTGAGCTGCAGCCTTAATGAAAGACGATAGGCTTTCCTGTGGACCTAAGCGAAAAAAGCCCCCCACTCTGAACCGGGCCTGAGAATATTAGCACAACCTTTAGCAAGCACCTGGAGTCAGTGGCACGTCGATACATTTTCAAAAGGAAATGCCTGACATTTGTCAGATGAAAATGAAAATGGATCAAGTGATTGATGGGCAGGATGTAAGAGGTATGCAGGGTTAGAAAAACTACACCTTGGAAGTCCAGTTTCAACTCAAAAAGGTACTTTTTGAGGTGAAAATCTTTATGTTAAAGTGTTTTCATTTTGTGAGCGAAACGTAAAAACGACCAAACTTAATTTGATCTTCTCATACTGTATGTGGCAATTAGATATCTGAAAATACATTCCATATATTATTATATCTAAGGATTATATTCTCAGAACATGAAATCATTGAAACAATCATTTAACAAAATACAAATATGATCACAAAAAGATTAAAAGTAACTGATGGTCATTGTCTATATTAAATAAGATTTGTTTTTGTGTCATGTCACACCAACAGATTCTACAAATGTTTTTGTAGAATGGTGCTCAATGTCTTTCCTGCCAAGGACCTTCACAATTGCTGTATATGCATTTGGCTACCGACACCCAAGCTCTGAAAATAGTTAGAAAAAGTTAGTTTTTGGGTCTGTGGGGCTAAAATGTCATCAAATGGTCCGTGGCTCAAATGCTGAATAAATAGTGGACCCTGGCACCAAAATGGTCGAAAAGCACTTGTGTAGGCCCTATACTACTGCACACACCAGCCTGTGGAATGCCTGTGACAGGCCTCCACACATACATAGCTGGGTGGATCGGTTAGGAGCAGCGAGGGATAGGAATCAGAGAATGTCATGGCTCAGTAGGAACGGAGAAGAAACACACAGGAAATGGGTGCACGCAGGGGTCTCCTCTCCGCTTTCACAACCTCTCAGCCCGAGTCACTGAACTCTGAAAGTCTGTCTCTTTTTTTATAAGACAGGCTATAGGCAGCCCCCGGTGGGAATCTATGGCGAGTTGTTTCTCAAATGTTTTTCGTGTCAGGGAGGAGGGAGGGATCCCCAAATTGATGTGTATATTATTATGTGTGCGGACCCACATCTGAAAGAGTTTGTGCCAGGCAAGGAGTCAGGGACACTCCCCTCCCCCAATTCCATTTTTTAATAATATCCGATCTACAAGGTTGCAACATGTTGAGATGCCACACACTAAGCTTAGATTTTCCATAGAATGGAGCACACGAAACTGACATCATCACATGTAGAGCAACGCCCCTGTGCAGTTATCCAGCTTTTATTGTGTGAGCTGTGAACGCAAACCTTGTTCTAACACAACTTATCACAACTCTTCATGTTTGAAATTCATGTATTAATTTGTTCATGACAGACTGACTGCTGTTATCTGGCCGCAATATAGACCATGAACTGAACCGTTCATGGTCTATATTGTTTAGAATTGCTTTAAACTGCTGTAGTATAATATAAGTAAAGTAACTTGAAAAGAGAAAAAACACAATAAATCGCAATATTGAATTGCAATAGGTATCGATATCATATTGAACCATGAGGCAAGTGAGCCGTCACACCCCTACTTGGTTGTCAGTGCTGTCAAACAACTATTTAGGGTGGGGTCCATATACTACATCTCTTTCTCAGCTGAGGGATCCTTGGCCCCGAAAAACGTTGAAGATACCCGTGGTGTGGTAGGCTATACTACTCTGAGATATTTACGATTGCCTTCACGGACCCGCCCATTTAAATGTGCAGAATCTGGAAGCCATCTCTGCTGGCTCCATGTTCTCCTTTGCTCTCTCTCTCTCTCTCTCTCTCTCTCTCTCTCTCTCTCTCTCTCTCTCTCTCTCTGTGTTGTATAAGGAAGATGATGTCAGACTTTTATCGCGTGTTGCTGAGTAGAGCTTACCACCCAAAGCAGTGATAAAAAAGAGCCGCCTTGTCGCGACAAAGAAGCCCTCAGTTGAAGCGAGTGCATGGCCTGTATACTATAGCTAATGAAGGACACCGCTTGTTGTGGCTGTCGGGGTGGTGGAATCCGTGGCATTTTGCAGTGTGTTCAAGTCAACTGGCGTATATGTACAGTACAGATTGCTTACCACTGCCTGCTGTTGACACACACAGCAGTCAAAAGAAATGCCACGGACTGACGTCATGCACACAAGAGCAAGAAGACAAAAAAGAGGCATGAGGTGGACATCTAAAGAAAATCGCAAAAGAAGACATCATCGACCTTCTTCCATCAGTCCCCAACCAGCTGTATATGTGTTAGCTGACGGCTGTTTCTTAAACCATTCTGTACTCTACTTGTGGTGTTTTAACTTTCATTCAAAAATAGCAGGCGTTCACGCCGTGAACGCCTGCTATTTTTGAGGAGAATGTGAGCATGCAGCACAAATCTTTCAGTATGTTCTTTCAGAGCGAATGTTTTGCAGAATCTACAATGTAAAGACGAAACGGTTTAATATTTACCCAATCTTTCTGCATATTGTAATAAACACGTATGTCACCGGGCCAGTCGGTTACACGCCCCCCTCTATAGCCCCCAAGGTCGCAACATTCCAGTGACCCTTTACCAATTAAGCGGCTGAACCCCGGTGACTGTAAAAGTGAATAACACAAGTGACAATGTGCTGACAGCGAGCGGCTGCATGACCGGGGAAGGGCTTCTTGTGGACTAAAATAAGGAGCGCATTGTTTCTTGCAGAGAGGGGCCGGACCCGGGCACAACCAAAGGTCAGGAAGTCAGTCGGGGATGTATTGTTGGCTGCGACTGCAGTGCTGCCGTCCAGGCCCGGATGTAACGTTTCCCAATTGGGGGGGGGGGGGGGGGGGGCAGGCAAAAATGGTACGGGGACAGCCTCATCACCCGTGGCGCGAAGCGACACAGGCGATGAAGCCGCCCTCGAACCATTTTCATTTAAGATCTGTAGTTCTGTGACCCACAGGATTTATATTGTGTACTGGACTTATATTAGGCAAGTAAAACATCAATAATAACAACAGTTGTTGTTGAAGTTGCAACAGGCCACGCAGCATGCATAAAGCTAAAGGTCTGACACTCAGGGTCAGACTCAGAGTTTTCTGTTTTCAATGGTGAAATGCTGTTGGTTTAGTGGTGACACAACTGTAGTTAGTTAGTAGCAGTAGTAGTGTTTAAAATCATTTTAAATATACTGGGTAAGCACTTTATTTTTGGGTTGTTTGGGTTGTTTTGCATGGCGTCATGTTTGGCGGGGCAGTCAGGGCTTTGCCCCCCTATGCCCATGCCTAGATCCGGCCCTGCTGCTGTCCATCCATCCATGTCTGTCTGTCTGTCTGTCTCTCAGACCGCCCCTTCTCCAGAGAGCTAACTGGTCTCTTCTTGCAAAAGGGCAGTGGTCTCTGTATGTACATCATGGTTTTGCTCACAGGCACATAGCTGAGGCCGCGGCGCTGTGTGATTATTTCGGAGCTTAATAATGTCTGAATGGAGGGTAGATGACAGGTTTGATGAATGACTTCAGACAGAGAATCCTCCGGTGATTGCGAAGGGGGGCGGTGGCCCAGAGAGAGAGCTAAGTCTGGTCCACACCACGCTTTGAAGTCTGACGTCCTCTCTCTCTCTCGCTCCGCTTGGGTTGGAGCCAGTGAAATCTGTTTGAGAACGGTGAAGAGGGGAAGAGAATTAACCCCCCCCCCCTCCACAGAAGGAGATCTCTTTGTTGTTTACTTTACTTACAGGCCGAACTTCCATGTATTGAGCAATGGATATCAATGTTGCTGTAGCATTGGTGAATGTGCTTAATCTCTAGCAGAGCAGTAATAATAACAATAAAAATGGTAATAATAATAATAAAACTTTATTTCAATCTTTATTTCATGACATGACATGCAGTGTTTTACAGAGCAATGGGGAACAAGAAAGGAAAAAAGAAAAAGGCAAGGCATCAAACAGCTGTGCTTTGAAGATGTCTACAGAGGCTGCCTATCGAAGGTACAGTGGGAGTTTGTTCCACGCAGTCGGCCCATAGTAGCAGAAAGCTGCTCAGTCGTGTTTTTAGTTGCCATTGAGGAGGGTGGCTTGGTAGCCAGGTAGGTAAGACGGTGCAAAACCACTTAGAGCTTTATAAACAAGTAAAACAGTTTTAAAATCCACCCGAAAACAACTGGAAGCCAATGCAGTGAAGCTAAAACTGGCATAATATGTCCTCTTATCTTAGTTTTAGTTGAAACTCTGGCTGCCGCCTTTTGGACAAGTTGTAATCGGTCAGTTGTTTTCTTTGGCAGGCCAGAAAAAAGTGCATTGCAGTAATCAAGCCAAGAAAATACAAAGGCGTGGATCAGCGTGTTTGCATTGTCCATTGACAAATAGGCTCTGATTCGTGCAGAATAAAGAAATAAATCTTACATGATTACACAATACATGGTAATGTGTGAATTCAAATTAAATTCAGAATCAATGACCCCCAAGTTCTTTACTGCACTGCCAAGTCTGCTTAATATGGTTTCTTTCTGCTCACTAGAAACAATTACGAGAACATCTGTTTTATCCTCATTTAGCTTGAGAAAGTTCTCACTCATCCAGCAATTGATGCTAAACAGACAGAGGTCAACAATGGGTCTAAAGCACAGGGATGGATTCATTTAAGGACTTTTAAAACACCCTTTTAATGCTTAATAGAAACAATGATAAAAGTCCATTGCTGCATCAAAAGGAATCAAGAACAAAGTATGAAAAGTGGGCGAACATTGGCCAAATTGGCAAATATGACATACGATTGTGAAAATGGCCCATCTACAAGATCACAAACACAGCATTGCGAGGCATTGTGTGAACTAAATGAACAAACTAAATTAAATGCCTTGTCAGGGTGGGGGGTCCCTGGCCAGTTCAAATATGATTATTTTTGGAGCCATGGCTTGAAAACAAACCACTGGTGCAGTAGAGAGTACTGTAGTGTTGTAGTCAAGACCACCTAAATCGAGATCTAGACAAGACCAAGACCTAGGAGGGTCGAGACCAAAACGAGACCGGGACAATCACAGACTTGGTCAAGACAAGATCAAGACGAGACTAGCACTAGAGGGGTCGAGAACAAGACCAAGGCCTAGAGGGGTCGAGACCGAGGCCAAGACCTAGAGAGGCTGAGGCCAAAAGGGCAATGTTTGATTGTTCTGTAGTAATAGTACAACATAACACATTACAGAGACTTTAGTTGTTACTGTGCAATACGAACTGTTGGTTTGCGGACTGCTAGCAATATGCGCGCCATCCAGTGCTGTGCTCTGTATGAGACAGCTGTCTTTATGAATGGTCCGCACAATGAATATAGAACATTTCCTGCATTGTCTCGTCTCGAGTGGTTTCACTGGCGAAAAAGGCCCGAGACATTTGCTCCGAGATTGTGACAAGACCAAGACAAATTGAGAGTGAGACCATGACAAGACTACGAGACAAATGAAGTGCAGAGCGGCGAGACCAAGACAATTGAGGGCGAGACAAAAACAAGACCAAGACAACGAAAATGTCTTGCGACTTGCCTCGAGACAAAATAATGTCTCGAGAACTAGTAGAGAGCAATACAAGTTCACAGCTGAAGTGGTGCGACCGCCTGGTGAATCTCAGCGCTGCACGCTGGCTGATAGGGACTGCTTTGGTCCTTTTGTGTTGGCTGTGCTGATAAAGAACATGTTATCTCTGTCCTGACTCTGTTGCTGTTGGCTGGGGAGTCTGCTGAGGAGGATGAACAAGATAGAGAGGGAACACTGGAATGTGGGCTACAGATACTATAGAACTGTGGTTCACAAAGCGGGGTCCGGGGACCCCCAGGGGTCCTCGAGGAAGTTCCAGTGAGCCCCTAGCTAGATCATAGATAGGAACCAAATGGACTCTTATGGGTCTGTAACTCAGAGTATACAAATGAACGGGTCCATTTGTCCACTCAACATTGGATTTTACAATTGTAAATTTTGGTCCCAGAGATGGAATTGTCAATCAATGCGGTTCCCTATTATATGATGATTTGGGGTGTTACAGTACAGTGCAATTTCTCAAATGTTTTGGACATGAAGTGGCCCGCCCAACTGGGCGCGTTCAGACCACCTGGAACTTCATGACCCTCACTCGGAGTTGGACACTTCGGATGCTGGTTAAATACCAGCTTTAAGTACATTTGGAGGTACTGTACTGTACTGCAGGGGTAGGCAACATAATGTTTCGATGGCATGTCGACTATCAAGAAAATGGTGCTACAAAGGTGCTACACTGTACTGTACTGTACTGTACTGTACTGTACTGTACTGTACTGTACTGTACTGTACTGTACTGTACTGTACTGTACTGTACTAAAAACATTAGTGAGGTTGGCTATTGTAATCCTGGGAGTTTATTATTGGTAGAGTAACCCAATGGTTTGTTTTACGTCACTTTTTGGACTCTAGAGAAACCCAATAGTTTGCAACCCAATAGTTTGTTTTACTTTGTCCCTACATCATCGAAGGCAACCACACTTTGCAATTGCAAATTGCATCACTCTAGTCTAGTTGTTAGTTACTCTCCTGATTTAGATGAGATAGTATAGTATATGGGCCGTTCATAAAGAATATGTGTATATTTTTACTGTATTGTAGTGTAAAATCTGAGTACTCTATGAGCAATTCAAGCTGCAGGGGGGAGTGGAGTGGGTAGTTAGTGTGGGGGACATTGACATTTCTGCATTCAATGCAGGAATGTCGTGTGCAGCATTTACGGCAGATGTGGCAGATGTGCATGAACGAAACCAGGCCCTGTCCGTGTAGTTATTCTGCAGCGTGTAATCTTTACATCGCTTGGCCACACCCTACCCTACACACATAAAATTGTGCCTGTGAGATATAGAGAGACTGTAAACCATTCATTTTCACTGGATGCCAGCGTCATGGATGCAAAGATTCTGGCATCTGGCATTTGTAGCTGCTGAAAACAAACAAACGTTGAGCTTCGTTCGTTTAAGCTACAAAGATACAAAACTTTACTGTGTGTGGATGCAGCATTCTAAAACGGTTAGTCCCAATACTTGATCCTGATTGGCTGGTTACCATTGTAAATCTCACAATATTCCACACCTTTATATCCTTCCAGACTGATTGGGGGGAAAGGAGCGCTTGATTGCCTGGATAGGGCCGTCCGGTTGAAAGCTGGAAACAAACAAAAACCTAAACTAAAAACACAAAAACGCTGAAAATGAAGATGAAGAAAAGAAGAAAACGTTCCACATCGCCCTTTTTATATCTCGCAGGCGTGTCGCCGGTCTGCAGGGCATCGCTCTGGCGTTTTCCTCTCAGTTAACAGCTGGGCTGATGTTGCTTGTGTGTGATGTTGACGGACGGTCCCATGCATCCAGTTGAGACACGGCCAGAGAGAGAGAAAGAGAGAGAGAGAAGAAAGAGAGAGAGAGGGCTTTGGGTTTGTTAGTGCGGTAGTAATTGACCGCACGGTATATCCGTTGGGTTCGTTGTTCTCATGGTCTTCAGGATGGATTGATGTCCCGTGGGAGAGTGGTGGGGGGCTGGTGAAAGACAGGGAGAGAGTGAGGGTGTGCACGGGCGTGTGTGTGTGTGTGTGTGTGTGTGTGTGTGTGTGTGTGTGTGTGTGTGTGTGTGTGTGTGTGTGTGTGTGTGTGTGTGTGTGTGTGTGTGTGTGTGTGTGTGTGTAGAGGGGGCTTCAGGCTTCGGAGAACCCCATTGTTTATCCTGATGGTTTCCAGATGATGGCAGGGGGAGGCGGCCAGCCTCCCAGAGCCCAGCGCCTCTCTCTCACACACACCACCAACCAACCAGGATTCCAGACCCAAAGATTCATTCCTGGCACAGAATAGCTTCATTTTTTTTCTACCTTATTGCCACATTTGACCCTGAGAGTGTCTTGCGATATAGACTAGAGGGAGTGTGGAGGAGGAGAGAGACTAAAACCTGGAAATGCGCCCGGCGGAGCACATGTCGTCATAAATTCAACAGAGCGTGGCGCAACATACATCTTGAGATTAAACCGTTTCGCATATGTTGCGGTTTCTACACGCACAGATCTGCCATAGAAGATGGAATAATAGTACAAATATGCTGAATGGATGGGGGATGTATGTGGCCAATGTACTCAGCAGCCATGTCACGAAATAATCAGTTCAAACAACATCCTTCTCCAATAACATTTACATACAGTACTATTAAAACCAGATACTCACTGAGATGAAGCAAATCGCCAGGCATTTCATCCCCCCCCCCCTTTTTTCATAAATGTATAATGCAAATATATACAAAAGTGCAGCACAAAAGTAGATATGCTGTTTCCACTATGTTACTTGTGCAACGTCTCTAGTCTGGCTAAAGACAGACCAAATCAGTTGTAATCAGTTGTAATGCATGTAACTCGACATTCGACAACCACTTGCCCAAACTTGACACATGTTCCACACCCCCGCATGGATTGCAGTGCCCGGCCTCGGAGTATGTTGGACACACAGTTGTTGGCAACTTTGTTGCGGTCAACAGAGCCAATAGAGTGGTAGTGAGGTGGAGTTAGATTCTGTTTTTATAGCAATTCTGTTTACAAACACAGTATTTGTACACACTAAAGTTGTTACCACGGGCACATACAGGTCTATTTTTTATACAAAACGACAAATATCAGTGTAGCGCCACTTTCACATGAATCGTCCCCACCCATAACAATGCAGTGCCATCTCCTGGCATGTACTGTATGTGATGTGGTCAAAATGTCAAAGCAACATCATTGTTGGGCCTGGTGGAAACTTGCAGAGTGTGCCGTGCCCTTCAGTGCTCCATGAAGCTGCTTTGTTTTGATCTTTGCTCCGCTGAGTGAAAGTCTGTTTCCTCCACCAGGAAGAAGATGCACTCTGCCTGCCCATGTGGGCTTAAGAGAGATATTTTATCGTGCTGCCCCCACAGACATGAAAAGACTGGACGCCTCTATGTGGCCTGTGTCTCTCTTAAAAGCAACTAACATGGAGGCAAGCTTTACCAAGATTCCCTGCAAAGCTTGGCCGAATTAAAAAAAAAAGGTGGCCAAAAAAACAAGAGCCTAGATAATACATTTGGTTCCCACATGGAAAAAAATGTCATGTATGTATGTCAGTGGTTTTCAACCTTTTTGATACCAGGCCAGGGCCCACTATTTATTCAGCATTTGAGCCACAGACCATTTGATGACATTTTAGCCCCACACAGACCCCAATACTAAACATTTTCAGGCTGAATTTCGTAAACAAAACAGGCCAACATACAGACCAAAGTGACCATTAGTCTTATACATTCTCTAGTTGTGTAGACTTGGGGCTAATACAGATGATGAATATTTTAACTCTTGAGAGTTTAAACATGAAACACTCTAACACTCTTGGTTACACTCTAACACTCTTGAGTTACAAAAGAATACTATGGATCTCATATCTATTTGAAGGTCATATATTTCTTATGAATTACAAAACTATATATGTTATGTTTCACTTAAAATACTATAGATTTTATATTAACTTATATGAGTATTGTATGAAAGGTGCCAGTTGAACATTTTCCATATGGGTAGAGTGCTACAGTATATGCATTGCATATTGCTACATATGTGTTCAGATATCTAAAAGCTACAGGATAAGTGCTATCTCTGAAGCGAGATGTTGAGCAATCAATACTTCTGTACCTCCTGCCTGATGGGACGAGATTGAAGAGGTGGTGTGTGGGGTGAGAGTTATCAGCTATGATTTTATTTGCCTTTCTGATTATTATATTGGAAAAGAGGACGAAAGTTTAGGGAGGCTACATCCAGTGGTTTTAGATGCACGTCGTACTACTGTTTCCAGCTTGTCCTTGTCCTGAGAGGTTGTGTGAGGCTTGCAAGGCTTGTGCATGCGTCACAGGACATATAGGCCAGTCAAAAGCAATGTAAACGTTTGTTTCCTCATGCCGATTATCCTTCCTTGGATTGAATTGATCCCGGAAAGATGTGCTGTGATTCACTTGACTTCCGCCTTCATTGGAGAGGCGGCGCCAGGGGCGGATCTAGGCATGGGCATGGGGGGGCAATGCCCCCCTAAATGCCCAGTCTGCCCCACCAAACACGATGGCATGCAAAACAACCCAAGATATTTTAAATGAAAGTGCTTATATTTAAAGTGATTTGAAACACTACTACTGCTACTGACTAACTACAATTGCCTCACTGCTAAACCAACAGCATTTCATCATTCATAACAGAATACTCTCTCTCAGACCTTTAGCTTTATGCATGCTGCGTGTCTGTAGCAACTTCAACAACAACTGATGTTATTATTGATGCTTTACTTGCCTAATACAAGCCCTGAAACTGAAAATGGTATGGGTGCGACTTCATCGAAGCCGCCCCCATACCATTTTCTCCTGCACCCCAATTTGGAAATGTTACATCCGCCCCTGGGCTCTTATCATTGTACAGTACATCATCTCATTCTCTGGAATGAGATGAATTTGCGTCCTCATCATGTTTGTGTTTACACAAACACTCAAAGCTGGCTATGCATTCATCGTCAAACATAGACGGTATTCGATGTGTGTGTTGGGACGACGCTCAAAGCTTACACAAACCCTCAAAGCTGGACATAAGAGGAAAAGTTTTTAGACAAAAAACATATCGCCTAGTCTATCACCCTACCCTTAACTCGTACTACTGTACATATGGTCTCACTATGATATCATATTAAAACAAGACTCCCTTCCACTTCAATACAAACCCCAATTATGACATGCCCTACTTTTCAGCCCAAGTTGCATTTAATTTGATCCAGCCTCGTTGGGAATGTTTTTTTTGTGTGTTTAGGATTGGTTTAGGGATTCTGTCATTGTGTTATACAAGTGCAAGCCAGGTTTCATCTGGGTTTGATTTCCTTCTCTCCCCGCCGAGTTCTTTTCAGAGTCCTGATTGGCTGGCCGGGGCCAGCTGGGAGTGAGGGGCGTGCAGAGAGTGTTAGAGGAGGGGCAGGGGCCGAAATCCGGTAAAAGGACGCTTTTTGGACCAAAATAGCGAAAATAGCAGATTTACAAGCTCTCATCATGTCACGCTGCAAGCTTGTAGATCACCTATTTACAGGGCACAACCAAAAACCCTTTAACTAGTGGAGACGACTTGGATTTCTAAAGAAATTTGTTCTAAACTGTTTTCAACCAGTGGTCCGGGCACCACCAGTGGTCCCTAACAGGATTCCAGGTGGTCCCCAGCTAAATTATGGACAGTTGGCAACCTAACCTTATAGATCTGTAACTCCTGAGAGCGTTAAAATAAAGCCAAATGGATTAATTTGGCTTCATTTTACACTCTCGAGAGTTACATTATATTTAAACTTCTGAATTACTTAAGAATCAAGAATCTACACAATTAGAAGATGTAGAATAATTGTTATTTTGATCATCGCTTTGCCAGTTTATCTCTATATCTTTAGCCCGAGAGACTAAACTCAACATCAAATGATGGTCCGTGGCTAAAATGAAGAATAAATAGTGGGCCCTGGTATGAAAAATGTAATTGAAAACCACTGTTCTAAGCAAAATATTGTGTTCATGAGTTCAGTAGTAATGGAAAAGGGGAAAACGGGGGCCATTTTGCATTTCTTTCACCATATTAAATGCTGCATTTGTGGTCTGAAAAGGGCAGTTGTTTCACAGATAAAAGGGGTAAAAGGGGCAGGGGCTGAAGAAGAGCCCCTTTGACGTCTATGTGTGCACGTCCCTGGCTAGGAGGGATGTCATGACACAGAGCCTGAGGTATTTAGGTCCTGTTAGAGTTCAGCTGCCTCTCCCATTGGTTCTTTTCCTCCTTTAAGGTCTCTGGTGAGCCCAGCTGGAGGGAGGGGAACTCGGGGTGCTAATGGGGAAGTTAAACTGAACCTCGCCTTATTTTTGAGGAGCAAGCTATCCCCCTAGCTCTGGTCCAGAGCTCCACTGCTTCTGAGTCTGACTTGCATTGGAGCTCTGTTCGTCTCCGTGCATTCGGCCATTACTGCACCCGCCCAGCCTCTCTTCTCTAGTGGATATATAAAGAACGTTTTACCTACTCACCAAAATAAACACGTCTTGTGTCGTTAGAAAGCCTACTTACCTTAGTGGAAACACCCTGAGCCCCCACCACACAGATAAATTTGACTTTTTGGCTAGAACGCGATCGTTTTTCACCGGAAAAACAACCAGGATTTGCGCCCCCTACCGACATTGCCAATAGAAAAGTTCCATAGGAAATATTTTTCCTTCAGTGAAAAACGGTCGCGCTCTGCCCAAAAAGTATTATTCCCACACAATATCTAGGTCCCCTAGATATTGTGTGGGAATAATAAAAATGTCCCTTCAAATCTGTATTTCCTAGAAATGGAAGCATTAAAAGATCGTTAACACATCTTGATGGTTTCAGATGTGTTTCACCATGTTAATTTCCAAGTAGCATATTCTCACTACCGGGTGTCACTGTTGCACCACTTATTTGGGTGATAAACCCCATCTATACCTGTGCTGGGGTACTAAGTACGTTCTAAGATAGCAATTCAGACCTATACGAATGTGTGGCGACTGCTCCAGGATTTTAAAGAAGTATAGCCTACCGGTAATGGCACATTTCAGCAGAACATTACCAAGCTTCAAAAGAAGTCAATGTGTCTGTTTCCCTTCATGGAGTGACATTAAGCCTGTGTCAGCGTCCCGTTCCTCACTGTCAGAGTCCTCCCTCCTCCCAGGAGCGGATCTAGGCATAGGCATGGGGGGGCAATGCCCCCCCCAAATGCCCAGTCTGCCCCACCAAACACAATGGCATGCAAAACAACCCAAGATATTTCAAATTAAAGTGCTTATATTTAAAATGATTTGAAACACTATTACTGCTACTACAACTACAGCTGTGTCACCACTAAACCAACAGCATTTCATCATTGAAAAACTCTCTGAGTCAGACCTTTAGCTTTATGCATGCTGCTGCTGCGTGTCTGTTGTAACTTCAACAACAACTGATGTTATTATTGATGCTTTACTTGCCAATAAAAGTCTGGTAACTGAAAATGGTATGGGTGCGGCTTCATCGCCCGTGGCACGAAGCGACACGGGTGATGAAGCCCCCCCCCCCCCCCCCCCCCCCCCCAATTGGGAAATGTTACATCCGCCCCTGCCTCCTCCCCCTCCTGGCCACCAGCAGAGTCCTGCCTTCAGTTCCTCTTATGACCCCGCCGTGCTTTGAGTTGGCCAACGACCAGAGAAAACCCTGTATAGGCCAGGTCTCCTACGGTAAATGGGGACGAGAAAAGAAGCACGAAAAAAAGCAGAGCTGTTACACACTGAGAGCTTTTACACACCAAAACAAAAAGTAGCACAGTGATATCCTATAGCAGGGGTGGCCAACCGGTCGCAGACTAAGAGCCACGTTTTTCACTGTGCTACTGCAAAGAGCCACATCAAACAGTCACAACGGTTATAATACCGCTGCGACGGCCATCACGGTCCCAAATAGATTTCCCCTCTCCTGCAATAAGACACGTGCGTTTGTGTGCAGGTGCACAATGCAAAGACACTATTAAAACAGACATATATTTAGAAACAGGGTTTGCAATCCAAAAAAAGTATATGACAAGTCAAAAAACATACACCTACACCTCCACGGTCGACTAGGAATCAGTCCTTGGTCTAGTGTTAGGCACCACTGTATAGGGCAGGAGTTTTTAACAGGTGATCTGGAGACCACCAGTGGTCCCTGAGAGGATTCCAGGTGGTCCCCAGGCTAAATGATGGAAAGTTGGTTTGCCGGATGTAACTCTTTGAGAGCGTAAACATTCATATTTACGCTCTCAAGAGTTAAAATATGCATCATGTGAATTTGCCTACACAACTAGACTACACAAGTCTACACAACTAGAGAAGAGTAATGGTCATTTTGATCTGTATGTTTGACTGTTTTGTTTTCTCTGAAATCCAGCCTGGAATTGTTGACAAAAGTAAACGAAATCTTTAGCTTTGGGGTCTGTGGAGCTAACATGTCATCAAATGCTGGTCCGTGGCTCAAATTCTGAATAAATGGTGGGCCCTGGTTTTAAAAAAAAGTTTGAAAACCACTGGTATAGGGAATACATGACTGCGCCACTCCGGGCGTTTTTGACGGTTTCATGTGGAAGCCCCTTAAGAGCCGCATGTAACCAGCTGAAGAGCCGCATGTGGCTCGCGAGCCTCGGGTTGGCCACCCCTGTCCTATAGTTTATTGACGATGGCTTGGAAATGGATGAAATCTAGGTGGTAAACACTGTTATTGCAATCTGATGTATTGTTCTTGACTTGTGTGCTCCACTACTCCAAGATAAACGTTGTCTGTTCTACAACTAATACAATTACTGGCATACATTAACCATGCATTTTACATTCTACATTAACCATTTTACATCTATAGTTGTACTTTATCTATTGAAAAAATAGAAGATCTACAAGCTCAATGGCAGCCCTACAAGCTCATAGATCTACAAGTTCAACGGCAGACCCACAAGCTCACACGTTGTAGATCTACAAGCTCAATGGCAGCCCTACAAGCGCATAGCTCTACAAGCCCAAATGGCAGGTCTACAGGCGCATACATCTACAAGTTCAACGGCTGACCCACAAGCACATAGCACGGCACTCGGTGGTGTTCTGAGCTTGTAGCGCTGCCATTTTTTGAAAAATGAAAATGTACCTAGAATCCTGAATATATATTGAAACAAAGCCTAATTTGATGGGGGGGGGGGGGGGGGGTCTAGAAGACTTTTTTTTTTTTTTAATTTTCGATGTCAGGCCTAAATTGGCTTAACCTTAAGGAGCACTTTCATGCATTTTCAAGCTTTAATATCTTCATATAAATGGTCACTAGTGGTCATTAGTTGGCATCATTTCTGTCTCCTCACTCTGTGTCTCATTGGGGTGTGGACAGACAGTGACATCCTCAGCATCCTCTCTTCCTGGAAAGGAAACGCTGGAGTGAAATCCATTGTTCTGGCATTCACAATGAAATACATTTAGAATAAATCTTGTTTTAAATGATGCCCCTGGTAGAAGGCAGGAGGTTCCTGAACTGTCGTGTCCACATCCCAACAACAATCTCAGATTTACCCCTCAGAATCAAGCATTCAAGTCATGTACAAACGTAATCTTTGCCCTCTGACCTTATGCAACAGTTTAGTGATAAGTGAGTTGTTACTGTGACATTTGGCTATAAAGCAGGCGTTTTCGACCTTTTTGGCACGAGGGCCCACTATTTATTCAGCATTGGAGCCACGGACCACCATTTGATGACATTTTAGCCCCAAAACCAAGACCCCAAAACTAAAGATTTATTTGTCAACAATTCCAGGCTGGATTTCAGAAACAAAACAGGGAAACACGGATCAAAAATGACTATTAATCTTCTACATTCTCTAGCTGTGTAGACTTGGGCTAAATCAGATGATGAACATTTTAACTCTTGAGGGTGTAAAAATGAAACGGGTCCATTTGGTTTCATTTTTTGAGTTTCATCAGGTTAACCAACTTTCCATTATTAGCGGGACCACCTAGAACCCTCTCAAGGACCACTGGTGGTGCTCGGACCACTGGTTGAAAACCACCACTATAAAGTAAATAGTCTCGACACCCAGGCTTTCATTTTTTCACATTGCGTGGAAACGGAAAGCCTGGACTAACACACGGAGCAGACTGGCCTTAAAGTGGGAGTCAACCTTTCGGGGTGGGTGTGGCATCACTCCAAATGATGTGACATAGCACAGCAGGGGAGGGGCCAGGGATGACGGCACGTTTATGAGATCATATCAGATCTACCTGATCCACCGGTGTGGTTAAAATCATTGCAGGTGAGGCCAGGCTATAAAGTAAACTGCTGTACTCTTTGATATTGAACCCGCAGGACCAAACAAATGGGACGCAGTGTGAGTAGACAGAAATTGTGCCTTATAAAGAGCATTAGTTAATTAATTACAAAGTTTTTTACCTGAAATATAGTATGCTTTTTAAATTGTCGTATTAATGTTACTTAAAAGAAATAAATCAGCCGTTATTATTTTTTTTTTGTCTTGCTCCCCAGGCTCGACCAAAGGGTGAAGGTCTGACCCCCTATCAGGGAAAGAAGAGGTGCTTTGGGGAGTACAAATGTCCCAAGTGCAAGAGGAAGTGGATGAGTGGGAACTCCTGGGCCAACATGGGACAGGAGTGTATCAAGTGCCACATCAACGTTTACCCTCACAAACAGGTAATTGTGATATCCATATACAGCATATTCTAATCATTCTAGAAGTTCCAATGCGCTCCAACGGTCGTCCAAGTAAGTGGTGGCGCCTTAACCCTAATTTATACTAGAACGTGCATGTGGAGTAATAGTTTAATGTTTGGTTATTAGAAGATTCCCATTTTTCCACCGGTTAGGAAACGGCTCAGGTCTGTTTTGGTTCTTAAAGTCCATGAGCCAGAGCTTCAAAATAGGTTTAATTATGAATTTTGTGTGCATTGCCTATTGTACTGTACTGTACTGTACCTTTGAAAGGCCAGTTTTGTTGAGATTCCATAGTTTAAAAATGGTTGAATACTTCTAACATTTAAATAAGGTATTTTAACTCAGCTTAACTCAGTAGAACTTCAGCAAGCATGGGGAAATGAAACTTAACATACTGTACTGTAGTAAAGCTTCAGCAAGCTGATGAAATGAAACTTAACTCAGTACAGCTTCAGCAAGCCTGATGAAATGAAACTTAACTCAGCACAGCTTCAGCAAGCCTGACAAAATGAAACTTAACTCAGTAGAGCCAGCATTTCCACTCTGAAGTTTGTACAGTGAGATGTGAACATTTCTGCTGAGAATTCATCTTAACACCTGTGCCTTGGAGATTATTTGTCTGCAAGTACGGTTACATTGTGGCATTGATGGTATGTTTGTATGCCGTGATTATTGTGATGTGATGTTTGCAACTTTCTTGTGTAAGTTGGGCTCATTGTTAATTTTGTGAGCACATGATGTGTTCTGCATAGCATGCTAGCTTGAGAAAAAGAAGAGCATGTAATGATGTGACAGGGTCAGTACCCTGATTTTAAGCCATAACCTTGTGTTCCAAAGTCAGAAGCCTTACCTTCTGAACTGCTGAGATCAAACAGTGAACAGAACAAAAAAGATTGCATGTTTTCGGTGAATCTATCATGCTTAAAATGGAATTTTGGGTTATAATGGGTTTGTATAGGAATAAATCAAGCAACTTACTGTCTGTGGTGTTCAAATAACCTATAGTAGATGATAAAATGACTGAAAGTTTTGAGAGTGAAATATCCTTTTAAGGTCACCAGTAGTGGTGCATGCAAAAGTAGTCCAGGCACTTTAAAAGCACCTGGCAAAAAAATAATGATAACAATCTGTTATTTTGCCTTCTAGCGACCTCTGGAGAAACCTGACGGTCTGGACGTGTCTGACCAGAGCAAGGAGCATCCTCAACACCTGTGTGAAAAGTGCAAAGTCCTTGGCTACTATTGCCGCCGAGTACAATGACACTACTCGCCACATGATGTAAAAAAAAGTCTGGATTTCAAAATGTACTTGAGTAAAAGTATTGGGATCAAAACGCGCTTCAAATGTAGACAAATCTTTTGGAAATAGTTGCTATGTACAAGTTCACAAGACATTGTGAGCTTGTTGGTTTGGATATTTTCAAATGAGCCAGAATGAAGTGGATAACGTACTGTATGTTTTCTAATAATTCCACAAAGTACCTAGTAACAAAATGTTATTGGAGTGTAAGTAAAAGTATTGGGAATAGGAAATAATCCAGAACATACTGAAGTACTTACATACTTAGGTTACTTAAGTACATGACTTGAGTAAGTGCCTTGTGCCCACAGAGCCTCTCCAAAAGCTTTACCAAGAAGAAGACTTGATACAAACCTTTACAGTACTGTATTTCATCTAACCGTTTATCCCCCATAATGTCTGTTTCTTGACAATATGACACAGTATTAGAAGTTCACTGTGGTGGAGGTTTTGTACAATACCTCAGCAGGGTCCAATAGTTTAGTTTGCTGCGGCCTTGTACATTTTTTAATGTATCCTTATGATTGTGTAAATAGCATTTGAAGTCTTAATATTATAAACTGTGAATTAAGGAAAAAGTGGATGTTTTATTTTTCTTCACAGGCAACCCGTTGGACCCGAGGGTTTGGACTAAAATGTTCATTTCCACTTGTATGTATATTACAGAAATAACTTTTAATGGAAATATACTTTGTGTACCATGTCCATGATATTTGTTTGTATAAAATATGCAACCATTCTTTACTAAAAAGGGATAAACTGTGTATCTGTATCAGTGTTAGATGGTACCATTTTATATATATTTGAAGAGCCTTATTATTGTTTTGATGATTATTACCGCACCATGCAAAGGAGTCTTAACCAAGTACCATTATATATTTTTAATGTTCCAAAGGTTTGAAGAAATCACGTCAACATTATTGTAGCACCCTCTTTCCCTAAACGTGTGTGGGAGACGATATGGACCTACATATAGTTTTAGCAAACACCAAAGTGCTCTTTTTAGACATGGCAATAGTCCAATAGCCATATTTACTGGAACAATGCTGCACAACACAGAAAGATAATAGAAGGCTGGATGTGCATGCTTTGAAATAACTTTTTTTTAATCAAGTAAATTTCAGATACCGTATTTTCCAGACTAAGGCACACCTAAAATTTCATTTTCCTTAAAAAACCGACAGTGCAGCTTATAATCCGGAGTGTCTTATCTATGGATCGTTTGACTGCAGTAGTTTCTATTCTATGTTGACTGCAGTAGCTTCTATTCTATGTTGACTGCAGTAGCTTCTATTCTACCGGTATGTTGATTGCAGTAGCTTCTATTCTATGTTGACTGCAGTAGCTTCTATTCTATGTTGACCGCAGTAGCTTCTATTTTATGTTGACTGCAATAGCTTCTATCCTATGTTGACTGCAGTAGCTTCTATTCTGTTGACCACAGTAGCTTCTATTCTAAGTTGACCAAAGTAGCTTCTATTCTATGTTGACTACAGTAGCTTCTATTCTAAGTTGACCACAGCAGCTTCTATTCTGTGCGCCTTATAATCCAATGCGCCTTATATAGGAAAACAATTCTGAAATTGGCCATTCAGTGAAGGTGTGCCTTATAATAGTGCGGAAAATGCGGTAAAAAGGGGGGAAATCAGACCTCTTGTTTTTATGTGTCTTAGTTTGAGTACCCTGTGAAATGGAAATAATATTATGCATTTGAAGATGTTTGTATTAAAATATATTCAACAGTTAACTTCGCTTTTATGCATTACGTTTTGTTTTTCTTTCGTTCAGTGAATGCTCAGTGAATGAGGCGTATTATGCAAGCTAGTCAACCAAAAATGGATATACGAATAGTTTAAACAAATGTCTGAATAATCATACACAATACATCCCTTGAGTTTAGTGTTCATCACATCACCCTGCTCAACAGTGTGGAACAGATGAGACCAAAACGCAAAAACACAATTAACTACTTTAATATGAAAAACTTTAGAGACCTGAATGAAAGGTATGACTTTATTTTACAATCGCATGTTTCCCCATTGTTATGGGCTTGTTAAACCCAACCCAAATTAAATTCTAACTAAAATAAATCACACTAACGTGTGAACTGAGTGCCGCTGCTGTGTGTGAAACAGCGGCCCCTGTAAAATAAAAATAAAAAGCAGTGACTGACACCATATCCCTGTTAGGTAAACTGTCTGTCAACAACCAGGGATTAGGCCTGGATGTAACATTTTACAATTGGGGGGCAGGCAAACATGGTATGGGTGCGGCTTTAACGCCCGGACCGAATGGCGGCGCCACTGTGTGACCGACTGAGCATTATTTACTATTACACATTAAAATCACAGCAGGGAGTGGCGGGGTGAGGTCATGTCGGCTGTCTCTGCTCATGATAGCTGTCCACAATCTGTGATAGTGATCCTTTCCCTTGTTCTCCCAGACCGAGAGCCATAAGTTGCGATTTTGTTGATCACGTCCATTCCTTCTTTGACGTGGCCAAACACAACATGTCCGCCATCCAACCTAAGGAAAGAATGAAGAGGCTTAGTATAATCAATTAATATAATAGTCCATACCCGTCCGGGAGTAGGCCTACAGCGGGGGTGCCCACACTTTTTTGACTTGAGAGCTACTTTCAAATGACCGTCTCAATAGGATCTACACATCAAAAATGTGATTGTTCCACTACTGAAAATCCATTTCAAGACCCCTAGAAAGTTTGAGCTTTGAAATATTTGGTGATGGTATTACTTACTGTCATAGTGTTTAAGAATAATGCACTTAAAATGAAAAATAGAGGGAGAGAATTGGAGGTTTTCTTTATGTTAGTACTGACGTTTGACAACAGTATTTGAGGTTTGAGTTGACAGTTTGTGATGTTGAGTTTAGTCTCTTGCACCCAAAACTAAGAACTTTCACGTTTTTTTTTGGCCACAATTGGGAGATGACTGGCAAAACGTTGGTCAAAATAACAATTACGGTATCCTCATCCATCCATTTTGTATTTTTTTTTTTTTTTTTTTATAATTTTTATCCCACGATTTTGCAACCCATTTTTTCACCCAGTGCCAATTCCTAATGTGATCCTGGGCTCTACACACCCTCCGCCAACCTGGGGAGGCAGCAGACTGGGCTCATGCTTCCTTCAAGGCATGAGGAGTCGCGCCACCTTCTTTTCACCTGACAGGGGGAATTTCCCTGGTTGGACGTAGCGCGTGGAAGGAACACGTTATTCCAACCAGTTCCTGTCCCCTCCATCAGGCGCCCCGGCTGGCCAGGGGGAGGCAGTTTAGAGTCCAGGATTACTGCATGTTTTTGTGAGGGTATCTACCCTAGGGGACACGGGGAGAACATGCAAACTCCACACAGAAAGGCCCTTTCGTCAACCCCGCCTCGGGTATGGGTACTGATGACGCGGAGGAGGAGACACGCCGCCAGCACCCACAGCAGCGCCCCTAGCGGGAGTCGAACCCAGGACCTTCTAGCTGTGAGGCGACAGCACTAACCACTGTGCCACCGTGCCCAACATCCATTTTGTAATTGTGTGGACTCTTGAAAGTGTAGATCTGTAACTCTTGAGCGTAACTCTTGAGCGTAACTCTTGAGCGCGTAACTCTTGAGTGTGTTAAAACGAAACCAAATGGACCCTTACGGGTCCATTTGGTTTCACTTTAACACTCTCAAGAGTTACAGGTCTATGTGATCTACCTGCACGGTCTGTGCACGGTCTGTGTGTGTGATCTACTGGTAGATCACGATCTACCTTTTGGGCACCCCTGGCCTACAGTATAGTCTATATATGCACACTTTTGCTGATACCGTGTGAACGTACATGAATTGCATTTGTATTGCCCCCTTCCCCCCCCCCCCCCCCCCCCCCCCCCAATAATCTAATAATTTCCATAAATAAATTAGGAACATGTTTATTTAATAGTGAAGACGGCCAGATACATAAGCTCACATTGCATCTCGAAGCCCACACTTGAGCTTGCAGATCTGCTATTTCACTAGGGTCCCAGGCAAATCCAGGCTAAGTCTAATTTCCAGGCTCAAGCCCCATACCATTTTCATTTAAATTCTTTAGAAGTTTTAATTAATATCTTGTACAGGGCTTAGGCTATAGGCAAGTAAGCATTACCCATGCCTAGATCTGTCCCTGCTAATTTTTCTTTTGGGGGTTTTGAGTAGGGTTGCCAACCGTTCCGTAAAATACGGAATCGTTCCTTATTTCAGCATAAAATGATGCGTTCCGTATTGAATCGATACGGAACGCGGTTTGTTCCGTATTTTCCTTAATGCCTCCTGTGTGATCTGTCGCACAAACATCAACACTGAATTTAACAGTAGTGAACGAAATAAAACCGGAGATATATTTAAGACAGCACAATTGCTCTGTGGTGAGTGCACACAGGACTTCTCACGAGCAGAAACCAAACCAAAACCTCCCCGTGGCTGCAGATCCGCATGTGTGTGTGTGCGTGGTGCGCTGGTAGCTCTGCTGCTCTGTGTGCCAAATCCTGCCGTACCCAGAGCCGTAGAGTAAGACAGTTATGCAAACTCCCCACATTAATTGTCACAGACTCTGTTCTCATGACTGAAACTGCACCCAGAGATCGATTTGATGTTTATCTGTGTTTTTACTAGATGTTAAGTACTTTTTCTATTTCCCTGCCTAATGCTGCTGATGTGGGCATATGCTTATAGCCAGGCTATATATAGGCTAATATTTGATTGATTGTTTATTAGTAAAGTCTAATAAATGTGTGTGTATTCAATACAGATTTTGCCCATTTAACAAACTTAGATTTAAAATCAAGATTCTTAAGGTTATAAAGACAATGGACTACTTGTTCATAATGGATTAACAGTATACAGTGCAATAGGCCTATACCGGCCTACCCCTTCCTTACTGACCACAGTAAACAGGCCTTAACTGACCCCAGAGGTTAATGTGGTATGTGAAATCATCCCTCCATCTTCATCCGCTTATCCGTAGTTGGGTCACGGGGGCAACAGCTCCACCAGAAACCCCAGACTTTCCTAACCTAACGGTCGCGCGTCACGGTCGTAGAAGTGTTCCTTATTTCAAGATCTCAAAGTTGGCAACCCTAGTTGTAAGGCCAACATTGAGCAAAAAGGTCGGGGAACAACGTCGCTTTTAGCCCTTGCGATGTTCGTCATCTGAGCACTTACCACGCTGTTGGAGCCAAGGTGACGAAGAACTGAGATCCATTGGTGTCAGGTCCGGCGTTGGCCATGGACAAGGTGCCTAAAACACAAAGATAAACAACAGTCAATGGTGCGGGGATCGATAGGGATAGGCACCTTCCACTTGCCCACTTGGGCCAATAAAATTAATCCCATAACGTGAAATTAAAGTGTACTTTATTTTCCTGAGGTATTGGCAGCATTCTGCAGTGATTTTTGTGATATTGTCTGGTTGAAGAGGATTCAACTATGTCAAAAATACTGGTCTGAGTCCTGGGCCATGCAGCAGCTATACAAACTACAAAGGTGGGGGCAGTGATCTTGGAAAGTCACTCTTGGAAAGTTGAAAATATACTTGCACAGCAGCACTGCCACCTGGTGGAGAGCAGGAACTATGACAATACCATGAATGAAGACAGGCTACACTGAACTACTACAAATAAAAACATCAGCAAGTTTACAACACCATACACCACCACTTGTCTTAAACCCTATATAGACTTCGTTGGCCGAGGTCCTCAGGGCTCCATAGTAAGTTACAACCTGTTTCCCCCACTCTGTGCTAAATAGCCAATTGTAAGCTTGTAGAGCTGCCATTTTCACCGAATGTTTGCCCCAATAGGGACAGAAGTTAGAACTGTGTCTTCAAGTGGAACTACCGCAGTGACTGAGGAAGAACAGCATTCATCTAACGGTTAGACGCCTTTCCTGAGCCTGACAGATGTTTTTGTTTTCACGATTTGTTGACAACAACAAAGTTCTGGGCTGTCTACAGGACAAAGCAAGTGTCTCTCTGCAGGGAAACAGCTGCAGCATCAAAGTAGAAGCAACATAGAGGGGGGAAAAGGCAAACAATATGGCTATAGAGCTATTTTGGCTAAAAAGTTGCCTCTATTAGGCTACCTTGAACTTAGTCTGTAGGCCTACCTGCGCCGGTGTGCTTCAGTGTGAAGTTCTCATCTTCAAACCTCGCTCCATAGATAGACTTTCCACCAATTCCATTGTGATGGGTGAAATCACCGCCCTTTAATGTAATGGAAAAACATCAGGACAACAATGAGTGATGATGTTCTCACCTTGCCCTGCTTCAAAAGCCCTCAAAACAATAGAATGGTAATGTGAATGACTAACCCCCAACTTGGAGTTCCCAAAGTTGTAGACAAGACGTCTGTTACTTTGTTAATTCAGCACAATAACCAAATGAAGTAAGCCTGTATTTTGCTATTGCACTACAGTATATGTGAAATATAAAGAAATATGGCAAATATGGAGAATATGGATTCTCTCTATATATATAACTTTCACCATGTTAACTATTATTATTTGTTTTTCCCAGATCTCCATTTCTAGGAAACACAGGTATTAACGACATAGTAAAATGTTGAAAATGGAAAGTGGAAAAGTGAAAATGGGTGGAATTCCCCTTTAACTTACCTGGCACATGAAGCCGGGAATCACCCTGTGAAATATGGATCCCTTGTAACCAAAGCCGCGCTCTCCAGTGACCAGGGCTCTGAAGTTTTCTGTGAGTGTAAAACAATAATAACGATGGTCATCTGGTCACTTTCACAAGGATCACTGCAGCCAGCAGGGCCTACCATTTTCAATGCATCAGAGAGGCAGAATACATAATTATACAATTATTATTTAAAGGGGAATTCCACCTATTTTCAACATTTTCCTGAAAAAAGGTCCTAAAAGAAAAATCATGAACATGGTGAAACACAACTTGGTGATGTCATCAAGTTGCATTTCACCATGTTATTTTTTTCCAGACCTATAAATAGAACCAGAGTGAAAGTAACACTGAATGCATGCATTTAAATGCATGAGTAATGCATTACCTGCAGTTCTGGGCACAACATCTGCTCTCAACTGCAAGGATAAAAAAAGAGAAATTAAAGAAAGTAGGATAAAATATTAAAGTCATTCATTTTATTCCTAATGGCTACTACACTGACTTTGCACCAACATGATTAGATATGCTTGTTTTAGATTACAGAGGAACTGAAGACATACTCACTGACCTCAAAGGTGACTCTTCCTAGTGTCTCACTGCCGGCAGAAATGTCAAAGAAAACCACAGGGTTGACGGCCGAGACACCACCGCTGTACATGAGCAACACACACAGCACACTGAGCTGCATCATCCTGTTGGATAAAGACATCTCTGAAACAGACAGTACAAGTTATTTAACAGCAAAAAAGGGCACGACTGCACTGCCCTATTCGCCTGGATGAATGCATGCAGAGATGGTGTATGCCCTGTTATAAACTCTAAGCAGCTGCATCACCTGCTGGTTAACCACTCCCCTTTGAAAACATTGCAGTCTCATACCAAGGGGGGAGGAGGAGTGGCTAGCTGACCCAAATCCCCCCAAAAGTGCTTCGCATGAGAAAACTAAGTAGGGCACACATTGCTCTTGTGCTTCCACATTGTTCTGCTCTGCAAGTTTACAGGCAGATGGTTATATAGCTGGACTCAGGAGTTAACCAGCCTAATAAAGTAGTTCTTCTTTGTGTGTTTCATGGATTACTGTATCATGACATGACGTACTGGATAACTAACTTCACAGTGAAACCTACAGTCCAAGTGTTGTCTGAGATCAAAGTGGCTAAAAATGTATACTGCAGTATATGCACTAGGGGTGTATGATTATGGAATTATGACCGATGTCCAATCTTGGATTATTTGCAGGGTCATATCTGTCATATCTAAGTCTGACTGATTCTGATATTATACAGATAATCACGATGGAATCAAGTCTAGGCCCTACATGGGCTTGGCCCAAAACCTGTTAATGAAGTAACCAATTAAATAATATCCATTATTTTGAGAGCATTCCAGTACTGATATAGCATTTTTATGAAATGGCCAATTCCGATTATGATAGAGATTAATCGTGCATTCCTAATATGCACCTTAGAGTATAATTTGCATCTGTATTGTTAGCCTGAATAGAAATGAGCGACCACAAAGCAGTAAACTGTATTGTTAACTCATAACAAGATGTTAAATGACAAGAAAGGTTTAGTTAACCAGAAAAAGACAACCAAAGAACAATAAAGAACATCTCACTGGTCAACAAAAGCACCTTGAAGACCCTAACAGGAGACATCACATAAGGTTTTTCAGCACCTCAAATGCACTTCAAACTTAAAACATTGAGCGGGGTGATTGAGGTGCACTTTTATGCACTATTTTGTTAGCCAATAGTGGGATACCGATACGATGCAACTTTTTCAGGTTAAAGTTTGCACAGATCATTTGCATAGCCACAGGGTTAGCATTCCATAAGATAGCTGTCTTTACACAGGCCCTGATGAAATCAGTTGAGGTGCATTGCCTTCAGTGACCTTATGGCTATTGACGGGACATGTGTTAACAACACTGACTGGGTCAGCAGCAAAAATGCTGACCTGCAGGCTAGGAATGGTCTCTAATTAGTGTGGTTACCATAGGCAATCACATTATGCCTAAACCAGTGGTGCAACATCACCATTACAACATCGCCTAAACTAACGCTGCAACAACAGATGCTATATAATGCATGCAAACCAGGCAGTAATCATTGCCATATAATTACAGTATGTTGACGAATAACATTGTCACGTCATGGCTCGTCGCCGTCTAAAGACACAGGAGACAAGATTTGTGTTGTTGAGGAAGTAACTGAGATCATAGTATCAGTCTGAATTGATTGACGAAATGCAGAAGAAAGTGCAGAAGGACCAATATGTCAGCAATACTCCACATTTAAGAATAACTACGAGATGATCGTGAAAACCAACCATCATAGTGCCCTGTGGTGACCATCAGAACATCCCAAAATCTCAATCTTATGTCCTGTGGGCAACCACACTTTGGAATTGCGAAATGCATCGCTCTAGATAAAATTATTTTTGCTTTTTATGCCAGTGATGGCATTATGATGGCATTGAAAGCTATAGTATAGGCTCTACTTTGATCTTCATTGTTTGTCAGATTCTCCAGTAACCCTCTGTTTCTAGAAACGGATGATTTATTTGCACTTTGCCTCATCGCCAATACCAGTCGAGGCCTCAAGATTAGCTTATCCTCGCCTTTTGACTTTTGCCTGCTTTTGAAAATTGAATTTCTGTTTGCTCCAGTCTGGCAACAAACCTTTGTTTTTTGAACATTGAACTTGCCTCTGTGTTTGAGTCTGCATTTTGGGCTCACTTCCTAGACTTTCGCTTTTAACAAAGAAAAAGCAACTAGATCAGAGCTTGGTAGAGTGCAAACTTGCCGTTGCGCACACATGGGGCCATGTGTGGCCTACTTGTGCGTGAGCGGAGCGAGCTACCATAGAGCAATGAACTGCCTAAGAAAGAAACTCCCCTTCCACCAGGATGGACTACAGCAAACACATATAGTTTTTAAATGTTTAACTGAGCTTTTTTTAAAATCTAATTTTAAAGCCATTTTTATTGCTTATATAGTCTTTAGCTTTTTATAGTGTACGTACTTTTGTCTTGTCTGTTGTACTTTTAACCACTGCACAAAAGAAGTTTCCGAAAGGAAAAATAAAGTTCTTTGAAGCAAGTACCTCGACACCTCCTGGAGATAATACTCATGACAATACTTAAAGATCTCTTAATTACACCTATGTTACGTCATCGCCTAAACCAGCCAATTGGAGTACATCATACATTGAGGGATGAATGGCGACGGCAATTGCACCCAACATCTAGTTGTTGCAGCACACGCATTATATTTGTTGGCACCAGGGCTGCAATAATTGCTTGTCTCAACAAACCTTGCTTGACCCAGATTCGGCACTAAATCCTATGCCACCAACATGTGGAAAGGACTACAAACAGTCGACATGCAAAATCCCTTGACTTGACCCTTCAAAAGCGCTCTCAAAGGGCATCTACAACAGGTGCAATTCAGAACCCATGAAATCATAATTCCTCACCCACCCCTCTTTCCCCTCATTAAATATTTTTGTCCCCGTTTTACCTGTATGAAGATTTCCTGTTTTGATGAACTGAAAATGTTGAGCCCTATTGTAAACAAGTATAATGCTTTAAGAGGTCTTCCATTCAATTTTTGTTGTGCTTGACAACTGGAATTCTGTAAACTGTTAATATATACTGTATAACAAATATAGTTTAGTAAGGTCATGCAAGCATAATGGTGCTATAAGAGGGAAAAGGGAGGACGCTAATGTTTTCTTTGCCCTGTTTCGCCTTGGTTCTTATCAGTTGCTTAATGCCTTTTTCACGTATGCTTTTTTCATGTTGTATATGTTTGTACTATTTACTTAATCCTAGTGTCATCTCTCACCCTTTCCCCTAGAAACCTCAATGTGTGTCAACTTTAATATCGGAGGGATGAAGAGTAGACATACGTACTACATACTGTACACAGAGACTTCTATTGCATTTATTAGATGGGCTCTTTTAACCCATAGTAGGCGGGAACCCCTAGTGGTAGTTTTACCCTAGTTGACGGGAACACCAATATGAGTTCTGTACAGTATGTACAGTATCAAAAAATGTCAAAATTTGGTGATGTTACACAATAATTTGAAGTTTTCCAGTACACTTAGGTTAGTATTTCAGAGACATTTTTAGAATCGGGATAGTCTACAATGGGTTTTAACCACTTCATATTCATGTGGAATCTAAAAGCCTACTCTTTGGCTGCAGTTTGCTATATGCAACCACAACCACATACGCTGGCTGCAGTTTGCTATATGCAACCACAACCACAACCACATAGCAACCACATTTATACTGTATGATTTCAAATCAAAATTCCATATCAATCTTGCTATTAAATGTCTAGAATCGCCCAGAGGGACATCAGTAAGCACTTGAAATGGAATTATTTCATGGAGATTTATTCATTATATATTATAAATGTTTGCATAAAGTATATTCTGCAATATCTTGGCAGTTAAACATTTTGTTTCTTTCTTATGTTCATTGTGAATCCAGTGCAATATAGACAGACTACAACAAATGCCATGATAGTCCACTAAATCCAGTCCATCACATCGCCCTGCTCAACAAAAGACAAAATGCACAGATAAATTAGCATATTTTAATATGATGAAATGTAGCCCTGAATGAAATGTATGACAAAGTACACTACATACATAATACACTTTGTTTTATATATACTATCTCAAGTTCACATTGTTAAGTGCTTAAACCACGACCCGTAAAGTATGAAAATTCATCCCAATAATCCTAGTAGGTAAAAATAAAAAAATAAGTACTGACACCGTATCCCTGTTAGTTAAACTACTGTCAACAACCAGGGGAGCCACAGTGCACCCTGACTTGAACAGTAGAGCCACTGTGCCGACTGACCATTTCACATTTAAATCACAGCAGGAGGTTGAGGCTCTCCGTTCAGCATCCTCTACTTCAGCTCTCCACAATCTGTGATGGTGATCCTCTTGGAGGTCCGCCCAGACCGAGACCCCAGAGCCTCCACTTTCTTGACCACTTCCAGTCCCTCCTTGACACTGCCAAAGACAACATGCCTGCCATCCAGCCTGCGGGGAAAGAATAGATGAGGTTTAACCGGTTATTATTATCATTATCACCGCCCCAAAACAATGTCAGGTCTCCGAGAGTCGAACTAGTGCTCTTGACAGGGTACATGCCTGGCTAGACAATGCTTGCCTTATGCTTAAAAAACAGTGTTCATGTTATTCAGCAAAAGACCTGTGACCATTGAGAGGTCTGGTCTGTTCTCAAAGTGGAAGTGGAACTTGTGTCACACTTCCAAGTATCTTGGTGTAATCCTGGACACATTTCGTCCTGACACTGCAGATTCTACAAAACATTCGCTCTGCAAAGAACATACTGAAAGATTTGTGCTGCATTCTCACATTCTCCCCGAAAATAGCAGGTGTTCACATGAGCCGTGAACGCCTGCTACAGTATTTTACAATGAAACTTAAAACACCACAAGTACAGTACAGATTAAAATGGTTTAAAGGACTCCCCAATATTATCTTTTTGCTCTGATTCCGATCATTTCATCGGGGTGTTTTGCACCCTGTCTGCGTGTCTGTCCGTCCATCCGTCTGTCAGTTACCAGCAAATCTCCGGCGCTGCTGAGCCGGTCGATGCCAAACATAACACACACAATCCCTAGATGCCAACGACGAACCCCTGCCCCAAATTTTCTAGAATGGCCTGTTAAGCGAGTCATGTACTCAAGACAGTTAGTTTTGTGACCACACAATACATTTTCAGTTTAGTTATTTTTAATTGCTTTATTTTTTCTGTCTTTATTAATTCTAATTAACTTAAATGTTTTTAATCGACTAGTTTTTGTGTTTTCGTTTCAGTTAACTATTATAACTCTGGTGTTGATATAAAAGGATTGAATTTGGGAACCACTGCTGTGTTGTTTGTTGTCTTCAGTAGAACATAGTCACATACCACTCTGTTTTAGCAGTGCAGATGAAGAACTGAGATCCGTTGGTGTCGGCTCCGGCGTTGGCCATGGACAAGATGCCTACGACACAAAGATAAGCATTAAGCAGCATGCAGTCAGTGGTGAGTGATTATGAATCACATCAACGTTACCATTTGTCTGAGAGAGAGATGACCCCTGAGAAATAGAAATGGCAAAATAATCAAAGACACTCCGCCACATTACAGAATGGTAAGTGCCTGCAGCTTCAATATTAGCCTAAATGTAAGTGAAGGTGGATAAATCATTAAGTCATTGGATTGGCCTAATAAACAGCAAAGACATGGGGATTAGGTTAATCCTGACTGTTAGCCTGGTCCGGAGCAGGCTAAGTGCATAGCATTAGTTTCCATGGGAACTAATTTGGCATTGCTTTCATGAAACCAAATCAAGCCTCAACATATCCAGGTTAACTGGTCAAGTTAATCTGGCAAGATTAGCCAGTTTTCATGAAACCGATTGAACACTAATCCAGGATATAATAAACCGGGATATCAGTTAAATCCTGGCTTTTCCCCTAATCCACCTTTCGTGAAATAGGCCCCAGATGATGTAACCCAGCATGCAAACTTCTTTTTTTTTTTATCATATCAGTGCTGTGGTGGACAACTTGTAACCGTAATCAAATAAGTAAAATGATGAATAAAACATCCTTCATAGCAAGCTACACAAATCCAAATACATCAAATCAACAAGTGATACGAGGACACACAGGCTTGTCTGTAAACCCAAATCTCGTGGTCAATTTGGGCAAAAACAAGTCATCTAACACAAGCCTTATGGAGTTGATTATGTTTTGAACATGAAGACACTGCACTGCCATCTGCTGGAGAGTAGGATGTATGACAATACTATAAAAACAGCTAGGCTACACACTGTAATATACAGTAGACTTGGCTGACCAGCCAGTGCTCTATAATCATTAAACTCCCATTAACTCCCGCCCAGCCAGCGAGCACAGCCTACAAATGCTTTCTTAAATCAGTAGTTGCAAAAAAGGACCCTGAAAATTATGTAAAAATAAATGACAGATGCTTTCCTGGTTTTAATGGATCAAGAAAATATGCAGCCCTTCCCTCAGGAGTGAACATGCACTACACTCCTGGACCCCTTCTGTAATTCAATTAGTTGTGAAATAATTAAACAAATGGGCAACAAATCACCAAATGTTTTGCAATTCAACCATAGTTTTTCCAGTGTTAACTGTAACTAGACTAAAGAAGAAAGAGTGAACCATCTCTCTTCCCTTACAATCTGATGATAGCTGCACATGCACAGTAGCAACTTCAAAATATGACACATAACAACCATAGTAAATAGTAATGGTAATATAGTAATGGTCATTATAGTGTATTTGAATAGTGTATTTTGTTTTGTATTTTCAGCTAATGCAATGTATTGAATGTTGTGTTAGTGATAACTGTCTGAAATCACCCAATATATGTCCAAGCTAAATAATAGTCGATGACTTAACCCTTTAAATTAGGGGTTTACAACAAGTGGTCCAGGGACCACCAGTGGTCCTTGAGAGGGTTCCAGGGTAAATGATGGGAGGTTAGTTAACCAGATGTGACTCTTTGAGAGCGTAAACATGAAAACCAAATGGACCATTTGGTTTCATGCTTACACCCTCAATAGTTAAATATTCATCATCTGAATTTGCACCACCCAATTAAGATCGTCTACACATTTAGGGAATGTAGAAGAATGGCCATTTTCATCTATGTTTGCAAAAGCTAGCCTGGTATTGTCGACAAAAGCAAAAGAAATTTTTAGTTTTAATGTCATCGAATGGTGGTCCGTGGCTCAAATGCCGAATAAATAGTGGTTCCTGGTACCAAAAAAGGTTGAAAAACACCGCTTTAAATAGTTGGCAGAAAGCTACCTCATGCAGGAGAACAGTGACTGAGAGAAAGCAGCCTCTATAGCCACTGGGCAAAGGTTCAATTATCCACACTTGTAAGCTCTCCCTCCTCCGCTCTTAGCCTAAATAGCTTGTTATTTAGTCAGTCTGTGGCCAGTCAAGACCTGTCTGCAGGAGCAGTACAGCTTACTGTATGTGTGATTGCATTGGGAAAACATGCTACTGTCTTCTGTTTGTAGTTTCATCCTGCTCTAATATATTTACTTTCGACACCAACTACATCATCTGTAGCTCTGAGGAAATGACTTTCCCCCTTGGATAAGATACTGCTCATAACGCGTTGAGAGCTTGTAGATCAGCTATTTTTGGGGCGCAACCCAACACTTTTTACCTAGTGGAGTTGTGTTGTAACTTGTAACAACATGGGATTACTGAACAATTTGGTTCCACGCATGGAGTGACATTTACATTTCATTGAGGAAAGGACAAGTGTTTCACAGACTGGTTAAACCTTTCAACCTTTTTGATCCCAGGGCCCACTATTTATTCAGCATTTGAGCCACGGACCACCATTGACCACATTTTCACCACAAAGACCCAAAACTAAAGTTTTCTTTTGGTTTTGACCACTATTCCAGGATGTATTTTTTTTTGCAAACGTACAGATCAAAATGACCGTTCTTCTACATCCTCTAGTTGTGCAGACTTCTTAAGTGGTGCTCATTTAGATGATGTATATTATAACTCTTGAGAGTGTGAACATGAAGCCAAATGGACCCGCAACTGTCCATTTAGCTGGAGACCAGGGGCTAGGGTTATAATATATCCATTGACTGTACCTGCTCCAGTGTGCTTCAGCTTGAAGTTCTCATCAGGGAACTTCCATCCATAGATCGACTTTCCTCCAGTTCCATTGTGGTTGGTGAAATCACCGCCCTTTAAATCAAGAAAAACAACACTTTGGCATCATGATATCAACAACAGTATTCCGGTTTGTTAGTTGAGTCATCAGGTAGTTCACATTCACTCACCTGGCACATGAACTGGGGAATCACCCTGTGGAAAATTGATCCCTTGTAACCAAAGCCGTGCTCTCCAGTGCACAGGGCTCTGAAGTTTTCTGTGAGTAAAACATTGGACAAAGATAGTTATTGGTTGTCTTTTCACCAAGGGCAAGTTATAAAAATCTAAATTGAGATTTGTTTTAATGGTGTCTAATAAAATTAAAACTTTTGAATTCAACTCCTTTTTGAAAACTCATAAAACAGGTCAAAGTTAGGGCACTACTCACTAACCAATACAAGGCGAAAAATGTCGTCATGTGATATGTATGTCTAACTAGGGTTTTTTCATGACGAATGAGTCCATTCCAATGATTTATGTTTTCTCAGAAAACAACTCCTTCGGCTACAAATAGACATACCTGTCATCATAGATGTGCTTAGTCAGCACTTTTGGACAAGTGCTATGGCCATGAGTGTTCCCCCCCCAAAAAAACTAATGCTTGGAATGGCTTCAGCAAGCATCATGAAACCCATCTAGTTAAACACATGTTTCATAAAGCATGATGGCATTTTGAATGTTTTGACTAGCGGGAGTAATAATAATTAAAAAAAACAGGTCAAAGTCAGGGGACTTTGATCTGCTTTTTATCAGGTGTTCTGCGGGAACTTGAAACACATTTTGTGAAGAAATTTGTTGTTAGTGTTTTAGTTCCCAGATTGGTCAAATATTAGATACAATGCCCTAACATGATGCTTTAGCGTTTTTCTGTCATCAGCCAACTTGTCATGAAATAACATAGTAAATACATGACAGATATTCATGTATAACAGAGGCACAGTGCTGCTATTGTGTTTGTTGTCTCAGTGGAAAGATGCTGCAACAATTCATCTGAATCTCAACTATCTTAACTTGACAGTGCCTCTCCTTGTCCATGTCATTGTGACAGCCATGCAGCCTATTGTAGTTACCTGCTGTTTTGGGCACAACATCCGCATTCAACTGCAAGAATGATAATTAAAAAATAAATTAAAATACAGTAGGAGAAAATACTTACAGCATAACTATAATAATATTTTTTCAAAACAAATGGCCAATATATTGATTGAAGTTTTTATTAACAGCTCACAGTACATTTTAGGGCCAACTCAACACAAGACATTTACAGACATACAAACATTTACTTCTGTACAGCCAAAAGCAGGAAATCATAGTGGAGGTAAAAGGGGGAAATAAAAATATACAAGGAGGGGGAAAGGGATGGCCATTATACTAACTTTGCAAGGCATAAACAGTGAGTTGTGCTTGTAGTTTATATTATGTAAGAAGTGTCTGCACACAAGTTACAACATGTACTCACTGACCTCGAAGGTTACTCTGCCTACCGGCTCGTTGTCTGCAGCAATGTCAAAGTAAACCACTGGGTTCTTGCTGGCCGCTGCGGCTCCACTGCTGCACATCCGCGCTGCCGTGAAGGCCAGCGAACACACTCTGATCCGGTTCGATAGTAAAAGCATGACGATCTCTATTTACCAAACAGACAAGTCGATAAAAGCCACGCGTACTAGTGAAGTTGCACCGAAACTGTTCAACACATGCATGGGTGAAGATTCAAGCGGCTGCAACAGGAAGCACTACTACTTCTTCTTCCTCCTCTCTTCCTATCCCAGAGCCATCTAGTGTCAGAGTTGCGACATTGAGGGGGTCGGAAACCCTGCGCTCGAGCGCCGTCCATTCATGCAGCCTAAAAGAGGGACAAACTCGAGTTGGACATGCATTGTTTTCTTTTCAACGTGTTGTACAACAGCAGTAACAAGTCTTTGTTTATGTTGAATTTTTACAACAACAGCTGGGCTGTTGAGTTGTTGACTGGGTACTATTTTCTGCCTACTTATTGTTTCAGGGCTTGTCCCTCTTTGTTGTCTCTCCCTTCTATGTAGAGGAGCCGCCATTGGACTGGAACCGTGAAGTGAACGGAGTTTGCGTAACTCTATCGATAGTCGAAAGGCTCTGTTTTACCCTACCAGCGGGGTTTCATCGCCATCTACTGAATATTATGGGAAGGGAATAAAGCTGGTACGCGATTGGAGCATGTGACCAGAACCGCACCACTCCCCCTTAAAAGATTCATACGCCTAGCAAGAAATAGTCCCGTCTTTGATCGCCGATTATAAAAAATACTGCAGGATGGCACGTGACGAACTTTTTTATTTGGACTTTCTACCTATATTTCTCTTTTATGATGTACAAATTACCGGTATGTAGTGCCACGCGGGTCGATACGAGAGTGAACGAAGATCGCCTCGGGGGTACGGCCTATAAAACGCCCGCTGAAAAACTCATCATTTCAACATTTAGCAGGGCACCTGGCTGGAAGTTCCCTTCAACAAGTGCAACTTTCCATACACAAAAATGCAGGAGGTAACTTGAAGGGCAATTCCACCCATTTGCAACATTTTACTGTCATCAATGTACTTTATTGTATGCATTTCGATGTCTGTCCAGTGACTGAGCTCAGATTGATTTGCTTGGGTCACTCAATAGGGTGTTCAAAAATAATAATAATAATGTGATTCACTGTGAATTCTCCTACAGGTGCCCAAGCCACTGGGAACAGGCCCGTCCACCTCCACCTCGGTGACGGCATACACAAAGTGAGACAATGTACAAGATCCTGACATGTATTATGAATGTGCCTTCATTCATCATTGTAACAGTCATTTCATTTAAAGCAACGTTTTACTGTTATCCATTTGAGTGATTGATTGCCAAACAGGCAAGTACAATTTGCAGGCTTTGCACATGTTGCCTAGCCCCTGATCAGGCAGTTTGCGTGGGGGATCCCTGGACTTAGCATCAATGTCTAAGTTACATGAAAGTGAACTTTATATCGACTTTGAGCGAAAACCGCGTGCCTTTATACTCTCTTTCATGCTCTAAAATAATCCCCCACTGCAAAACAGTGTGTGGATGTAGGAAAACATTTCTGGGGAAAATTATTAATAATACGGCATCAGAACTCTTTGGAATTTTATGGAATTACTTCCATAAGTATTCAGAAGGCTAGCAACTACCAAAGATGTCCTGTATGAAATCCTGTAATGTACAGGATTTACAGTACAGGAATGATATTTGGGAGTTAAAAATGTTCCCCTGTTTCACTACACATCCAGACTAACCCCTTGTGGTCCCCCGCTGCCACGGCGGATATTAATATATAGAAATATGTATTTTATATGTATTAATATTAATAATCGCCATGCCAGTCGGGGACTGTAAGGGGCTAACCTCCAGACCTACCAGCTTAGAGCTTGTACCGTTTTGAACTGCCAAAATATTGGGCATATTTGGATTATAATAAGGATTGTTAAAAACCAAATCTATTTTCCCTCAAATGTTATGTCTTAATCTTTTTTTTTTTTTCTTTTTTTTTATTACCTTTTGGGTAATTGGGATACAGAGCCAGACAATGGCATCTTTTATGAGGAATGAAATTAAAAGTGCAAGTCAAAACACATGGAAAAGTAGACTCACTTCTGTGGCTAATTGCCCAATGATAGAAGAACCACAGTATTTTTAATTAAATGGTTTCTTAGTAATCAATTAACTGTACTGTAGACCAGGGGTGCCCAAAAAGTAGATCGTGATCTACCAGTAGATCACACAGGCCATGCAGGTAGATCACATGACATTCCCCTAAAATGTATGGATCTGTAACTCTTGAGTGTTAAAATGAAACCACAAACTGTCAACTCAAACCCCAAATACTGTTTTCAAACATCAGTAGTAGCATATACAAGAAAAACTTCCAATTCTCCCCCCTCTATTTTTCATGTGCATTATCCATAACAGTAGATAACACCATCACCACTATTTCAAAGCTCAAACTTTCTAGGTGGCCTTGAAATGGATTTTCAGTAATGGAACAATCACATTTTTGATGTGTAGATCTTGTTGAGCCATTTTTGAAAGTAGCTCTCAAGTCAAAAAAGTGTGGGCACCCCTGCTGTAGACGTCCCAGCAAAAGTAGAAGCAGTTTGGGTGATTCTCATTCTTCATATTGTTGATGCTGATGTCTGTTGTCTGTGCATCCCTCTCACCAGGAGATTGTCTCTGAATGATTTTGAGATTGGCAAACCGCTGGGTAAAGGTCAGTTTGGGAACGTCTACCTTGCGAGGGAGAAGACGCTGAAAGCCACTGTGGTGCTGAAGGTGATCTTCAAGTCTCAGATAGAAAAAGAGGGCATGGAGCATCAGCTAAGAAGGGAGATCGAGATCCAGTCCCATCTCAGGTTGGTATAATGTAAAAGTCATTAAAGCGGAACCCCACCCATTTTCAACATTTTAATATGTCATTAATGTAAAAGTCATTAAAGCGGAACCCCACCCATTTTCAACATTTTAATATGTCATTAATATACCTTAGAGATGTTGTGTGGACATGATAAAAAAGTTCCCCCAATTCCGTATTTCCTAAAAATGGAGGTCTGAAAAAATCATTAACATGGTGAAATACATCTGCTGACATCATCAAGATGTATTTCACCATGTTAATGATTTATCTTTCAGAGCGAGGGACTTGTACCAAATGTTCTATTTTATCCTACCTTGTGTTTGATTTTGACATCCCTGCTTTTAGTCATGGATCGGCCATGCATTTAAAATAGGAATTTAAACAAAAGTACACTCATTTGTGACAATTTCTTCTAACTTTGACCTGCAATGTCACTCTTCTATCTCCTCAGACATCCAAACATCCTACGCTTCTACAACTATTTCCATGATCGCACCCGCATCTTTCTGATCCTTGAGTACGCCCCTCGCGGCGAGCTCTACAAGCAGCTGCAGAAATGCGGACGGTTTGACGAGCAGCGCACTGCCACGGTACGAATGTTTTACCGTAACCATTCAAGCCCTGTTCATCTCGCACAATGACGAATAGTCAGACGAACTAGTTTTCACCTGGCTATTATGTAAAGGGGTTAGCATCCCTATTATGGGAAGAACATTTCGCTGATCTCTGAACATGGCAGCTCTGCTAATATATATTGGGGCTGTTGATTGATTAAAAAAATCGTGTATGTATGTACAGTATATATGGATCCAGCTCGGTCTCTTACCAATTAAGAGGACTTAAGTGCTTAAAGGTAATGGAGGCAACCTTTTAGCTAAAAATCAAAAAAGATTTTTAGCTACGCTATGCCCTTTTCTCCTCTGCGTTATTTCTAGTTTGATGCTGCAGCTGTTTCCCTGCAGATAGACACATTTTTGGAGCTTAAGAAAGGTGGTGCTTATGGTGGCTGGTTGTGTGGGGTGAGGCAGTGTTTTAGTCAATCACAGAACAGGAGTCTGCAGATTCACAATGAGCCAATAGAGTGGAAGTGAGAGATTCTGTTTTTTAAAGGTAGGGGAAGTGATTTGAAATTCATGGTGTAGTACCAGCCTGGTGCACTAGGGGCCCCCAAAAGTAGCTACACTATGTGAACCTGCTGCTCTCTCCTGATTGGAGGAGAATTGTGGTGACCTGGGGAACTTTTATTAGCTCCTCTGCTAACGTGGGGGAGGGGGAAACTCCATATGTGGTTTCCACACCTTATAATAGAGCATTTTAACAGATTTTTTTTTTTTTTGGGTGATATCTGACAAAAGTGAAATCACTTCCCCTACCTTTAAACAAATCTGTTTACAAGCAGTGTTTGTACGCACCTAAAGTCGCCTCTGTTACATTTTAAACGTTTTTTTCTTTGTTGCTGCCAGGTCATGGCAATGTGTTCTATTAATGTTTTTTGGTCTAATTCTAACATTTTAAATTCCCAGTACATGGAGGAGGTGGCTGACGCTCTCAAATATTGCCATGACCATAAAGTAATTCATCGTGACATCAAGCCGGAGAATCTGCTCCTTGGCTTTCAAGGGGAGCTTAAAATTGCAGACTTTGGCTGGTCCGTCCATGCACCTTCTTTGAGGTAAGGAATTCACACATGGACTGGGCTGCTGAGATCTAGCCAAAATGTTTCTTTCAATAAAAAGTGAAGATGGTTTAATGGAAATATATTGTAGTATGCTGTAATTAGTATGCTGTAATTAGTGTAGTATACTGTAATTTCAGGACAAAATTCAAAAGTGTCAGATCTACAAGTCCTGCGGCATTTCGAGCTTGAGGATGTGCAGCTGTAGATGCTGCAGTAGTGTAGTATGATCGTATGGGTCATTCATTTACAAAACTTTAAATATGAACCTGGCATACTGTACAAGGTTTATGCTCTGTGGCAACGGGGGCGGATGTAACATGTCTCATTTGGGGGGCAAGAGAACATGTTGGAGGGGCAAGAGAAAATGGTATGGGGACGGCTTCATCGCCCGTGTCGCTTCGCGCCACGGGCGATGAAGCCGCACCCATAACATTTTTGGTTACAGGACTTTTATTAGTCAAGTAAAGCATCAATAATAACATCAGTTGTTAAAGTTGCAACAGACATGCAGCATGCATAAAGCTAAAGGTCTGACTCAGAGTTTTCTGTTTCCAATGATGAAATGCTATTGGTTTAGCGGTGCCAAAATTGTAGTTAGTAGTAGTGTTTCAAATCATTTTAATTATAAGCACTTTAATTTGAAATATCGTGGGTTGTTTTGCATGGCATCGTGTTTGGGGGGGCAGACTGGGTATTTAGGGGGGCATTGCCCCCCCCATGCCTAGATCTGCCCCTGTGTGGCAACGATGAAACTCTTATTAGCTGAGATCTATGGCCTGAAATGTACATTTTTAAACAATTTGCAGGCGACGTACCATGTGTGGCACACTGGACTACCTGCCCCCAGAGATGATCGCGGGCGGGACCCACAATGAGAAGGTGGACTTCTGGTGCATTGGAGTCCTCTGTTACGAAATGCTGGTTGGCAGCCCACCATTTGAAGGCCGGGACCACTCGGCCACGTACGCCAGAATTCAGAAGGTTAACATCTCTTTTTGCTATGAAACTTTATGGTGTAGCCCAGTGGTTTTCAACCTTTTTGACACCAGGGACCACCATTTATTCAGCATTTGAGCCACGGACCACCATTTGATGACAATTTCAATCCAAAGACCTAAAACTAAAGAATTCTTTTGGTTTTGTCCACAATTCCAGGCTGGATTTCGCAAATAAAACGGTGTAGACTTCTTAATTAAGTGGTGCTAATTCAGATGGTGATTATTTTAACTCTTGAGTGTGAAAATGAAACTTGGTTTCACTGGTTGAAAACCACTGGTGTAGCCTATTAGCACTCTATGTGGCGCCACACAATTCTATTCCAATTATTTCAACCTTTTTCATACCAGGGCCCACTATTTGTTCAGCATTTGAGCCATGGACCACTCATTTGATGACATTTTCACCCCACAGACCCAAAACTAAAGATTTCTCTAGCTTTAGCTTAGTCCACAATTCCAGGCTGGATTTGGGAAACAAAACCGTCAAACATACAGACCAAAACCATTAATCTTCTACATTCTCTAGTTGTGTAGACGTGGGCTAATTCACATGATGAATATTTTAACTCTTGAGAGTTGCGGGTCCATTTGGTTTCATTTTTACGCACTCAGAGTTACGTACATCTGGTTAACTTACTGTCCATCATTTAGCTGGGGACCACCTGCAATCCTCTCAGGGACCACTGGTGGTCCCCGGACCACCTGTTGAAAACCACTGTTCTATGCTATTCATAAGTAAGCCAAGGTTCCTAGGCTTATTATCCTTCCCTCAATGCTTTCATATTATTCAGGTAAACAAGTAGGAGAAGGACGCAACACCAACATTGAGGAGGTGCAGAAGGCTATCCACACTCTCTCCGACCTCCAAACCTTTCGTTGGAAAGATGTGATATAACTACAAAACGATGTTACTTGCAATTTCCAAAACGCATTCCTCTGAAATTTGGATGTTGGACGTTGTGACTCACCTTTTCCGGAACGTTGGTTACTGTTTAAATTTGTCACACTTCAACAATTTGGACCGCTTGCTATCAAACAGCGACGTGGATGCGTTTTTTTTTTTTTTTTTTTTTTTTTTTTTTTTGTGCACTAGACTCAAGCGAGACTTTGATCCAATCAGATTAATCAAAACCTAGTGTTATTGACGTTCCCATCCCAGATAGCAAAATGCATTGATTCAACATTGAATTTTTGTTGTCTAACCAAAATTCAACGTTGAATCAATACATTTTGCTATCTGGGATGAAACCAATTAACCCCCAAACATGCTTCTCGGTTATACAAAATCCCTTCCAAATCCATGTGTGTGACATTTTTTTTTTTTAAACAATGTTTTATCATATAGGAAAGCTATAAACATGTTATGCTTAGCTGTCATTGGACTATAGACGTTTGGGGAGGGGCTTACTGAAAGGTCTATTTCAGCATAATCTTTACAGAATAATTGTTAGTTTCTGCCCTAAATGACGATGAACTTCATTTTCAGGTGGACTTGCACTTCCCATCGTTCGTGTCGGAGGGAGCCAGGGACCTCATCACAAGGCTGCTGCGCTACCGTCCAGAGGAGCGACTGCCCTTGAAGAAAGTCATGGACCACCCCTGGGTGCGTGCCAACACCCAGCGCGTCCTACCCCCTGCCTGGCGATGAACGAAGATGCTTGTCCCTGTTGATAAAAATCACACTGATGTGACTCTGCATGTTATTTTTGGTATAACGTTCAATACCAATGCCTTCTCTTCTCCTTCAATTCAGTCTTGTGTCTCCAGTGTGGAATAGAGACGGATCGGCTTTGTCCCCCTCTGTATTTGTTTTCTTTCAAGTCGACCTTGGAATGTTTTGAGGTTAAAAGCTTAGAAAACGTATTATCCGTTCCTGTCTGTCTCTGTGGAACTAGTAAACAACATTTTGCGATCAGGTTCTCATACTTTCAAGTTATTTTTCGATAGCTTCACTAGGGGCATTTCTCACAACAGCCACTCATCGTTAACCCATGACATGGGGTGGCAATTTCGTTCCATTTATAGTTACATTTTTACAATATAAGTTGAGGTTCTCAGAATCCATAGATTTCATGTCTACGGTTCCTGAATGTCTATGGTTCCATTCATGTCAAGCAAGTACTCAAAATTACATTGTTTTAGGATCACTGCTAGAGTCATAAAAAACCTTATGGGAATCCCAGGCATATCTTTCCAAGTGGGCTAAAGAACCCTTCTCTAAGCCCCTCCCCAATCTGTCAATGTCAATAGGCTCGCTAGAAGAGGGACCAGGAAAGCTTAACCTGGATTGCAACAGTTGCTGGCATTGGGTACTGACCAAACTCTGTTTTGGGAAGGGCTCATTAGTGTCACTTTGGGAGTCTTGACATGGAAAAACTGTTGCGCCTGGGTCCCCTATTCCCCAATGCCAGGCACATACGTTTAAAAAAAAAAAAAAAGCACATTCTATGGTACAACAATAGTCACAACAACAGTCTCGCAGAGTGCCCTCGTATTGCAAGATTGCCAGTTCTTAACAGTGTGTGAATGTCTATTGGAGAAACTAGTATTCTGCTCGTTCAATGCTTCCATGCAGTTATATATTGTTTGCAAATCATAAGTAAAATATGTGAAGTATGTCAAGATAACCGGCAACAAGTCTTCTTTAATTTGTCTGCAATGTTAATTTGTTTTATGAGGTCACAGCCGTTAATATAAAATATGATGATGTTTGTGCCAAGTTGTGTGCTAATGTTTATTTCCAGTATTCCTGTGTCCATAATTGACCTCCAATAAAACAGGTATTTCCCCTTTGTAGGTAGCATACAACAGTCTTGCCTTTATGCAATGGCTGACGAATGTTGTTTGATGTTACATGTTTGTTTTGCCCAGTAGACCAATAGACCAATATTCCATCCAGCATTAATGAACTCTGAGCAGTTTTGAGAACCGTTGAACAAGTGTCATTTCACCAATTGTAGTAACCCTAGGTAAAGCCTTTATCCCAGGGGCAGATGTAACATTTCCCAATTGGTGGGGGGAAGGGGAAAATGGTATGGGGGTGACTTCATCGGCGATGAAGCCACACCCATACCATTTTCAGTTACAGTACTTTTATTAGGCAATTAAGCATCAATAATAACAGTTGGTGTTGAAGTTGCAAGAGAGACACAGCATGCATAAAGCTAAAAGGTCTGACTCAGAGTTTTCTGTTTGCAATGATGAAATGCTCAAGCTTGGTTTAGTGGTGACACGCAGTTAGTAGCAGCAGTAGTGTTTTAAATTTTCATTAAATATAATCACTTTGATTTGAAATATCTTGGGTTGTGTTGCATGATGCCATCATGTTTGGTGGGGCAGTCTGGGCATTTAGGGGGGCATTGCCCCCCCCCCCATGCCTAGATCCGCCCTGTGTAGTAGGCCTAACCCGAGGTAAAGCCTTTATCCTTCAATGTCGCAACTCTTCAGCTACATGGCTCTGACCTGAGGGAGGGAGCGAAGCCACACGTGACGTCACAGCTAGTGACGCGCCATTATTAAAATGTCCGAGATGAAGGCGTGCTTCCAAACCAAACGGGTGTGATTGATACATTGTATTTTACAGTTTATAGAATGGCTACTGTTCAAGGAACGTGCTATAAGTACAGGCTGCAAGCAGGTCAATACGAAAACCTGCAGTTATTTATTGAAAGAGAGTGTTGACTCTTCAGCATGACAAAGAGGTGAGTTTACATCAGATTGTAAACATAGGCCTAGCCTAGGGCTCCTTGATGCAGGTCCAGGGGGTCCCCAGACAGTTAAATGATAGTTTGGACCCAAATATACCCTTATTGGTGTTTAGAAAAGTATTGTACACTTCTGAGTAAAATTAACATTGATTTTACTATATAAATGGGGGGTCTGAGAGATACGAAAATGGCATTCAATGGGTGTCTTTGGACTAATATGCAGTCAAGTCATTGACATTAAACTGGTTAAGAATCACTGCTGATCCCTGGAGTGAAAAGGTTTGGGAACTACTAGGCTAGGTACTGACTCAGGCTACTCAATAATGCTCCATATTACCACACTAGTCTAGTCTATCGGTATCAGTTTAAACTTATTTATTTTATTCTTTTATGCGAATACGAGCAATTTAGTCATGTGTGCAGTATTGCTAAAGGGATTTAAGTAATCTGGGCTGTTGCTCCCTCAGTCCTGAGTATTTCTTCTCTACAGAAATTGCATAGGTACCTAACCCATGTGGAATGAATCAAAATATTCCAGTGTCTGTGTCCAATGTCTGATAGAGATAGTTACTCAACTGTGTTCTCCACTAGAAGGAAGAGATTGGTTATATTCTATATCAAGCATATGGTAGGCCTATTTCTATTCCCCATCAAAAATAGAGAATATGACATGCTTTTTGAAGGGACTAGATAAACCTGTTTCGTTTTTAAATACATAATGGATGCACTATTAAACTGTTAGACTTCTGTCTAACAGTTCGTTCCATTCTTAATAGAAATATATATGCATTTTCATAACTTTTTCCTCATTTTACCACATACATCTCTCCACTAGAGGGCACTAGACAACACTGAATGGATTATGGATACACCTGCATGTTTATAACTGGCTGTCTAATACAGGACCAGGGGTTCTCAACCTATGGATTTTTGGACCCCTCAAAAATCCTGTGGGGAGGTCCCTAGGTGACAATGAAGTGACAGTTCAAATGTGACTTATTTGTGGGAGTTTTTGACTTGTGACACGCCTGGAAAAAGTTGAACAACTTGTCTTAACAGGTTAGATTATGTATAATAAAGCATTATAACCTGTTTTCTTGTCTTTTGGGGTTTGACATGCAGCAGTGGTTGTCAGGATTGATACCTATAGGTGCTCAACCTGCTACACCAACCGTCCTGGCCTTTAATAGGTTAGTTTGATTAGGGTGACCAGATGTCTCTTTGCGTGGGACAGTTCCTCATTTCCAGGACTTTTCAAGCATCCCACAAATTGAGACTCTGTCCCACATTGTGACTGACAGCCATCAAAATGCCTTTTTTAGTCCCCTAATAGTTCTCTTTTTTTGTTTCTTTTCCTGGTTTGATGTGTTTTTAAAATAATCTGAGAACTATTCCCCGCATGGTGCCACTATATTTCCAAATTCACTCAAGAGGGGCCACTTCACATACTGTCATATCAAAAATTGCTGATTTGTAGATCACCTATTTTTTTGTTACATTTGATAGCATTTTCTCCACTCAACGCGTCCCAGACATGCACGCAACACTGTCCCTCAAATGAACAGTTTGGACCTGGTCACTCCAGTGTTTCCATTTGTCGATATATTTGGCTTTTTTCCAGACCCCCCTAGTGCCAAATTAGTGGAAATTGGCTTCCTTCCTTCCTTCCTAGAAAGGAAGGAAGGAGGATTACCTACTTTGAATTTGAATTACCTACTTTTTACCTACTTTTTAAGAATCTACACATTTTGAAAATGTAAAAAAAAAACCACTGATCTAGTGCATTGCATTCTAATGCATTTTGGAAGTGCCACTGCATTTTGGATTTTGGCGGTTGGAAACACTAAGTCACCCTCAGTTTGAGACAGGTGCACATCTGTACTATAGTGACACTCCATCCTAAGATTAAACCCTCATAGCGGTTGCTTGTTTTTGTTTTGCTTTTGATTGAGAGAGGAGCCCGTCCAGAGCGGTGAACATGCAACACTGTCTGGTACCACAGTGGACAGAATCGAACCTGGAGTCGTTGATGGAAGCGTGACACAGTGATGTGGCCAGCAGCAGCCTGTCAACAGTTATATGGTAAGTAGTCTTCTCAAACGTTTTTGTCTTGGTACACCTCTAAATACCTTTTTCACCAGTTGTCCTTCCAGGCAAAAAAAACAAACATGGTTCACTCCACCCATATTCACTAAAAGTAGCAGTTTGGCACTTGTTTGGCTTTGAGCCCAACCGAATTTTGGGAGGATTCGATAACTGATACGATAGAGGTATAGAAAAGATTTTGTGCTAATATGATTATGCAGTGGTGGTGCAGTCACATTGACAGTAGGAAAGGGAAACTGCTTTCTTAAACCAATGTCTTTATTCAAGACCTTTCTCTCTTGTTTTTAACTTGTTCAGTCAAGCTGTCAAGGAACAAATGCAGTAGAGTGAACAGTGACAAATGCAAACAAATACCAGTCCAACTCTCCAGCACCATTGGCATCACTTTGCCACATGATCAGGGAATCGTAATATAACATTGCACTTGCCCAGTAGTGCTTGTTTCACTTTACGTCACAAGAGAACAAAGTGTGTGTGTGTGGGTGTGGGTGGGTGGGTGTGTGAGTCTTACGAGATCAAATTAATGATTCATAATTACCTTAATAGCTTATTTTTGTATACTGGCTTAGTTTATGTGGCCCAGAGTCTTCACATTTCTTTACATTTCTATATTTGAATATTCTTTCGAAACTAGTCCTTTGAGAGGACTATTTTGAGTAAAACTATGTATATTGTGCCTGCTGGTTATTTACTCTAATTTACAAATGGCACGGGAAAGGCCTCCTCCAAACACAGGAAATAAGTCAACATGTAATGCCCAATTGCCCAAAAAGGGAAAGTGAAAGTGTTTAAAGAAAATTCTGTGACGGTCCATTTTTACATGGTCTGTTAATGACTCATCACTCAGGAGTTTGCAGCGTATGGTGGCACAAAGTGTGCAATTATGTGTAAAGATTAAAACTAATGCTCATATTGGCTCCTTTTTAAAAAGAGATCAGAAGGACGTGTTGTTGTTGCTAATGATGCTCTGCAGCAGCAGCAGCAGCAGCTCTGTGATCCTCCACAGTGTCTGTGAAACACTCAATCTATTACACCAGAACCTTTTATTAGTCTAATCATCTGGAGGCACACGTGCGCGCGTGCACACATGCACGTTCATGTTTACTACGCTTGTAAGGACGTGTGGACATGACAAAAAGGTCCCCCCGTTCTGTGTTTCCTAGAAATGGAGGTCTGAAAAAACATTAACATGGTCAAACACAACATAAAGACATCATTAAGTTGTTTCACCATGTTAACGATTTTTCTTTTAGAACCATATTTAGGACCTAAAAAAAGTTTGAGAATTTTAGCAGATATTTGACCAATCTGGGAACTAAATCGCTGGCAAGAAATTTCTTCACCAATGTCTTTCTTCAGTCAAACACTGAAAACGGCCATATTGTAGAACTTGCTCTAACAACATTTATGATTCAGGATGATGATTCAGGATTTAGGATTCAGCATCATGAAGACCACCTAGTTAGACATGTCACATGCTACATAAAGCATGATGGAACGTTGCATGTTTTGCCTTCTTAGGCTAGGTGTAGAATTTCAACATTTTAGTACACGAGAAACACTTCATTATGGGGTTTGGGGTAGGGTGAGGCGACATTTTAGCCAATCACAGCGCAGTAGTATCCAGCATTTGCATACACATACAGGGAATTCTCTGTGGAGAAATTAAACCTACACACATCAGACCACATGCATATAGATCTGTCTGTGCAAACCAGATGTTTCTCGTAGGACCTACTACTATCATATCTGTTAGGAATCCCTGCGCCCCCACTCCACGGTGCATCTCGAACATTTGTGTTGCGATCCCTGGGGATTGCCCTGTGACTGCAGGGTGCTTCCTTTAACTGTATTGACTGTGGCAACACGGTTCACCTAATGAAGAATAAATAATTGATTAGACATTACAGGCAGAGCAATGGTGAGAGTCCCCTGAATTGGAAAAAAAAAATCACACCCATGTGTGAATGAAGTGGTGCAACTGTGTGGGTGTGCAAGTTTGGCGAAATGACCATATGAGTGTGTAGGAGTCCTTGGGGACAAGGGGTCCCCAGAAATCAAGTTATAAAGTCTCCATTATCAGCAAATGAATGAAGAGTGAAATTGAGCAAAAGGAAAGTATGGGGGGGGGGGGCCGTAATGCTAATAAGCAAGTATACAATTGTTGAGGCTATTGTTTTGGTAGTTGAACATGACAGCACTATTGGCAATAACCTAACCCTAGGTTCCACGCCTGCTCCCTCTACCGGCCAGTCAGAGAACTGCACCAAAAAAAATTGCTGCCCCAGGCCTGATTCGAACACGCGACCTTTGGACTAGCAGCTTGTGCGACCTTTGGACTAGCAGCCAAGCTGCGTTACCTTGTGCGCCACTGTGAACCGTGCTTAGTGAGCACAGTTTTACTGAGTTTATAATTTTTACTGACTCAGGTTTAGGCGACTTGCAAAAACAGAGACGCGACTGCACACAGAGCCTGTTTGTAACGTGTTCTCCCCACTCATCACAATGTTTTTACACTGGGGGGACGTAGCCGCTTCTCCCCACTCATCACAATCTTTTTACACTGGGGGGACGTAGCACGTAGCAAAGTTGTATCGTTCGCAACCATCCCATAGCCTGTAGGGACAGGGGGGACAGGGATATGTCGGCTGCGGCCAATAGAGCAGTGTACGTCCCATAGCCTGTAAACCGTGCCGATTCTCCACGCAGCCACGCTGCACGCAGCGACACAGCGACCCACGCAGCTTGTAAATCGTCTTAGGAAAGTGGTTGCACCACTTTAAAAAAAATCACACCCATGTGAAGTTGATGGCGCTCTTCGTAATCATCGTACATCAGCATACACTCGTTTAGGGCCAGTCACAATTTGCGTCCTCACCTTTTGTCTTTACCATCTGCGTTTACAAACATCATGTTTGTGTTAACACAATGCTTGTGTGTGAGCCAAAGTTGGACAGACCAGAGTTTTTCACTAATTTTGGCACTAGGGGGGTCTGGAAAAAAGCTAAATATAGCGACAAATGCGCCAGGTTGGCAACACTGCCATTGGTAGTGTTTGGGACTTTTGCTATTGGCCGATGGTTGCGGTCGCAAATTGATTTTGCCCCTCCTGTGTTTGGGGCGTCATTGGCATGAAATTGGCAGAATTACAGTACACCTGTGTTGATCTTGATGACAAATCAAGTCCTGGTCTTTTGAGTGAAATTTCACTTACTTAGCAATCTTGCCATTATTATATAGCTTTGGCATCATATAGCTTAGATTTTGTTTCATTCTTGTTTAATTTTCGACAGTGATAAAGGTTGGTCGACATAGGTTCAGACAACTTTAGGGCATAAAGAGCAGCGGTGGTGTTTCTAAGCAATTTGGAGCCACCCTTACCAAATGGACCCTTACAGATCCATTTGGTAAGGGGGGGGGCTCCAGGGAAAATCTCCTCTGACGTCATACCTATGACGGGCACAGTAAAATGGCGCCCCCAAGGGATAAAATTATGTGCCATTTTTAAACTAAAGAAAGAACATTTTAAATGTTCAATTGTAGTTATAGATGTATAATGTATTTCTCCATATGAGGCTTATTAGCCGGGGATCCTTTAAAAGCATGTCTGGAGGTCGCCCTGGTGCCCCGCCCTCCCCTCATGGTGCCCCAGTCAACTGCCTAGTCTGCCTAAGGGCAAAAAACGCCCCTGCGCCTGCGCAGCAGTACCCCATTGCTCATCACCTGACACGTGTATCACCGTAGAGTCCCCCCACATAGACATCCCTTCCAGTTATTGTATGTGTTGTTTACTTCAATTACTTGTACTGTATATTAATGCATTACGCGGATCAATGCGACCACCGTCTTTGTTGTAATTAACATGAGTAATTGCGGCGCTTCATTTGCAGAGCCACCCCAGGGTTCATAATGGGCCTGTGCCAAACACTGACCCATGACAATTGATTGATCCGTTCCCTCTCTTAAAACCGCTCTCCTCGTCTAATGACTAAGTAATGAGGAAGATAGTGTGTGTGTGTGTGTGTGTGTGTGTGTAGCCTCGCCACCCCGCCCAACACACACACACACACACACACACACACACACACACCACACTTATCCTTCCTCCTACCCTCCTTTCCTCTTCAGGACAGGGAGGGACAGTGAAATCAACGGTCGATTTTTGTTACTATTGGTTGCGACCAATATTCTTATGAGATAAAAGAAAAGCTAAAACTTGGTCGTGACTTATCTGCCGCCCGTGACAAAGAATCCGACGCTGCTTTTTTCACCGGTTGCCACTAAACCTATAACCTCAGCCCCAAACTTAACCTCAGCCTAACTTAGGCCTAAACCGAACCCTAACCGATAGGGTATCTGCCGCGACGGATAGGATATCTGGCATGACGGTCCGGATAGGGTATCTGTTCTCTCCTGTCCTCTCTCTTCCTCCTACCTGCTCTTCAGGCCCGGATGTAACATTTCCCAATTGGGGGGGCAGGCGAAAATGGTATGGTATTCATTGCCTGTGGCTGAAGCGACAGCCACACCCATACCGTTTTCAGTTAGAAGACTTTTAATAGGCAATTAAAGCATCAATAATGACATCAGTTGTTGTTGAAGTTGCAACAGACACGCAGCATGCATAAAGCTAAAGGTCTGACTCAGAGAGTTTTCTGTTTTCAATGATGAAATGCTGTTGGTTTAGCGGTGCCACAATTATAGTTTAGTTAGTAGCAGTAGCAGTGTTTAAAATCCTTTTAAATATAAGCACTTTACTTTGAACTATCTTGGAAATGTGGGTTGTTTGGCATGCCATCAGTCAGGGCATTTAGGGGGGCATTGCGCCCCCCCCTAATGCCCATGCCTAGATCCGGCCCTGCTACTCTTGTCTCCTGTGTGTTCCCCTGCAATGGTGTCAGCTCCTCGCTTGGAGGCTCTGTTCCTTCAGTTTATCCTCTCTCTCTCTCTCTCTCTCTCTCTCTCTCTCTCTCTCTCTCTCTCTCTCTCTCTCTCTCTCTCTCTCTCTCTCTCTCTCTCTGCCCCCCCCCCCCATCTCTGTGTGCGTCTGCTGCTGCATGCGTGCACTCCTCCTCAGTAATCAGCCACACAGACTCGCCTTTGGTGGCTGGAGACTGATTCAATATTCCACTGGGTAATTTATGCAGAACTAATTCTCTACAGGAATGGAAGGGCTTGGAGGGAGAGGGAGAGGGAGAGAGACAGAGTCAGAGAGAGAGAAGTGGGGGAGAAGGAAAAAAAATAGAGGGGAAGAAATCTGTGGTGAAATAATTATCCCCGGTGTCACTGTAGCAACATTCTGTGAAGTTGCTGTCAATAAAATATTGAACTACACAATCCATTGCAATTTAACCTCAAAAGGATGCTGCTGCAGTGGTGGGGGGGGGGGGGGGGGGGGGTTGGACGGTGGCAGCCAGTGAGTGTGCACTGTAGCACGTGCGTGTGTGTGTTTTAACACACTTCACCCGCTTGCCGCACACTCTGTGTGCACACAGAGGTGGTCCATGGCTTGGATGGGAGGGTGACGCGCATGCAGACTGGCCGGGAAGGGAAGGGGAAAAGCAGCACACCGTTGCTGCCTGTACTCGTTTAACTTGTCAAAACAGCAGGGCTCCTTCATGTCCATTTGGATTCAGCAGGCTCGAATTAGTGCGGATCAGAATGAAAAAGGAGATGGGGGGGGGGGGGGGGGGGGCATAGGAAGGGACAGAAACGAGGATCGCTTTCCTGTCTCTGAGAGCCGTTTCGTTTACTGATCATGTGGTGACTTGTGACTGCTAGAGATGGAGCTTGTTAGGTCCTTATTGATAACGATCACCCGGTAACAGGAAGGCTCGGCCCAAATATAGGCCGAGTTGCGCTTTTGCAAACTCCACTCCTACACGTTCACTTCACAGGATCGCTCCAATGGTGGCTCTATCATCAAGTTGTGTTTCACCATGTTTTCACCATGTTAAACCTCTTTCAGGGTGCAACAGCCCTCACGAGAGCTCAGTTTTCAGACCCCTGTCGCAACACTTTGGCTGGTCTGAGTATTATTTGGGCCAAGTCTTCATGTACAGTACAGTATTCACCTTCTGGAGCAGGCTCATCGAGCCTACTATCGAGTGTTTTCTATTATTTTGTGGAAAGACAGGAGACAATACCATCCTGAACAGAACCAGTGTCTTTTATTATTAGGGTGTTCAAATGCAACACTGTCAAAGTTATTGACATTTTAACCCATTGAATAATATTAAAGAACCGTTAACTGGTTAATTCCGTACTCGTGACCAGGGAATGGGCTTGGAGTGAGTAGTAATGCCTGTGCCCTGTGCTGGTCCCGGGACTCGCCTGTAGCTTGTACAGTATAATGGGAGGATAATGGGAGGATAATCAATATACAGTATTGTATATTGAGTTTTTGAATACACCACTATAGTGCACATACCCTGTGCCAGGCCAGGCCTGGCCTTCGCCTGATGTCTGTACTGTAGCTTGCATGCGTGCACGTGCACTATAGGCTTTTGTGGTGTTTGTCTCGCACCCGATGTCATTAAAATCGGAATGCACACAGCCATTCATTCTTGGCAGGTTACACACACAGTTGATCATCAATCAGCGCACGGCACGTCTGAGACGCCACGGATTATGCATCCATCCTTCTCGAGCATTTATAACGGATGCAACCGTATCCACCCACAGGCGTGCAGACACATTTTTTTTTATAATATATATATATTTCGGCGTAAGGCGGCAGGTGTCTGTGCCCGCCCATGGTGCCTGCCCCGTCCCCGAAAACAGGCAATCGACAAGCTCGTCGATTGCCTGTTTTCAAGGGCAGCGGGCGGGCGCCAGGGCGGGCTGACAGTACCTGCATAAATTAAGCATTTACAACAGGACGAGGTATGAAGACTGATTTCGCCTTGGAAGTCATTTTCTGCCTCTGCGTACGCTGGCAGTTACAGCATTCAATTTTACATTACCTTAAAAATAATGAGCTCCACGTTCCCCCCCGCTCTAGACATACTAGTTCCCTGTCCAAGCCTATAATAGCACCATACGCCCAAAAGAAAGCCAGGGAGATATCGAGACAACCTGAAGGACTAGTCGGCAAAAAGCACTGTACCTCTTTAGTGGCTGTCTAATGCCCCGTAATTGGCACTGACAGACAGATAGACAGACAGACAGACAGGCCTTCTCCCCGAAACGTTACCTGACAGCAGGGGCAGATGTAACATTTCCCAACTGGGGGGGCAGGAGAAAATGCTATGGGGACGGCTTCATCGCCCTTGCTGTGAGGCGACACGGGCGATGAAGACGCACCCATACCATTTTTGGTTACAGGACTTAAATTAGTCAATTAAGCATCAATAATATCAGTTGTTGTTGAAGTTGCAACAGACACGCAGCATGCATAAAGCTAAAGGTCTGACTCAGAGAGTTTTCTGTTTTCAATGATGAAATGCTGTTGGTTTAGTGGTGCCACAACTGTAGTTAGTCAGTAGCAGCAGTAGTGTTTCAAATCATTTTAAATATAAGCACTTTAATGTGAAATATCTTGGGTTGTTTTGCATGCCATCATGTTTGGTTGGTGGGGCAGTCTGGGCATGCCCCCTATGCCCATTCCTAGATCCGCCCGTGCCTGACGGATATGGTTCATCATTTGTCAGGGCTGCAGCTTCACAACACTGAACAACCGGATGTCACCGGCCCCATATATTGGCTTTGGACAGATAGTACACACAAACAGTAGCACGGAGCTGTATGTGTGTGTTGAATTCGTTTGCAGCGGGAAAAAAACATCCCTATAGAGTGACGCTAGTGGTGCTAATGATCATCCTATATATACGATTTGAATATAAAACGGACTCGAGCCTGACAGGTTAGGGAAATGTGGGCATAATTTGCTGCTCTTAATGCGCAACGAACCCCACCGTAGGAATTTTCTTTCCTGTTTTTTTTTCCTCACCCCATGCTCTCTCTCTCTCTCTCTCTCTCTCTCTCTCTCTCTCTCTCTCTCTCTCTCCCTCCGTGGACACTTTCGCACAATCGCTCCTAGACACTAACTCATTATTTTGCATCTTCGTCACTCTTATTAAATCCATACATCTTAGCTCAGGGCAGCAGCGCACCGGAATATACATATACATGTCAAAACATTAGCGCTGTGTGTGTGTGTGTGTGTGTGTGTGTGTTTGGCGTGTTCGCAGCGTGTGTATGCATGTGTGCGGTGCATGACACGTGCGCGCGCGTACTACGAACTGGCCCTGCACTCCGGAGAGCCAGCATGTGCGAAAATGAATAATTTATCCAGATGAATTATAATGCCAGTATCTCTCTCTCTCTCTCCACCACCAAGGCTTTTGTCTGCGTGTGTGATTCCTTCCCGCTCACATTTCGGTTCATACAGTTGGCCTTGCATAAACTAGATACCTCTCTGGACAGATTTGCATAGAAACACCCTGGAACGCGCGGTGGGGAGAGGAGGGAGCAATTAGGATGCATGACAGTGCCTCCTCCTCCCCTCCTCCCTGGATGCTCTGCCTCCGCTGCCGCCAGAGAAGAAGACGGGCGGGCATGTGCAGGAGCTGATTGAAATGGAGGAACGTTATCAGGCCCGGATATAGCATTTCCCAGTTTGGGGGGGGTGGCAGAGATGCTGACGAAAATGGCACGAGGGCGGCTTCATTCGGGCTTCATCGCCCGTGGCGCGAAGCGTCACGGGCGATGAAGCCCGAATGATGCAGCGGTATTGGTTTAGTGATGCCACAGTTGTAGCTAGTTAGTGGCAGTAGCATAGTGTTTCAAATCATTTTAACTCCTTAACAGATTTACCACGTGGTTTGGCGTGATTGATTATTCTATTGTCAGCTTATCATGCAGAAACGTGCGTTGTACTTTTTTTTTTTTTTAATCTATAAGCATAGATTAACTTGCTGGCCACTATCTCAAGGTATTTTAGGTGTTGACAAGTGTTGTAGTCAAGTGTTGACTTGACTACAAAACCCAGAAAACACCTCACACGCTTTACAACTAAAATTGATAAATTATATAACTTTAAATGCATTTATCTCTGAATAACCCCCAGAAACAGTGACATGTGAAATTACAGGCTGTTTTGTCAAATTCATTAAAAAACAAACAAACAAACAAAAAACTGAACACATCATCAACTCATCTTATTTTTCCATTAAAGTAGACGGCTGTCTTTGGATAGCATTCATTTGCACAAATTCACAACAGGGGATTTTCTATAAATTATTTACTATTGAGCCTAGTGGGAGCGAGCCTAGCTTTTCTGCTAATCTGTCAGAGTTAAATATAAGCACTTTAATGTGAAATACCTTTTGAAATTCGGGTTATTTTGCATGCCATCATGTGTGGTGGGGCAGTCGGTGCATTTAGGGGGGCATGCCCCCCTCATGCCCATGCCTAGATCCGACCCTGAACGTTAGCCTATACGTGGCCTTGTTCGTTGGTTGGGTGTGCTTCTCTCCATCCTCCTCCTGGGTGGCGGCAGCAGGGGCCGACTCCAGCGAGCCTTCGGGGCCCGATGATCGCTTGGTCGCTTCCACTCCTCTCCTCTTCGCCCCCCTCCCTCCTTTTTCTTTTTTTCCCCCAATCCACCCCCGATTCATTGGGATTCTCTGCCAGTTTTACAGGGGCGGATCTAGGTATGGGCATGGGCGGGGCAATGCCCCCTAAATGCCCAGTCTGCCCCACCAAACATGATGGCATGCAAAACAACCCAAATTAAAGTGCTTATATTTAAAATTATTTAAAACACTACTACTGCTACTAACTAACTACAGCTGTGTCACCACTAAACCAACAGCATTTCATCATTGAAAACAGAAAACTCTCTCAGTCAGACCTTTAGCTGTATGCATGCTGCTGCGTGTCTGTTGTAATTTCAACAACAACTGATCGTATTATTATTCATGCTTACTTGATTAATAAAAGTCCTGTGACCGAAAATGGTATGGGTGCGGCTTCATCGCCCGTGGCGCGAAGCCTCACAGGCGATGAAGCCGCCCCCTACCATTTTTTGAAGCCGCCCCCCTACCATTTTCTCCTGCCACCCCACCCCCCAATTGTGAAATGTTACATCCGCCCCTGCAGTTTTAGCCGATCCGAGGAAAGGCCCATGCGGTGGGACTTTTCTTTAAAGGACCCTGGCGGAGTGAACGATTTCGTGGTGCACACACGCAGGTTAACAACATCATCAAAGCGCGCTGTGGTGTGTTAGTTAAAAACGTGTCGCGGGTCACGTTGTTGTGCCTGTTGGTTGTTTTTATGCGAAAAACGAGGGGGTGATGCTTATCGAACGTCCTCCTCGCTCGCTCGCTGCTGGTGTTTTTGGAGCGCGCGGACGTGGGCGGAGGTTTGACACAAATGAGCCTTTCCTTTCCAACTCGCAAGAACCAGGAACAGATGGCGTTGGAAAATGAGGCACCTCTCAGAAGCATTGAAACCCCCCCAACCCCTCCAAGGACCACCCCCCCCATCCGTTCTCTCTGTTTCTCTCTGTCTCTTTCTCTTTCTCTCATAATAAATGGACCAGATCTTGCCAGTATTATTTAACAGTGACAGTCTGATTGTCGTTTGCGTGAGTAGTAGTACTGTGCTCTTCTCTTATTGTTTTGTTTTTGTTGAGCTTGTAAACTGTCCTGTGAAGCAGGGGCGGATGTAACATGTCCCATTGGGGGGGGGGGGGGGGGGGGGGGGGGGGGGGCAAGAGAACATGTTGGAGGGGCAAGAGAAAATGGTATGGTTGCGGCTTCATCGCCCGTGGCGCGGGCGATGAATCCGCACCCATACCATTTTCAGTTTATTAGGCAATTAAGCATCAATAATAACATCAGTTGTTGTTGAAGTTGCAACAGACATGCAGTAGTAGTGTTTCAAATCATTTTAATTACAAGCAGTTTAATTTGAAATACATTTGACATTTGGGTCGTTTGCATGCCATCATGTTTGGTGGGGCAGTCAGGTCATTTAGGGGGGCATTGCCCTGCCCATGCCTAGATCCGCCCCTGCTGTGAAGACCGAGCCAGTCGGTGAAGGATCGAGTAATAAAGTTGCGTTTTCAGTCTTAGATGGTGAAAAACAGTGAGATATTTTGTTCCCAGTCGCCTTGTGCCGATCTGTTTTTGGTCGCGCATGTGAATGTTGGTAAGAAAGACCCTTCACAGCAAGCAAAATGGCGCCATAACATTATGATGACGACCAGATCACAGCCCATACGGAGATTACTATTTCAACTTGTGAAGATGTCCTCCGCACCAGTTGAAATAATAAAGCTTATTCTGGGCCAGATCTGAATATTTGGTTTAGGTTAGTCTGGCCTCAATCTGACTTTCTCTGATTCATCGAGGGACGTCTGTCTTTACTGGACAGAATTTGTGTTGGTTGAAATCAGGTGATAGAGCTGACTAGTCTTGGTTTGATGTCCAGGCGTTGACACTAAGACATCAGGGGCACTTGCCCATCGGGTCCATTTGGTTTCGTTTTTACACTCTCAAGAGTTAAAATATTCATCATCTGAATTAGCACCATTTAATTAAGAAGTTTACACTGTTTGTTTGCAAAATACAGCCTGGAATTGTGGACAAAATCAAAAGAATTCTTTAATTTTAGGTCTTTGGTGTGAAAATGTAATCAAATGGTGGTCCGTGGCTCAAATGCTGAATAAATGGTGGTCCCTGGAGTCAAAAAGGTTGAAAACCCCTGTACTAGAACATGGTAATACGTTAGCCTGATTATCAGGCTCTGAGAACCCAACAGTGTGGGCGGGGCCCAACAGAGTGAACAGGATCTGTGGGCTGAACCAGGATAATAATACATGAGACATCCTATATACTATAAGTCACCGCTATTTCAGTCTAATGAGGCGCTATCCAAACTAGGAGGGTACTGCAAGTACTATGGGTTGGTATGTAATACAAATGCCATGGGTCTGAAGATATGCATTTTCAGATTGCGGTGGAAGATAGGGAGTGAGTCTGTGGTTCTGATTGCAATGGGAAGTGCGTTCCATAGTTTTGGAGCCAGGAGGGAGAAGAGCTTGGGGCACATGGGGCGTTGGCCAGGTGTTTTTAGCAGGGGTACTGTGGCTGCCAGCCTCCCTGAGTCGGCTTGTAGGGTTTTAGGACTCTATGAGGTCATGGCCTCTTGCCACTCCCTGAAAATATTTATGATTATCAGACTCTAGTTCAGCTTTCTGAAGCCAGGGAAGGATTATCCGATGGGCACGTTGGGCCCTGGCCCCGGGGCCCCTGAGCTAGGGGGGGGGGCCTGAACTTGAGTGTCTGTGTGATCGCGAAGAGGCTCAAGCTCAGGGCCCCCTCCAAAAAGGCGTAACAGTGAATAACAGTGGCACACACTGTCCTTCCAACTCTTATTTACAATGGGTTTATTAATTTTGTGTCAATAAAATAACCCCCAAAGTCTTAAACCATCATGATATGGTACATTACTGCTAGTGTTCATTTATTTACTGCATTTTTCATTTATTTGGCATAGTTATTTTCGGTGTTTATTATTTTCAAGCAATCCCATCCCATCCCCACGAAAATATGAGCTTGGCACAAGCTCACAACGTGTAAGGCATACTACTCACACACGCCATGGGCCGGTAGACCTGCCTTTTCCGGAATTACCATGTCGGAAATGTTTGCGGTTAGGAGCTTAATGCATGTAGCGTGTTCCTTATTTGACAATACCCAACAGGCTCCTAGATACACATTTCCTTTACAATATGTTATGCAAATATGTACAAGGCAAGCCCAGAGACTCTGGGAATAGCTCAGGAAAAAAAGCCTGGCGTTCAGTTTGTAAAAAAAATAATTGGTTGAATAATGTATGTAATAAATCAACACGCATTATGTTTTAATTTGTGTGAATGAGTAATGGGCGGCACACAGTAGCTTACAATGTATTATTGAGACTAAATCCTTAATGCCGCAAAGCACTGCCTCTTTGAGTTAAGAGCTGAACTGCTTTAAAGGAATATTTTACTTTCGGGGAAAAAAATACTTTTGATAATTTTATTGCCTACTCAGTCTCACACCCAAGACAAGTTGCTCGATTCAGTATTTACTAGATATGTGATGTTCATTTTAACTGACCCACCTACTTCCTGTACAAACCCACGATAAATTTAAACTCCATTTTTACCACGATAGATTCATCAAACACTTATTCTGGTTGTCTGATATTGTCCTCCTAATATGTGAAAGCTTTTTCATTTACTGTTTTCATTTATTTTTTAAAATATTGTTTCATTTTTTCTTGCTCACTGGTGTGGAGCAGAGGCTGCTACAATATCAAATGAATGTTCACATAAGTAGATAAAATGAACAATTTTGTGAAATAACAATTTGTGCGTAACCGTCAATTGTCTCCATGCTGAGAAACATCCATACATTAAAACAGCACGGCACTTTGTGATGGTAAAAACGCAAACCGAAATACTAATTGTGACGTTAACAATTTTCAATGTGAGAAAAAACAGCACAATTAGCCCTTCTCAAAACCCCACCCTTTCGTGGTGGGGTTTGTCCAAATAGTTTAGCAACTGTTGCTATGCAGGTCAAATGTTCCTGGTCAAGATTTCCTCTAACCGCTAACATGCCTAGAAATCTGATTGGTCTAACGGGTCACATGACTCATTTTAACAAATCAGGTTCCAAGCTCAATGTGGCTGAGCTCTGATTGGCTGCCAGTGTAAATCGGGTCTTAGTGGAGGGCTAATTAAATCATGAATCGCCAATTAACTTTGACAATTAATCGTCAACTTAAATGTGACAGCAGTCCAACACGCTTTCTCTCCACCCGACACAGATGATGCTTTGCTACTAGGGCTGCAACTAACTGATTGATATCGATTAATCAGATTATGACTCTGATTTAGCTATCACCTTTAAGGGAGATTCCACCCATTTTCAATCTTTTTCTGAGAAAAAAAAGGTCCTAAAGAGACCTCAGAAAAATGGAGGTCTGAAAAAAATCATTAACATGGTGAAAAAACAACTTGATGTCATCAAGCTGTGTTTCACCTGCATGTTAATGATTATTTTCAGACCTCCATTTCGAGGAAGCACAGAATGGGGGGAACGTTTTTTCATCATCATGTCCAGACAGCATCTCATGGTGTATTAATTAATGGCATTAAAATGTTGTAAATGGATGGAAGTGGTTACACTTAACACTGTTACCGTTTATCGCAATATTGGAAATCAATACCGAGTAATATCGTTGGGTCTATAAAAAATATCGAATACCAAATATCGTCAAATACCGACATTATACTGTATTCTATTAAAATATGAGCAATGAGACTTTTGATTGTAACTATACAAACAATTTTCATGTTACACACATGCCTAAAATAGAACTTATTTGGGCTAGGCTTTTTGGAAACAATGTATTTCCAACTCCAGTTTTTCTCTATTTAGGCTGCTTGAACAGCAGAGCGCTCAGTTTCTGACCCCTCAATGTCGCAATTCTGAGAACTAGGTGACTGGTGGAACATGTCCAACTCTGATTGCACTCCATTGCCATCTAGTGGTCAATACCGGTAATATCGAATATCGAGCTAATTAACAAGTTATCAATACCGATATTAAAAAATCAATACCGCCCAAGACTAGATGCAGCCCTAATGCACGGTGTCCACCCGACGCGGTTGACAGCTTTGCTACAGATTCTCACTTATTGAACGAGTGTTATTTATTTGTGGTTTGGGTTTCGCAGCAAAAACAACGATAAAAACAAGGTGATGTATGGCAGTCTGCTCCATCATGGCCCGCAGTGTGGCTGCTTTCAGTCGACAGACTGAAGAGACAGAGAGAAAGCAGTGGCGGATGTAACATTTCCCAATTGGGGGGGCAGGAGAAAATGGCATGGGGGCGGCTTCATGAAGCCGCCCCCATGCCATTTTGGTTACAGGACTTTTATTAGGCAAGTAAGCATCAATAATAACATCAGTTGTTGTTGAAGTTGCAACAGACACGCAGCATGCATAAAGCTAAAGGTCTGACTCAGAGTTTTCTGTTTTCAATGATGAAATGCTGTTGGTTTAGTGGTGACACAACCGTAGTTAGTCAGTAGTAGTAGTAGTGTTTCAAATCATTTTAATTATAAGCACTTTAATTTGAAATATCTTGGGCTGTTTTACATGCCATCATGTTTGGTGGGGCAGACTGGGCATTTAGGGGGCATTGCCCCCATGCCTAGATCCGCCCCTGAAGAGAGAGAGAGAGCGCTATAGTGTTTCATTCCAGTCGTGTTTGCTTCCCTCCCAAGCAGCTCCTGTCTCCTGCAGCAATCTGTCTGAAAAATGCATACATAACATCCTGTGAAAATGGCTTTCTGCAGGGACTGACTCCCCGCTTAAAAAAGCTCCCCGCGCTGTATCAAATGTTTCTGTCATTCTGCTGCTGCTAGGTAGACCCGGTTGATGGCAAAACATTTGCATATACCGCACCAATCTGGGAGATCAGAGCTCCACATGTGTGGGTTGAGAACGTGTGCGTGTGTGCGTGTGTGCGTGTGTGTTGTGTGTGCCTGCCTGTGCATGGGTACATACTGTATGCATGTGTGTCTGCATTAAGTCCAATTTATATGTCTGTGTTGCGGCTCGCGTCTGGCTCTCTGTGAAAATAACCGATTTTCTAAGAAAGAAAAACAGTGAAGCTATTTTTTCTTTTTCTTTTTAAATCTGTTCTTTTCAGACAAAGTATAAATGAGCCATTACTGTACCATCTGTTTTCCTTACATCTCCCACTTGTTAATGTTGAAGAATGGAAGCGTAAGAAGTGTTTTCTAAGGGTGCATGGCAGTAAGCGGTGTACAGTAACTACACTTAGTCCAGGATCTGTACATAATTACAATTCAGAACTATTTTGTGCAGTGCCAACTGGAATCTGGTGTGATATCAATAATGAAGCTGGTTAAGTTGACTGTAGAGCAGTTAAGAGTATTTATTACATGGCTTGAATGAATTCTCCAATCAGAAGCCAGCGTTCTGGTCACGTGAGCGATTAGATATGTCACAACAACGGACCGCTCCGCTCAACAACGGACCTCCTTGCGCGGAGAAACGTAGCCTACACAACTGCAAATAAATAAACGCAGTACTATTTCTGTTAAGTGTGTGTGTGTGTGTGTGTGTGTGTGTGTGTGTGTGTGTGTGTGTGTGTGTGTGTGTGTGTGTGTGTGTGTGTGTGTGTGTGTGTGTGTGTGTGTGTGTGTGTGTGTGTGTGTGTGTGTGTGTGTGAGAGAGATGTTTGGCAGACAGTGTTTTATGCAGATGTAAAGATGTCACTTGGCTACCATGAGGCTGATTTGAAAAAATGTCAAGTGTGATTGCTTCCTCAGTAGTGGAAATTTATGTGTACAGTACAGCACTTGGGCACTGTGCTCAAACTGCTCATGTTTTGTGTGCATTTTGTGTGAAACAGGCCATTCATGAAACCGTTGGAAGGCAATCTTCGTGTTTTGCAGAAGTCGGCCTCGTGGTGGCGCTATAGCCGGCAGATGTGGAGGCATGCAGGGGAAATGTTTTTCCATGGTCTCTAGGGAGTGAGCCTACAGTTGTGCACAGATTATAGTTTATGCAGACTAGTTGCAACCTGGTT